>JAZGUH010000682.1:0-530140 GCA_037893225.1 Hippasteria phrygiana
CGTGCAAAATGCTTCTTCAGCTTTTAAGCTCGTGACTACCATAAGACAGCAATCTAAATGGCTTCTTTCGATAACCAAAAATGCCAACACAAACCGCCTCCGGATCTGCCCCTGCGTCGAGAAGGAATCATTGAGTAATCTATATAGCAAAAGTCTAGTAAAAAAAATGCAAATTTTATAGATTTTTCGAATTTGTCTAAAGTAATCGAATTATTTTGTTTTTCGCCACAGGATAAAAGGAAATCGTCGGTATGGAACAAAAGCTTTGATTTGAGATAAAACTAAAATGGTTAAGCGACTCCGCAAACTCAACAGCTTTGTGGTTTATTTAAGCTAGTCCCCCATCCCACCCTGTCAACAGTAAGGCTTACTTAGCCCACGATTTTCTGCTAATTAAAAGTAACCCACCCCCATTTCGATCATTTAGACTGTAAGCAATAAGCACAGCAAAGAGCTCGCTAACTTTAAGAAGCAAAATCTGCTTCTTAAGCTCCCCATGCACGCCCAAGCGTCAGTACGATTTGGCTGCCGTAAAAAGCGCTAAAGCCAGGCAATTTTTGACTACATTTTAGGACAGCTTTTCTGGTAACCGTTGAGCAACCCTGTGAACATTGAGTTGTGTTTCTTTTTTTTTCAATACGTTCAAACCCAATAATGATCATGCCAATTCGCCTATGTTAGCGAAAGGCGCAGATTGATACAATCTCAGCAATGCAGCCTGACGAATTATCATACTGCCGAAATACTCAGCCTTATAGGCTATGTATAGTCTGGTTCCCAGACCAAAATATTCTAACTATTTCTGATAAACATAAGGTCCCTATACCCAGCACGATATGGGGCATAGGGGTACCCCCCTTTTGCCCCTATACCCTATACACTCTCCAGACTATTGTTACCTAACACATCCCCCTAGAGATCTGAAAAGAATTCCTGAGATTCCGGGAACACAATGACGAACACAAAAGAGGGGGGGGGGGGGGGGGGTTCACTCTGCCCCATATCGTGCATCATGTAGGTCCCATATGATGCACTATATGGGGCAGAGGGCTGTTAACGTTGATATTCGTAATAACAAAACGTCTGTCAACCCCGTTACAGATCCTGGAATTTGAATTCCCAGTAAAAAAAAACCAAAAATAAAACCTGGAAAATCAATGCAATATACTCTTGCAGTATTTTGCCGACCCGATTTTGAAGAATATTAAATTTGAATGATGCCACTGACGTCACTCGGACTGACACTGCCCGTCATGATCTATTTTAAACCGTGGGTACGACCTGACCTAAGATATAGACGTCGGGGAATCTTCAGGTCAGGGAACCAGACTAAGGCTATGCATCGGGGGTAACCATTAATGAATCAATCAGGTGTCAGTCATTGTGCACGCATGCACTCCATGTTTACGGCCTTTGTTGCGGAGTCTACCTCTAACGAGCATTTGCAGCATCAACGTTGTCATGGTTTCGAAGTCTTGTGAACAACTTTGATAAAATGATGACAAGTGGGGCGTTCCGTTGTGATAATGATTATTTTTTGCACGCCGCAGTACATGTATTTAGCATCAGGTAGTTTTGCAGCCTTACATTCCTTCATTGCGGGAAGGACATGTCAATAATCAGCTGTGTAGTAAAATATAACCATGTAAAGCAGTGGCGTAAATCCGTGTAAATCTTCCAGACAAATATTCCCCTTAAAAATATTTCCAAAAGCTGGGCATTAGGAATATGGGGTATTTGGGGACACTATCCAAAATATATACCACAGTGCAGCCATGAATACTGAAGAATCGTACAACTTACATAAAAGTGCTATCTCAATACAATACAAGCAGTATCTCATGTACAATAAGTCAAATGTTCACTTCTGAAAGTGCCTATAGCAACACCGCCCTCACACGTCTGGAAATGGCTTGAACACTTTCAATGGTGAAAAAGAACACCTGGGGCCTATCCTTAAGTCCAAAAGGGAATACCTTTATGCATACACAATTCAAAAGCACTGGCACCTGCGCAAAATATCTTTCAGGACGATTTTCATTTCTTCTGACCTTTAACATAATTTCTGTGCTACCGGGGGCAGTAAAGACTAACATGCTTTGAATAAAATATTAAGATTTTTCAAAAGCTAATCATAATTGAAGGTCACTGTATATTAAGGAAATATGATTTCAGGTGCTGATTTCATGTCCACAATGATAGCCGCACTCAGAGGTGATGTCAAGCATGCATAACTTGTAGAATACGTTCAATATTGAATACCGGGTACAGTCTCGCGAGTGGTTGCACACCAGTAAATCAACTCCCATAGAGCCCAGAGATAAATACGCTAACTTCCAAAATTCAGGAAAAATACTTAGAACTCTCCAATGTGTTTGAAACACCCATCAAATTAAAACTTATTTCATCATTTTTCAGTTTGTTTAATTTTATGGGGATTAACCGATGACTTTTGGGAGAAATTTCCATCCAAAGATGATCCCCCTAAAAGTAGTCCCGCAGCCCATAGCCAGCTGAAAGATGACGCCTACTGCAAAATCGATCACTTTCAGGGCCCAATTTCATCCAAATTTCACAGTAATACAAGCTGGCAGTCCTGTGCACCGCTTCCAGCCTTCTCTTTTACAAACCCTCAAGTTCGTGGCCCACAAAATGCTCTAACAGCAGAGAATTTTAAGGCTCGCAAATCGTGATTTGTCCGGCGTAGGCAATTTTTAGCTCATTTACAGGGGTGCACCCTTTAGAGCAACTGATTTGTGAACGTCTTTGCACCAAACACATTGTCTAGCGGTCTAGAGCCAGACTCTTTAGTTTAGTTAACAATGTAGTATAGACTGATCGAAAGTTAAGGGCAAGTTTTCGTTATTTTAGACATATAAGTTTGCAATATTTTTAAAAATATCACGGTATTAATTGAAAAACCCGGCTCAGCCCAGTCCGATTTTGTTTTGTGCCATGCAGGAAGTACCGTATTCTCGCCAAATCCCCAGGGGCCAATTTCATAGAGTTGTTAAGCACACAATTTTGCTTAACATGCAAATTTCTTGCTTAGTAAAAACAGGTTACCAGCCAAAAGTCCATGTAATTTTCATGCTAAGCAAACAACTGCTGAATGCCAGTCAAAAGCAATATTCCACACATGGAAATCTGGTTGGTAATCCAGTTTTTATCAAGGAAGCATTTTCATGCTAAGCAAATGTTTGTGCTTAACAGCTTTATGAAATTGGCCCTAGAACATTTAGTGCAATTATATCTATACTTGCAAGTACCACTCTTGTTGTTATGGCAATGCCCATACGGCACTAGTTCGTGTTCACGGGCCAAACCGGATTATTAGATCAACTCAATATCAAACGACGGTATTTCACAGACAATTCAATCTGCAATCCGGGCTCCGGCAAACGAATGCGGTCTGTGATGAAGCGCCCTGCTAGCGGACAATTTAATTAGTTTGAACCCATCATCTCCCAGGCGCATTGTGAATCTCTGACAGCTCTTCGAGAGGAATAGAAAGACTTCCGTAACGAGCTTCCCCCATCACATCGGATCTATAGAAAACCTGTCCTTAGAAAAGATGTAGCATAAAAGCCAGCAATCCGTTAAATCGGGGTCTCAAACCCCACGATATTTATAAAAAAGAAGGCACATTGGCTAGCCTATATTCTATGGATAGTCACATTTGTGTGAAATATTTGCTTCTGACAAAATGCTTACATCAAAAACAACTTGCACGCTAACGTATTATCTTTGTGTGCCCGGGAAAAGGTCGTAAGGACGAAAAATGGGTCAAAAGGTAAGTTTCGGTTTTTTTGGGGTAATCGGCAGAGTATTGAAATATCTTTCATTTGATATACATTTCGTCTCAAGAGGTTACGTCATTTTAACGTAATTAACATAAAGAAATAGACGGAAGGGGGTTTTGCATTTCTTTTACCCGGTAAAACGACGTTAGCGTGTAATACAAATTTAACAAACCATGATACAAGTGCGTTCACCTCTCTCCACTTCAGCGGAACGTAAACACGCTTGCAATGGAGCAAAGTTTGTTCCCGGCAAAAGGTCGTTACCAGCATTTTACATGCCGCTAATTTAAGCGCACTTTTAAGGAAAGAGTTCCCGGCAAAAAGTCGTCAGCATAAATATGTAAATAA
Organism: Hippasteria phrygiana; assembly: GCA_037893225.1. Lineage (NCBI taxonomy): Eukaryota > Metazoa > Echinodermata > Asteroidea > Valvatida > Goniasteridae > Hippasteria > Hippasteria phrygiana. Next base: position 4,152 of record JAZGUH010000682.1, read on the forward strand.
CTTTCAAATTAAGTAACATTTTTTTTTAGAAATGCACAACATTATTCGAAATATTAATAAATTTCACCTGCCAAAAAATTCAGCCTTTTGCGATTCTTAATTTAGAAATGGGAACATAAAAAAACTTTAAAGTCAATTTTCATAAAATCTGATTTTTGCGTGACTGGGCCCCCTAACGTCCTTTTACCGGACACACGATTCTATTCTCTACATCTGAGGCCACATAGTCTTTTACCGGTACATAAGACCTCTAGTTTCCAGGGGATAGTACTTTGCTAGCCACGGGATAGTATATTTGTGGCAGCGGCAGTCTTTTGGGGGTGAACAAGGAAATACTGAAAACAGTTATAGTGAAAAGAGAAAACACCATGTGCAGGGATACCGGTGAGATTACTGCCCATAGCCTGAAAATAACTTAACATTTTACATGAAAAAGCCCGAGTTAAGTGAGGCTGTTGACTGAAAGCAGGCATCCAGTGCATGTAAGGCCTAGTAAAAAATAGCAGTTGATCGTCCAGGTTTTTTGCAAAAAGAGGAGGATGAGGGCCATTTTATTAGGTATTTGGTATTTTTGTCCAAGATGGCCGGCAAGCATTGGTATTCAAATGGTGGCCAAATTTTCAGTTCAAAATGACCGCCAGCTTGTTAACCCCTTAGGCACGGTATTTTACGGGAGACGTCGGGGGTGTTGCAGCAGTTCTGGCAGCCAAATCAAACCGCTACAATGTGTTTGTGCAGTCAAGCATGACAAACAATAATCCAACAATGGATTGAAACTGCACAAACGGCGGCCAATGGCGTCATCCGGCCTGGTGGCACTTTTTTTTGACGCCATATGGCGTTCATCCGTACGCAAGGGGTTAACTATTCTACTAGTAAGTCGAGTCAAAATATCCATGTCAAACAGTCTTCCAAAGTACCCAATTGTTTATGCTTGTTCTTTATTTTTTGTGCACTTTCTCTTCAACAAAATATTTAGCTCGCATATCGCGAATGCCATGCAAGCCAACTATCGCCCTCGCTGGCTTTGTAGAAGTCTAAAATATCGGGAAATGAAATCGATCATCGAAAGAATGGTGCCACAAGATAAAGCGAAATACATGAAAAATCTGGCTTTTTGGAGGAAAAAAAATCAACGATCAACTGGTGTTTTTTTGTACTTGGCCTAAAATGGTTTTTAAGTCGATCAAGAGAGAGGATCTATAGGTCTGTAGCTCTGAAAATTGGGAAAATTTCTCTGGAATCCGTTGAAGAATTATACATGTACTCTGGGCCCAGGAAAACCGTAATGGTGGTTGGGTTGGCAATCCAAAATTTAATGTCGCCAACCCCATCACCTCTGATCGTAACCCTTTACCTAGAGTTTTAGCCTTGTATAGAGTACCGAAGTCTGACGTCAGTTGCCGCGGCAACTGGTTCCAAACACATGCAGTTTAGAATGTATTCTGGTTCCAAACATTGCATTGATTGACGTCATCACTTCGGTACTCTATTGGGTGATTTTAATTAAAAAGTTATTTCTTATAGAAAAATAGAAAATACCATTTGACACGCTCTAAGCCAATCACGAGACACTATTTATGTATAATGTGGTGTTAAAAATAGAGTACCATGTGACACACTCTAAGCCAATCAAAAGACAGATTCTGTGGATGCGGCGCTACAGAAATCTTACCAGCACCCCAAGTGCACATACCTTATTAGAAAGTGCGAATTGTACCTTTGAAATAAGGCAGGTGATCGTCTGCTGCTGTGGTCACATGCTGAGCTAGGATTGTTCCTGTGACGATTTTTTGATCAATGGAATTACGCACGCGCAGTAGACATTAAAAAAAAGGAGAAAAGGGCCCGTACACGTTTGCGTAATATCTTTGCTATGCAAACAAATTCGGCACGAAAACACACCAAGCACGGTGCACCAATGACACTCTGCTGCCCCACCACATGGGCTCTTTGGCTTCGATCAAGGCAGCTGGTCCAACACTAGACGCACTTAGACTTCTCAACCGCGCTCACTTTTAAACATATCCCTGGCAGCGCGGGAGTTGTCATGGAGATGCCACTAAGCAGACGGCGTGTATTTCAAAAGTGAGTGGAACAAAATATACACAGCATGGTCCGATTAGAGTTTTTCTTACATTTCTGCTAGTTTCAGTCTCAAACAGGGCTCGATGTACAATATTATTTAGGGACGCTTAGGCCCCTATATAAAACAGTACAAACAACGTACCTCATTGCATGATTGCACTAGTTTAGGTTAAGGAATGAGTTGATGACACAACATTCGCAACTCCAAGAGCATTCGATCTTTACAGTTTAATACATTGCACTTTCGAATGAGCTGTCACAAAAGCCCTCTCAATACAGCAGACATTTTTAAAAGGTAAATTATTAAGTACACTATAATTTCGTTATATTAAAGTCATAATTATAGACAAAGACTGTTTGGTGAAACTGATTTTCAGAGGTGGATTGTCGTTGCAAGATGTTTGAATTCAATGCCATTACTATCTCAGAACCCATCCGTTTCGAACCAAATTAGATCTGAATGAAAAGCTGTGAGCCAGGATATGTAAACTTTCGTTATAAAATGAGTCGCTAACAATGCTTTTTGATACAACGAAAGGTTTTGGTAACCCCGTTGCAACAGGAATTTCGTAAAATCCAAGTTTGTTTTAAGCCATTTTTCTTCCATAGAAATGTGCACATAACGGGAATCGACAGTCACTGTACATGCATTATACCAATAGAGTACCGAAGTGATTACGTCAATGCAATGTTTGGAACCAGAATACTTTTGTTATTTTGTGTCAGTGTGTTTGCATGACTGGCTGTTAAGAAAGGAACTGTCGAAATCTCCATTTGTTTGGAGACAGTTGTCGCGCCAACTGACGTCAGACTTCGGTTCTCTTTGGAGAACAATAAGCGTATAAACAAACGCTTATTTCAGAAATAGAACACATTATCTGGAGTTTATGGCAAGCTATTTCCCTCCTCTCGTAAAAAAGGGCAATCCCCACACTGCCAATTACGTTATCTCTGTGTACCCATTGTCGCACAGCCATGGCAGATGGTCAGGCGACAACGCCGTGACATTCCAAAGAGGAAAACGGGGAAATTGGATCCCGGACATCCAACACCTTTCGCTCACCAAAACACCTGGCTGAACTGAGTTTTAAATTTCAAATTTTATTTGCCATCATCATTTTGCCTCGCATCCTGCAGAGTTCACCGTGGTTTCTTCAAGTAGGCCTACCCCTTAATTTGATTCAGAAATTTATAAGGGAAAAACCAGACAATGACGAAACGAATACATATCTTGACTGCCTACGTGTATGGGAATGTTTAATACTATCAGACACACAATGTAATATAAACACCTCACAAAAAGTATCAAAACACTTGAATCAGACCCCATCATTTGAAAATTATAGCTGCGTAATAAAAATGAATGGTCCCTTTGAATTCCCAGCTTTGTCCCGAGCATTTTGACACCTCACACGTTATGATCTGACATCAATTATCGGAGTAATGATCATTTGAACGATCAAAGGTCGAATTTCAAAGCGACAGTTAAGCCTATTCAGCCGAGTACTGCCTTTATTCTTCTTTCAAAAGCGCCACGTTAAGTGTCATTTTTGAAATTCGCCCTTTGATCATTCAATGATCATTACTCCGGCAATTGATGTCATATGCGAGGTGTCAAAATGCTCGGGACAAAACAGAGAATTCAAAGGGACCATCAGGCGCGGAGCCTGGAGGGGAGGGGGGGGGGGGGGGGGGGGGGGGGGGGGGGGGGTTGGGGTTGGGTCGAAACCCCCACCCCCCCTGCTCGTTGCCAATTTATTTATTTATTTATTAATTATTTTGTTTTGCCTTTTACTTGTAGGAGCCTACGCCTTGCAAATACAGGTCTTAATTTGCCTATGGGTGAGAACAAAACAGGTTAAATGGCGCCACCAACGGTGAGAAAGTGTATCAGCCCCCCCCCCCCCCCCCCCCCCCCCCCCCGCAAAAATTCCGGGATCCGCCCCTGACCATTCATTTTTATTAGTTATATTTTTCAAATGATGGGGTCTGATTCAAGTGTTTCGATACTTTTTGTGGGGTGTTTACTTATTTCTATATTTTGAAATAACAAAATAATGTACATTGGAAATAGGATTGCCAGCAACCTAGGATTGCCAGCAACCTTTCATTATCTAATTGTTATTATTCTTTTCTGGGAGACAGGTGTTATCATTCTTTATTTTTGAATCCTGTTACGCAAGCAGAAATTGTGAATGTGATTAACACATTCCCTAAATGGACCCTTTCATAAAATTGGTCACTGCTCAGTCAACCGTGAATGTAATGACATGATCAGGGTGTCATTTTAAAGAGGAGATTCAAACCTAACAGAGGATATCTCCTTTTGATTCACATGTGCCCTACTTCCGTTACAATTAGCAATAATATCTCGGTTTCGGTTTGTTTGATCCACCCTGTACAAAAGTGGTAGTAGACACGAGTTCATAGACCTATTACTATATTACCTGTTTTTTCTAAATTATTTGAAAAACTTTTGTTCAGTCGTATGATTGCATTTATTAATAAGTATGGCCTCTTGTGTCAATCTCAATATGGTTTTAGAGCCAACCGCTCCACGGAGCTGGCTATTCTTGATGTGTGAAGTAAAATTATTGATGCCTTTGAGAACAAGCCGTTTTCTGTTGGTATTTTCCTGGACTTGTCCAAGGCCTTCGATACTGTGAATCATGACATCCTTTTAAATAAATTAGAGCATTTTGGTGTCCGAGGGCTGGCCTTGGACTGGTTCAGGAGTTATGTATCAGATAGAAGGCAGTTTGTTTCCTACAATTCCCAACATTCTTTAGAGCAGTCCATCACTTGTGGAGTCCCTCAAGGCAGTGTATGTTAGCTCCACTATTATTTATTATTTATACCAATGATATGTGTAGTTCTTCTGATGTCATGTATTTTTGTCTATTTGCAGATGATACTAATCTAATTTACAATCACCATAATGTGGATACAGCCATCAACAATGTTAATGTTGAACTTGTCAAAATAAGTGGATGGCATATTTCGAACAAATTATCAATTAACTTGCTTAAGACTAATTAAATTATTTTTTGTCCACGGCAACATAAATATCAGGCCACAGTTTCCCTGAGATTTGATGGTACTGTACTCGATTAAGTCAAGACCACTAAATTTCTTGGACTTTGTATAGACGAAAATTTCACTTGGAATAACCACATTGATGTTTTGTGTAGTAATATTTCAAAAAAATGTTGGTATTATGAACCGTTTGAAGAATTTTGTACCTAAAAATATTCTTTTAACATTGTATAATTCCTTTATTCTTTCATACTTAAATTATGGTCTACTTGCCTTCGGGGGATCTTCAAGTGTACATGGTTTCAACAAACTGTTCACGTTGCAGAAGAAGGATGTTCGTATTGTGAATAATGCAGGTTACCTTGATCACACCAGTCCTTTATTTGCTAAACTTAATATTCTGAAACTTAATGATCTTTATTACTACAGATTGGGTACACTCATGTTTAAATACACTCACAATATGCTTCCTCAATGTTTTCATCTACTTCTTCTGTTCATTCATACGGAACACGTAGTTCATCGAAAGGTGAGATCTGTTTGTAATACAATGTAGAACTTCACTTTTTAGAAACAGTCCATTTCAACGTGGTGTCATACACTGGAATAAACTCAACATTGATTTGAAAGAGTGTACTACTGTGGTTTCACTTGCCAACAAATTGAAGAAATCGATGATCAACACTTATGCCTAACAATTTGTTTACTGATTTGCTTAGTTATCATGTAACATACTGTACCGGGTCTCACTCTCTATTGTCCTGACTTGTCCGTGGGTAGTTTTTGTCCTGTCCCAGGGAAAGGTACAAAAGCATTGCTTCACCGTTTTCCTGCATGTTGACATCTTTTAATGATTTCGATTACGTATATGTCTTTGAAGAACGCTCTGTATATACATATACATACATATTTTCTCCTTTATATGCATAGGAATTGTTACTGAGGATGTCAATGTGAAAATAAATGTCGAGTTGATTGATTACATCGTTTTTCTTCACATCTAGGAACAGTTTAGGTGAGATTTCACAATCACTGAGAATTCAAAGTTACACACGAGTTAGAAACCCATTACAATAAATGTGAAGAACGCTTGAAGTACGTGTTCTTTTACGGTATCTGCACGTTTCAGAAAGTCAAATGCAAGACTTTTAAAGACCCTTTTTATTGCTACCCTAAACAGAATTTAAGACCAAAAAAAATAAACCGACAATAGCTTTTGGGGGGCTGACAATGTCTCAAGACGATGTCCTCATCAGAATGTGTGACCGGTTTACTGAGCTGGAGCTGCGATTACAAAAGAAAGGCTGATGGGGAGGAGTTGGGGTGATGGGGAGGAGTTGGGGTGATGGAGCCAGAATGGCAGTACGAGGGAAAGATCGAACCTTGCTGAACCAGGTGGAACTCGGCATATATAATTGGTAGGAGAATGCTGCGGGCCAGAGTTCTTACCAGAACCACTACTCCTCTGATGCCACAAGTACAAGAACAATAGCTATACATGTAGCTAATGCAGTTCCTGGAACTATACCCCTAGTGTAGGCCTACTGTTCATGACCGACGCTAGATGTAGGGATGGATTTGGAATCCTGGGGATAGAACACCCGGTAAATACAATGTGGGGATGTGGTGCTGCAAGTGCAGTTAGTTTTACAGGAAAAGTGCTGATTTTTTTTTTACACGCTGTGATTTTTATTTACCAGCTGATAAGAAAAGTCAATACTTTAATACGTCCATTTTTTTAAGACCTTGGAGAACTCAATTTAGTGCTTTTTAATGCTTTTTAAGGGCTTAAATTTAGGAAAGTAAATTTAGGACCTTTTTAAGACTTTTTAAAGACTCGCATATACCCTGTTTTCTTTGTGCGCATATCCGCAACTGGCCTTAGTGGTGTCTAGTTTGCTAAATGGTAACAGGGGTAACTTTCAGTATGGTTTCATTGGTTTGTCATTAAAAGTACACTCTGCCTCTCACCAATATTTTAAAAAAATAGTCTGAGAAGCCTGAAGCCAATGTGACAATTTATTTTTAATGCTGCCTTCTACTCATCGTTGCCGTGGTAACCATATATTCAATCAAACCTTGTAACTATGTTTTTTGGAGAAAAATTAATAAAAATAAGCAGTGCAGATTAATGGCAGTTGGGCAATGCCTACCGAACTAAGCCATGAGGTCATAAGCCGCCAAGCACAATTAAAAAGAAATGCTTAGGAAAGCTGCTTAGCACGAAAATAGGCAGTGAACCAGCAAGAATTAATACACACAACGTAGTATATTTGCTGGTAACCCGTTTGTAAAAAGCAAAACTTGTCCACACCCGGCAAATTTGTGTGCAGTTCTATGAAATCTAAGCAGGTGTCATCCGTAGAGAGTATGGGCGACTTTGTTTGCCTCTGAAGATACTGTCATATAGTGCCCTAATGGCAAAAACCAAAGATAGGTCCTATAGCAACAAAATACTCCGCCATGTGAACGTGGTTCAGGCTCTGTGGATAATCTATTATACATGATCAAGGCAAGCAACATCGCGGCCCAAAAAATTCACTACTACAATACACACTAAGTAACTTTTATACTGCATTACACACACGTACATGTACACACAGTCGTACTTCCCTATACTAGCGAGGACAATGCTTTGTGTTTCCTATTCTTCCTTTAATATACATGTTTGTAACCCAACCCCATAGACTAAGCACGTACCCTTACGTTCGAGGACCGATATTAACAAAAGACCGTCTCTCGAGGACAAGAAAGATTCTTTTGTATTTCCTTTCTCCCCTTGTCCTCGAACGTAGTGCAGTACAAGAACACACACACTGTACACACAAATACTGACAAGTTGGGAGATCCCCCAACATAGGGCAAGATAGCTCAGTTGGTAGTGCACCGGTACGGTATTCCGGAGGTCGCAGGTTCAAATCCCACTCCTGCCAGTTTTCTTTGCTCACTTTGAAAATTCATTTGTACACAAAACTGTTAAATTGCATTACACATGTATATGCATTTACATATATACACGAACTTCATTATATCTGTTACGAGTGTCTCTCGTGAGATTGGTGAGATTATCATTATATATAATACTTGAGTTCACTGACATTTGTTGGATTGAAGGTGTTATCAGCAAGAAAACATATCTTGATATATTTTTGTATTTTGTAAGTACAGTATTGTTTTAGATTCACAAATGCCACCGGCTATAATGTCTGCTATAACATGAATTAAAACAGTACATTTATCATGCTTGCACACAAAAAATTGCTCAAAATTTAATTTTGTTCCAAACATTTGCTCTTCCTGAGGCACGTTATCAAGATGAAAATGATACAAAAAGGAAAGAAAGAAAAACCTCATGCCTGTTTCAAGCTAAAGAACAACCACACAAGTTTGCATAAATATCATAAGGCCCACACCCATATAACCTAGTGAAGTTTTCTTTGAATTTAACCCTCCCCGCCTCTCTCAGTGCCAATTCGGAGCCAACTACCCTATCTATCAAAACCTATCCAGTCACAGGCTGAGACACACAAGCTGTGGGAGAGGAGAGGATTTTTTTTTCTTTTTCGATAGGTTGTGATAGTTATAACAGTAGGAGGGTTAAAGAGAGACAGTGTCCTGAAATCTCAAAAAAAAATAAGGTTCTTAATATTCATTCTTCCTCACTTTACTTGTTTGGACAACCATGGGAAAGCTATTATATTAAGTGACCAGATATGTGAAGTGTCTAATCTTGACATGTGAGGGGGGAAAAATTTGAACTTCAAAATTCTAATCGAGAATTTCAGAACTCTACTTTTTGGAGATCTTTTACAGCAAACATTCTGGGTACCCAAGCTGGGTGCATCCAAGATGAGGCGTCCATTCAAACAACGATAGGGTTAATAATATACATGCTTCATTCTGCATTGTTGCGTACAGTAAATGAATATGGTTCCATATTGACCATATTAAAAAAAAGAAAAACCTGTCCATTCATCAACAGGTACACAAAACATGAAATCTTGGTTAGTTTAATACAAAAAAAGGACCAGTAGCATTATGAATATATCCTCTTTCCGGTACAAGTTTATGGACTTCAGAGTACAGACAGGTGTGCAGATCACCGTTTAGAATTCAGAAGTGCATTTACAGCAACCAAACACCTCTTTCTAAAGTCGCGTCCCTTCGAAACTAGCAGCTGCAGAGAAGATGAACCACAGAACGACCAAAACAGACCAAAATTACATTTGCAAGGGAAACCACGAGTTACCATTACTGCAAAAACCAATCCGGTCATCAGAGAGAACAAGCTGCGTTGGTCGTGTCCTTTTTCTTTATCCAGCCGGGATACTTTCTTTTTTTAGCTTGGTTGTTTTGATGATCTCATCAGTCTAGTTCCAGGTCGCTGTCATCACTATCATCTTGATCTGGACCTCGGATGATGTGCTGTTCCTCCTTACTCGGCAGGTGGCTGTGCCTGGATGGGGAGGGATGATGAGGGAGTGAAAGTCATCTTTACCGGCCAACATTCAATTCTCGGCTCTCAGCACGGAGTTGTACTTATATACTAGAGCGTTCATTCACCTACGTGCATGGGCGTCTTGAGGGGGTGGCAGTCAAAATGCTTGCAACTACAAAGTACTACATGTACTTCCATGTAATATAGTTAAGTTACTGGGTACTACCGTATATTTAAAAATGTATATTTTTGTCAATGAATTGGATGGCTAAGATAAAATGGTATCGTCTCTGAAAACCAGTAAGTTCATGCTGTGTTTTCTGTCATAGATAATAATAGTACTACAAACAGTAGTACTACATATTACTACATACTTTATTTGGGGAGAAGTACCTAATACTAACAATTACTACAAGCATTGTACACTAACAGGTGATGGTATAGGTACTGCTTAGTTCATGTTTACTACTAGTAGTATTTTGTAGATTTACTTGAGGTTAGGGTTAATGGTCATGGCAAACCTGAACTAAACATACGTTTATAAAATAATATACAAATAATGAATGTTTATGAGTGCGATGGTAAGAATAATTTCATGAGGTGACAGATTGAATGTTCCATTCCACGAGGCGAAGCCAAGTGGAATGGGGCATTCCATCCGTCACCGAATGAAATTATTCTTACCATTGCACGAATGTGAAACATTCATTATTTGTTTTATACAACACCTGAATAAATCCTCGCGGATTGCATGCATGGATTTCTTTGTGTACAACGTGCCGTTTTCCCTTCTCAGTCCCGCATAAAACCGCAACAAATAGTTGTCAAGTTCCGAATCAGTTAGAGCTTCAATTATTATTCCTGCCTGTCTTGCAAATTCCTCTAATCGTTTGACTGCATATTTGATTTGTCTCTTTGTGTTAGCAGCGTCAGCATCGCCTAAGAGTTATAATATTTCGTAGTCTGTTAGCCGCGGTTCGGGAACATCGTCCGCTATTTTGTATAAATGACAGCCGTGTTGTACCGCCACCTAATGACTGTGGAATTCGCTAAGTTACATCACACGCCTACAGTGTGATGTAACTTCTCGCGGCGTGCGATGGAACAAATAATTCAATGCACGTGATCAACGATCCACCAATCAGATGGCGGGGATTTATTTAGGCGCTGTATAATTTCGAAATGAAGCGTTCTTCAAGTATGATAGACAACTGTACTGGACATCTGCATGCAGGACAGGCACACTGAATGGCCGGCCACACAGTGCTGTCTTGACAGAATTTAAATTGGTCGTAATTAATGCGTTAGAGCTCTAGTAATTTGATATAGCGTAAGGGCCCCAGTCAAAATTCTATCAACTTGTCTATTTTCATCTTTCTTTTCTTTTCCTGACAGAAATATGATTCATCATAGTATGCAGTGGGCCACATTTAATGCTTCAGTAATTGAAGACATCTTCATGTAGAAGGCCTCTATCACCCTAACATTTCTTGGAGGTTGATTTGAGTTTTTGATCGTTATCTTTTTTTTTAGGGGAGTTTTGATATTGAATTTTTTGAAATTGTGGATTTTATTGCTCCTATCAGTATTGTACAGTTATTGGGAATGTTGAAGAAAGGTGCACCGTGTACCTATGGATGCCCCATCTGAAAAGTTTTGCCGATACATGAATAAACAAACAAATTGTGGCCCGTCACTCTGGTAATCATTCCATTAATTCGGGGCCCAATTGTTGGTGTCCCTGTTACATATGTACATCTGACATGTATAAGATTTTGCAATTCCGGACACATTCTTTAATGCCTTCTGTCTCCAAGAGTGATTGTGTAAAGCAAAGCACCTGCCAAACAAGTAACAAAATAGTGTGAAGTCAATTTTAATGATACTTGATGGGAAATTACACAGCTTATAGGTGTACATGTAACCGGGACACCCAAAAAGTCACACTTTTGGACACCATACATGTACAACTGTATGTGACACATTGTAGCGGTTTGCTTGGCTGCCGCGGCACCCCGACGTCTCCCGTAAAATACCGTACTCAAGGGGTTAAAGACTAAAATTAAAATTATGGCATCAGATAGAGTAGCTGTAGCTACAAAAGCTCATGTCATAATTCTATTTTTGGATAGTCTTCAAAGTGCTACCTACTATATTTATCACAACGCAAATGAAAAGGACTGAATCGCACTGCAATACCAATTCTGCTCTGATATTTTGCTGCCCTCGTTTATGGTACCACAAGGTCACATTTCTGAATGGCCTAATGCGATACAACCCTTGCTCCTCTTGACCCGACTATAAACCTAGCCTAATGAAATCGAACCTGCATCAATTAATTTAAACCTGTCATTAAAATTTCAGCTCCAGGCCCACTTGAACCAAGAGGTTCATCGTATGGTTTCAGCTCAACAATTTCACATTGTCTCTCAAGCTGCAATGAATGTCTGAATGTATGTGTACACGTAGGTGACTGCAATACAAATTAACAATATACAAATAATGAATGTTTATGAGTGCGATGGTAAGAATAATTTCATGAGGTGACAGATTGAATGTCCTATTCCACGAGGCGAAGCCGAGTGGAATGGGACATTCCATCTGTCACCGAATGAAATTATTCTTACCATTGCACGAATGTGAAACATTCATTATTTGTTTTATACAACGCCTGAATAAATCCGACACTGCGACAGATTGCATGCATGGATTTCTTGGTGTAACGTTACAACGTGCCGTTTACCTTCTCAGTCCCGCATAAAACCGTGACAAAAAGTGGTCCAGTTCCGAATCAGTTAAAGCTGTAATTGTTGTTCCTGCGTGTCTTGCAAATTCCTCTAATCATTTGATTGCATATTTCATTTGTCTCTTTGTGTTAGCAGCGTAAGCATCGCCTACGAGTTCCAATATTTCGTCGTCTGTTAGGAGAACAAACCGCGGCAGTTCGGGAAACTCGGCCGCCATGTTGTGTGAATGACAGCGCTGTTGTAGCGCCACCAAGTGACCGTGAAATTAGAAAAGTTTTTTGGTTCTATCAATGCGCGCGCACCATGTAATAGACCCATGTGATAGAACGTATTGGGCGGTGCGGGTTCGCGGCGTGTGATGGGTCGAATAATTCAATGCACGTGATCGACTCTCCACCAATCGGATGGCGGGGATTTATTCAGGTGTTGTATAACAAGCAATATCGGCCAACTGTAGTGTAAGTGATACAGACACAGCAATATTCGGCAATATGAAAAACCTTTACTAAAAATTCAATATGAACACTTAAATTATTCAACGTCACGCACTCTTCTAAAATGGCGAGAGTAGAAATAAATGATTTCGTCTCAAATGATAAAAAATACAAGTATGTGCATATGAATGAATATGAATGGATTATGGGTGAAAAGAAAAACATGGTTCATGTGGTTCTGACACTTCAACTTATTCTTAAAGGTAGTATATACATCTTTTGTACATCATTTCCTTTTGCTGTCATTTTCAGAAAAAAAATTGGGAGTTAGTATTTTTATAGTGTGCTAGCAAAACCTGTAACACTGACCTGTATAAAAAGTTGTGTGCATAGATGCTGGAAAAACAGAAAAAATTGTTCTGGTAGTCTGGTTCCATGACCATTCGTTAGAAAGACAAGGTGATCCGTGGATCATATGGGTCGCCTTCTTTTTTGGTCACTTAATCGCATTTGCAACTTCTCAAATGACAGCAATTTTACATTTTAAGCCTATTTTAAAACTTGACCTCTAATGACCTTTGACTTCAGTATGCGACCGTTCACATCACCATCGTATGACGGTTAACTGTTATCACAATGCACCTATGACCCAAGTTCGATTGCAATTGGACTTCAACTTTTCAAATGGGGCCAATTTTGCATGTTCAGCCCATTTTACAACTTGACCTCAGATGACCTTCGACCTTGGTATGTGACCTTTGACCTTTGACATGTATAACCCACATTTGGTCCCAATTGGACTTCAACTTTTCAAATGACACCAAATGAGAGCAAAAACGACCTAAAACTTTAACATACGGTCATACGGTTACACGGACAGAATTCATGACTGGTAAGTGTCCCCAAAACATTTGTTAATAGGCGACACAAAAACGGACCAATTTATACAGTCAGGGAATTATCAGGTAGGGGAACTTACGATATAAATTTGCACTTTTCTTGAAAACGGCAGCAAACAAGGTGCCATGATTTCACAGGATGCTGGAGACTAACTCCAGTACGGTATTTCGTAATAATTCAGTAGTTTTGTTTTTTGCTGTTTGCAAATGTTGTACATGTATGCTACCTTTGAGGATGCATTCCTTGGTCTACACAGTATGTATCACGAGAGACATTATCTAATGATCAGCATATAAAGAAAACTTGTTTACCGTTGTGAAACTTTTTCAGTGAGTACATGTACATTACATATGTAGTCTTCCATGTACACTTGAAGGTTGAGTTCCCTTGTCTAAACAGTGGCATTATTATCATGGTTACCATGGCAACCAATTCAAAAATTATGTTAAGCATATATGTGACCCGCTCTGCAAAAAGAGCACATAAGTCGCTGTATGCTTTTACGAGTTATGGGCCGTTCAATGGGAAGAGGGTGAAAAATTCTTCAAACAAGTGATTTTGAAGGGAGGGAATTTTTTGCATCTTTGATACCTGTATTATTCTATTTCACAACAAAAATCTTTGATTTCAGTGAATAAAGTTGGAAAAAGAATGTGTTTTTGTCGAGTGCTTCCATCTATTGCTTTTCTTTTTGTTTCTTTAAATGGCTTGTTTCTCCTTAAGTCATTTCAAGAACCAAAAAATAAAGAAATAGGACAATTTCCAAATATCTCGTGATTGCAAAATGCTAGAGACCTCAGACATATACCATATGAAAGCTTACAAAATGGCCTTTACAGCTATATATAAAACACTATTTTCAAATTTTGCAACATAAGTGCCCTTTTTGCAGAGCGGGTCACATATTTGAGCTAATTATGCAGAAATATATGGAAAAACATAATTGTGGAGGTAAATAACACAGTTTTGGTAACATAACTTATCAAATTGTGACTTTGGATGCATATTCAGTATCACGTAACTTACTGCAATGTATTATGGGAATTCAAGATTGCCGCCGTCTACGTAAACTTTTCCAATGAGTACATGTACGTACTATGCCATGTATACGTGAAGGTTGAGCTTTCTGGTCTAAATATACAGTTTTCTTTGAGTATCATTATCATGGTTACCATGGCAATCGATTAAAAAATTATGGTCAGCATGAATTTGAGCCATTGGAGTGGCATTATATGATCAGCATGTTCAACAGATCATCATCAAGACATGCCTTAGGTCTTTTGGGGCACTCTTACAAGAATGGGGGGGGGGGGGGGGAATCCAGAGAAGACGGATAATGGCCAGTCAGCAAAATGAGAACCTAGGGGCATCTTTCTGTGATCTCTGATAACAGTGGACACTGGACACTGTTTTTGTAGACAAGAAGCCTGAATGCTTTTAAAGGAAGCATACAACATTTGCTTTTGCTGTAATCTTCAGAAATGAATGGATTTGGGGGTCAGTATTTTATAGCATGTTTTGTGTGCATAGATGCTGGGGAAACAGAGGGGAGAAAAATGCCGTTCTTGTAGTCTGGTTCCCTGAACTAACTTCAGACAAAACGGAGGGAATTATCAGGGGATTATCAGGTCATGAAACTACATTTAGACTAGCCGGCTTGCTCCTGTTCACAAATGTGCAGTGATGTAGCCAAGGCCATCACAAGACCCTGCAAGGCCAGCACAAGACCCTGCAAGGCCAGCACAAGACCCTGCAAGGCCAGCACAAGACCCTGCAAGGCCAGCACAAGACCCTGCAAGGCCAGCACAAGACCCTGCAAGGCCAGCACAAGACCCTGCAAGGCCATCACAAGACCTTCAGTCTTAATTCAAGTCTCAAGCTATTCAAATGAACTGTAATAAAAGCATTCCTTTGTCATGGTTGATGCCTGTTACTTGTGCCTGTTGCAAGCTGGCCTTGTGCCTGTTGCAAGCTGGCCTTGTGCCTGGCCTTGTGATGGCCTCGACTACAACACTGCAAATGTGTAACCAATTCGGTCGATTCACAACTCGGCTCAGTGCGCTGCCAGCGGCAAGCCAGGGAGAGGCCAAATTAAGCAGTGCATCATGGGAAAAAGTCGACATCGGTTCTATCAAATCATACTTCTTACACCCCTTCTCCACTAATAAAGCTATCAACTCCTTTCTCTTCTTTCCCGCTCAAGGTATTCCCCGATTAGTCAAACATTGCTTTAACTCATCCACTCACATTCGCGCGAAATCCATACTGCTGTACTGTCCACCATCTTTACAACGCGATAGACGCGATGTCGACCCCGGAAGTGGGAAATTGGCATTTCCCGGCTTACTGCTGGCGGGCGCACTGAGTTGTGAATCGACCGAATTGCCAAAGAAAATCGGGACTAACCAAAATTGGGAAATTGGGGGAAGTATTTGGGTGGGGGGATTAGGTTATCAGAGCATGCAGAGAAAAAATGTGAATACAGCCCAAAATGTAGTTTGCATTAAAAGACAAGTATTCTCCACGTTTCACTTTTGAAATAACTGCACACCTTGCTTTGCGGCGACCTGAAAAATGACCACCAATTGTTTTTAATAAGGCGGAGCAATCTTGGGCCCTTCCGAGGGTAAATATTGACTCAAGACACTAGGGGCTGCATTCACGCAGGTGTCAGTCTATAAACACAATTATATTAAAAAGGGGCTGATGAAGACATGTTCATACCATGCCTTCATCACTGCATGAACCACTGTTGATTTAAGAGAGAGGTTGGCCATAAGTGACTATGACACAAGTCAATAACTAATACAACCGACCACTTGACAAATATGATTGAGCAAAGAAGCATCTCAAACTGACAGAATATGTAAACTAAGACACGCTGTATTGAAAACAAAAAATTTAATTAAATTTATTTGGACTCAATGTGCATCTCAATTACGTTCTTTTATCTGGGTACAATTTCATTAACCCCATCATAAACAGGGAGGCGTAATGTTTCCACCAACCAAACTTTTTATAATAACTGCAGATCGCTTCAGTCGATTGATATAAAATTTGGGGACTTTATCTTTAATACTTTTTATAAGCGGTCACTTTAGCGCCAAAACCAAATGTCTGGGATTTCCATGACTACAATGCCAACCGAAGTAAAACGATGGTAAGCGTGAATTGGAGCTATTTATGTAGAAATATATAGAAAAACATAATTATGGAGTTTTAAAAAACATGGTTTTCGTAACAACTTCTTCTGACTTTGGACGAATATGCTGATGTAGAGTAATATCATCAGAAAATGGACAACAAAATCCTGATTTTCTTTCAGTATCTTAAATAAATCATTTGTTCTTTCAACTTGGAAATCCTTCCATTCTTTTGCATTCATTCCTGTCTGTTTGAGTTATTCCTTGACTTTTTATCTGAGTGAGGTGGCGCAAGGGTCCGTCCCGAGACAATGTACATTTGTACAAAAAGGTACATTGTATTGTTCTTATTAATAATTGAATACTGTTTTCAGTAACTTGAGAAACACTGTCATATCTCCGTTAACAACTGCCAGTCACATATCACTTGTTATATTTCTGTCGTACATGCATGTAGATACTATAATTTCATTGGTCGAGAACAGCCTCATGCCAGGTTTGTAAAAACAAGTCTTAAATCATTGAAGTCACGCAAATACCACCTTGCACGTCATTTGCGTCAAATGTTAGCTTGTCAATGATATACATGTATGTCATAAAAGCCATCGCATTGGATGTGAGCTTCGGGATGTATGAACATTTATTAATTATTGAAAGGCACAGCACGTCTAATGTGTCTTGCACATCTCCTCAAGTAAGCAATGTCCACTCAACATATTATTTATTTATCTATTTTTAATTTGTTTTTCTAAATGAAGCAGGAACTTTGAATTCTCAGTCTCTGGTCATGTTAGAAGATACTGATTTTTGTACTGTTCTTATGCGCTTTTGAAAAGGGGTGCCTTGTGTGAGAAAAACAAAATAGTGCCCTCTTGCATATGTTGACAAAAGATTTTCTAAGAATTAAATAAAAATACCACCCTTTTCTTAAATTTCTAATGTTGTAAAACCTAGTGATATGCGTGAAAATATGTTGAGCTGAATGTCAACTGCATGTTTCCTTTAACCCCTTTTAGATGACAACCCACCAGGTGTTTTTTTCAAACTGAGGCTATGGCCGTCATCGTATTTAAGAGGTTGAGACATACATTTTTGTAGGCTGCATCATCTCCCGCTTACGCAACATGGCAAGCCAATTTTGCTTTTGCTATGGACATGTACATGTACAATATACATGTACAAACGGGGGGCATTGGGGTATTCAAACCGTGGACGAAAAATGTTGGAGAACAAAAGAGAACAATATCGTCCACGATTCCCAGCATAAGTCCGCGATTGGGATTGTGTACAAAACATATAGAGGTCTTCAGAAAAAGTTAAAATACAAACAAAAGAGGGACAATAGGACGTCCACGTTTGGAGGTCGATACACGTTTAAAGACCTACTATAACCAAAGTTTAATTCTCTAAAAAAGATTAGTATCTTGATTATGAATTACAAGAAACCAAATTTGTGCTAAATATTGTCATTTTCTATCCATCATTATTAATTAACAGACGAGAGAAAGATGCTAATTAAATATTCAAATTTCGCGCTTACTCCAAGTTCCCCCCAGCTGCCGTCAGCGGCGCGCTGTTAGCCTTGACATCATCGCGTGTAGTCATCCATACTAAACTCAGAATTGAAATAGTACATGTAGGCTTATTACATGATGGGATACAGAGACGAAGTTAATTTAACATGTACATTTTGTATTCTGTGTAAATACCGTGTACTCATGTATGAACTTGTACATGTACCAAGTGCAACGATCGGACTACACACCATGACGTCACGCGCAATAAATGCATAACACATGACATGCAAATGGGGGACGTGACATAAGCTTTTTCAGACGATAGGATTTTCAAAAGTGGGCCAATTTGCATTTTTTTCCAAATTAAAAAGGACAATACAACATATTTTTGTGTGTATTCCTCTCTATATTGACTTACATGTATCTGTAGACTGAGACAATAATTTCACATTTTTTCAAAGCGTTTTTTTTTTTTTAACTGTACCAGTATATGCTTATAAACGTACAGCATGGATATGAGGCATTGGGGATCAAGTGACAAGAGATAAGGTCTTTTCACACTAGAGCGCCAAACCCCGGGGTGAACTCAACCCGTGGCCGCCCCGACGTTTTCACCCCTGAGTGGCTCATGCTAGGCGCTGGGCATGAATAAATGCTTTACACAGAAATCCCAGTTGCAAGCGCATGCGCGAACTGCAGCAGAAAACTAATCCCATAATGCAATTTTACAAAACAACAAAATGGCTCCTCTCACGTCTGATGACAGTGGCATACGCATCGCTCTGTCGTTTGCTGCTACATTTTGTATATTTAAATACTTTTTGAAGGCAAATAGCTCGGCGAAATGCGCCAAGATCACGTTATCAAAATAGCGCGCACTTTGACATGACCTTTGGTCCTCTTATGTAAATTATGTCGTGACCGAACTGTTTCTCAACCCGAGTTGTACGAAACCTCACGATGCTTGGGTGAGAATGTGCGACGTTTCACACTAGCCATTTTCGCCCCGGGGCCACCCCCGAGATCGGTCTCGCCCCGGGTTGAAAAATCTCACCCCTGGCCTGGAGCAGGGGCGAGTTCGCCCCAAAAACGCCGCACATTCTCACCTCCGTGTCGCCCCGGGGGCCACCCCCGAGATTTTGTCTAGTGTGAAATGCCTTTAATTGCATAACCCGCTTCTCAACATGCCAACACTTTTGACATCGTTTCGGTTTGCGGTAACACCATGTGTTTATCTCAACTAACGAGAGGTACATGTATGGGTTCTGAAAAGAACCTTATCGCACAACTCGTATCTCAACCTTCGTTAAGTGAGAAGGGTTCAAGGGAGAACCATTTTTCGTGCAACTCGTTTTCTCTACCGTCGATAAGTGAGAAATATGATTCAGGGGAGAACCATGGAGACTTCACTTTTGACATTATCAATTTTTTTTGGACAGATTGTTCCCTTGAAAACTGATTTCAGTACGTGCACATGCGTGCCCTGCTACAAATAGTTGCAGCTTTATTTCCCTTGAAATATTGAACAGCATCATTCTACACTAAACCAGAATACAATGAACATATGATACTATGTACACGTACAGTACATTGCAATTGAATGTTAACAACCGTGAATAGGAATGGGAAATTTTGTGAAAAGAATTCACATTCACATTTACATTTCTCACACAACTTTTCCCACCTGTGAATTCAAGTTAAGAAAAGCTGTGAAAATGTTTTCCCACTTGTGTGAAAAGGCGTGAAAATGTTTTCCCACTTGTGTGAAAAGGCGTGAAAATGTTTTCCCACTTTGGGAATTTGTTTTCACATTTTGTGAAATGAAAATGAATTCTTTGCAAAGAGAAAAAAAGTGTGAAGAGAAATTCCCATTTTGAGGTCAACTTTCAATTGCAATGTACTGTACATGGATACAGCTCACATAATTTGGCATGGTACATCTGCACAGTTTTTTTGGTAAAACTTGAATCATTCATAATATATTCAGGCACTTAATTTGCCAATTATGGTGAATATTAACCCCTCGAGTCCGGCTGTTATTGATGGGGTGCTGGTATGCCAGGTTCGCGGCAATGCAGCCAAGCGTGAACGCAAACAATAGGTGTACAACACTGAATTTATCCCTCTCGGAGACCCCCACTTTTTGTGTGAATAAAAGCTTAGTTCGAAAAAACTGCATCTATTCATTACACTCCCATTCAAGAACAATATAGTTAAAAAATGAATGGATTGAGTATGTGCAGGAATGCACCTATAGGCATCAACCAGCCAGGTGGTCTTTTTGAAACTGCAGCTATGGCTGTCGTCCGAACCCTAACTGGGATCCTTCATGAATCCACCAAAGTGGGTGTGAAGACTAGAGGTAGTTTGGGTCAAGGGGTGACATACAGGTACATACATATTATACAAATAATGAATGTTTATGAGTGCAATGGCATGAATGGTAAGAATAACTTCATGAGGTGACAGATGGAATGGGACATTCCATCTGTTACCAAATGAAATTATTCTTACCATTGCACGAATGTGAAACATTCATTATTTGTTTTATACAACGCCTGAATAAATCCTCGTCAGATTGCATGCATGGATATTTTTGTGTACAACATACGGTTTTCCCAATAGTCCCGCATAAAACTGCGACAAAAAGTTGTCCAGTTCCGAAACAATTAAAGCTCAATTGTTGTTGCTGCATGTCTTGCAAAGTCATCCGATCGTTTAACTGCATATATAATTTTTTTCTTTGTGTTAGCAGCGTTAGCATGACCTACGAGTTCCTATATGTCATTGTCTGTTAGGAGAACAAAGGGTGATTCGCAAATTTTGTGTGAATGACAGCCGTGTTGTAGCGCCACCAATAGTGACCGTGAAATTAGGGAAGTTCTATCAAACGCATACCGTTTGATAGAACCATATGATGGAACCTTTTTTTGGGGTGCAAGTTCGCGTCGTGCGATGGGACGAATAATTCAATGCACGTGATCGACGATCCACCCATCAGATGGCGGGGATTTATTCAGGCGTTGTATAAAATTAAATGTACAAATGTATGAAAGCATTTACATCGATTTGAATTTTTCCATCATTTTCTTCCCCAAAAATATTCCCACAAATACTGAAGGTCTATTAATAAGTCTGTGCCCCAATAAAGTTCCACAATAAACCATCCGAAAAAGTTCCCTAAAATATCCACGTCCCTACTCCCTATGAAACTTGCCCAAGATAAAGCTCCACATATCCACCCATCTTGATTCAGTACGTCGTACGATGTGCTGTGGAAATTCACATACAAATTGCGCGAACTAGAACGGAACTGCTTTTGTCGCTCGATGATATCGGCTAGATCATGTGCTTCGACTGGTACTAATGATGCAATGTCGCTACATTATGGAGTGACAACATTGCCACATCTCACAGCCAGCTGGCCGGCTTGCCTAATTCCCTTATAATCCATCCCACACACGCATCTGAGAAGCAAGTCCGGAATAATTAACGACTGGTACCGGTACATGTACATCAGTGCAACATGAAAGTGGGTGTGTGTTCACACACACACACAGGATGAATACACGCTAGGGATCAGGGGCGTGTCTAGACTCATCCCACTTTTTGCCGATACATTTCTTGTCTCAGACAAGATGCCCCAGTTTCGTTCCTTTGGGAGAACAAAGAAACGTTCATGCAAGGAATTTCATTTTTGTGTCGGGATTCCTTTTTGAGTTTGTACGAAAATAAAGTAGTGCATGCAGCTTATGCAACGCACGTGAAATGAGATGCAACGCATCATACAATTTCGCTTGTTTCTCAATAATTATAACTAAATCTTTAACTACATTATACAGGGGAGATGGGGGTTTAGTTGGAACACAGGGTAAGTTGAAACATTGAGATTTTTTTCTCCCAGATCTAGCTGTTTTTCCACAGCTAGCTGTTTTTCCACAGCTAGCTGTGGAAAACAATCTCAATGTTTCAACATATACCCCGTGTTCCAAATATAACCCCCATCTCAACTACTCTAACTAGTCTTAAAGTTATTAGTGCCTTATTAGTTGTTCAACTTTCTAGTAAAAGAAAACAGCCATACATGTACATGTAAGATACATGTAAGTACATATGTACTAATTACAGCTCTACTTTCAAAATGCACCATTCAGAGTGACAAAAGGACACAATGAAGAAAGATGATCCCATCTCTGAATATACATGTACAGTGACAACCATAGAGCTATATTAAATTACTAGAGCGCTAACTCCCCATCTTAGGCGTGGAGATACTTTATATCCTTCCTGCGCGCAGACATTTTGAATTCGTGTGCGGGTTTGTAGAACATAATGAAATTAAATAGAGTGAATTTTAAAAGTGTACTCTAAATGCAACGCAGATTTGTACAACATACGCAAACAACTTAAGCGCGTCATGACAGTTATAAAACGTCATGGCAAAAATCATCTGCAGCGAGCTACGCGCACACAGTCGTACTTCCCCAATACTTCCCGAGGACAATGCTTTGTGTTTCCTATTGTTCCTTTAATATAACCAACCCCCATAGACTAAGCACGTATCCTTACGTTCGAGGACCGATTTCAACAAAAAACTCTACGTTCGAGGACTGAAACATTTTTTGTGTGTTTCCTTTCTTCTCTTGTCCTCGATACAGTGCACGTACGCACGTACACGCGTTTGCATTGTTTGCACTGAGCAAAATGAAACGCTCATTTACTGATTGTGCGTTTCGGGTTTCGACGTATCGGCTTCGATAACGCAACTTTATAGAATACAAACACAGATATGCAAATAGCCGTACAAAAGCCGTACAAAATGTCGAGTTTTCCATAGGTTTGTACATGTGCCCAGCAGGCATCACTTTGTACATCGAGTCAGCGCTCTGGTAATTTAATATAGCTCTATGGTGACAACAGAACAAAAACTGCACAAATGGCTTCAGCTATAGAGAAGAACTGTGTGTGGCTGAAAATAGGACCAACATATATGTAATCACAAAAACAGGGGTGGGATAGATTGGCCAAAAATGAAAAATCCATGAAATCAGCAGTGTTTGGGGGTCACTGAGGACCCCAGAGCAACGTGCAGGGTCTACATGAAAATGGTTTGTATTTGCCAAGGATGGGAATTTACGTTTAATTTGATAAACGTTTAGCAAAACTTTCCCGTAGCGTTTAAACGTTTAGTCAACAAATGCCAAAAGGCTGCTGCCAGTCCCGGTATTTGTGTAGGATGTAAGAGAGGTGCCGTCCGCGTCGAGCATTGATCGTGGCCCAGCGGCGGTATTGAAAACATCAAACACAAACAATTGTATACATTGTGTACAAATGTACTACTAAAGGCGTTTGTATTTCTTTGTAAATTAAATAAATTAACAAAGATCCTAGATTCTTTGTAAATAAAACTGAAAGGTAGATTGCGTAAATACAAGGTCCAATTTTTATAATTTAAGTTCCGTTTAAAACGTTTGGAAAAAATTTCTAAACGGATTTGAATTCTATTTTTTTTAAACGTGTAAACGTCCTATCCTTAGTATTTGCCTAAAGGCACCCCTTAATATACATTGTACCCATTTCTATTGGTCTATATCCACTTTTACAGGTAAAAACACCTTTAGCCCTAACCCACCTCAATCCTCCAAAATCCTCCTTGCAGTTTTGGAGGATTTTGGAGGATCGAGGACGAATGGTGTTAAACCCCTTGCGTACGGATGACGGAATATGGCGCAAAAAACAGTGCCACCAGGCCGGATGACGCAATTGGCCGCTGTTTGTGCAGTTTCAATCCATTGTTGGATTAAACAGTGCCACCAGGCCGGATGACGCCATTGGCCGCTGTTTGTGCAGTTTCAATCCATTGTTGGATTATTGTGTATAGGTTACGCTTGACTGCACAAACACATTCGCTTGGCTGCCAGAGCCACCGCGGCACCCCGACGTCTCCCGTAAAATACCAACTGTACTCAAGGGGTTAAAGCACAGGAGGATTTGGAGGATGAGGGGTGAATGGTGTTTCCAGCTTGGAGGATTTTGGAGGATTGAGGGTGAATAGTGATTAAAGCACAGGAGGATTTTGGAGGATTGAGGATGGTTCCTAGCAAAAAGGGTCTAGGGGGTTAGGGTGACACCTCAGGAATTGCAAATTTCAAAAGAGATTCTTTAACAATTCTAAAATCAGTAAAAAAATCCTGACAAAATCCTGAAATCAGAAAAAATCCTGACAAATCTCACCCCTGCAAAAATGTTGATGCCAAAAACTCCTCTTTCAGTAGTTATAATTTGTTTACCATGAAACAAACAAGAAGGGACTTAGGTAAATTTGAATCGATTTTCAAAGTAAACAAAGAAAATGAAATGGATGACTGTGTATACAATTATTGCTTGACTTTAATAATTCACAAATCTTTCCAATCTTGTCACTACAGGTGTATTTTTTTTTAAATCCCGTTTAACCCTTTGAAGCTGGATGACGGCAATAGCTGCTGAAAAAAGTCTGCAGTTTCAATCTATTGTTGGATTATTGTGTATGTTACGCTTGGCTGCACAAGCACATTGTGTCCGTTTCGCTTGGCTGCAAAAGCCGACCCGACACCCCGGCGCCTTACTGTAAATAACCGTACTCAATGGGTTAAGATGTCTGCAAGTATTTTTGTCACGTACAGCAGTTTTCTTAGATTCAACCTTAATGGCTTTACTTTAGTGCCCAATCAGCCAGGGACTGCAGATAGAGATTGTTCAACTGAAGGGGACACAAACACGAGCAAAGAGAGCAAAATCCTGGCACAGTGCCTCAAGGCAACCAATTTTCCCTGGCCAAGATGGAATGCCTTGACCAGGGCACTTAAACCAGAATACAAACTGGGTGAACATCAATAATCAGTGAAAGACCTAATTGCCCGTCTCCCAAATGCTCCTTCAAAGTCGAGTTTGCGGCATGGTACAGCACAGCGATGCATCCGCTCTTGGGAGGTTCATAAAAGTTCAAGCGGATGGAGCACATCAAGACGGGGAAAAAAAGAGTAAAAACTTGTAAACATGTGCTGCAAACAGGCACTTGTATGTATCCTCACTGAGCACACGTTTACACAAGGAAGGTTGAGTAAATGGTACACACTGTGTGCATGCTGTGTATTGTAAGTTTACATGGTAAGTTTTAAGGCAATATTTAAAGGGAAAGCTTAACAAAAAAGACACGTGTGTACAGCTATATCAACAGACCACGAGCAGTCCGTGAGATCTCGATTAGATTCAGATCAATGATGTTTGCAACAGTTTGCAAAATAGCCACCAGGCTCCTAAAAGGCTTGCTGCAATACAATGTACATGCTTCCATGGTGTGCTGTGACCATGGACTGCAAGACGACAACATCTGAAAGTCAGGCTGCTGCAAGAAAGTGATGCATAAACTGTGACCTGGCACAACACGAGTGTAATGTTGCAAAATATGTAACTTATGGTACAGTTATATGGTACAGTTATATGAAGGTACAGTTATATGAAGGTACAGTTATATGGAATAGTGTTGCTGTAGCTTATGCATACACTGCCAAAAATGGTTTTCTTAAAATAAGAAAATTATCTTATTTCAAGACAACTTTTCTTGTCTCACTCCCTAGAAAAGTTTTCTAGGGAGTGAGACAAGAACATTTTTCTTGAAATAAGAAATATTTTCTTATATTAAGAAATTAAGAAAATCATTTTTGGCAGTGTACATATTGTACATTGCCCACACTTTAACCTTTTGAAGTTAGAAGAGTCATGACTCCTTGTTTTGAGAAAGTGAAGCTCAATTTTAGGGTTTAATTTTGTGTTAACATTCAAGCATTGCCAACCACCCCAGGTTGTTTCATTTTTTTATTTCCATTTTTTGGAGCGGAGGGATGTACAAACCCATGTTTAAAGATAGTGTACACAATTGGTAATCCTCCAATTTTATTTTTTACTGAATTATTACGAAATACCTTACTCAGGGATGCCAGTAGGTCTTGGCTGCAGGGCCGTAAACAAATTGTGTGTCCGGAATATGGGCCACGCTACAATTACATATATGCGTATACATGTACATTGTACAATAAACTTTGCAAATTTTTTGGACGCCGCCTTCTGCTATATTTTGACGAAGTGCTCGATTAATTTTTCCAATGAGAATGTTTCGAAAGCGAACGTAGATCTATCGTACAACAATGAACAGTACTAGCATGACTAGTATACGCAATCACATCGTATATGTTCAATACGCTATGCATAATCATTATGTAAACAATCCCCGCTGTTGTTATTCCACTCTGTTGTATACACGCTGCACACGCACGCTCGCAAAACCATTTGATGCACAAACATAACTGGTTCCCTACTTTGACTGCGTAAAGCAAATACGAGTTGCATGGGAATCAACAAAATCAGCAATATCTGTGGAACTAAACTTGACCAAGTCATCGATTGATTGCATTTTGTTCTGCACGCTCATTGTGTGTATACAAATCTGGATTGCGCATTGGCCGCTGCGCGCTTTACGCGTGTACGTGCACTGTATATATCTCCGAGGACAAGAGAAGAAAGAAAACACAAAGAAACCTTTCAGTCCTCGAACGTAGAGTCTTTTGTTGAAATCAGTCCTCGAACGTAAGGATACGTGCTTAGTCTATGGGGGTTGGTTATATTAAAGGAACAATAAGAAACACAAAGCATTGTCCTCGGACATATTGGGGAAGTACGACTGTGTGTGCACGCGCATGTGTGGAACAACCAAAATAAACATTGTGATGCCTCTGGTCCTAGCCATAAGGCGCGCCTGCCTGCCTATGTGTACACGTACAGAGATGTAGTCGAGTCCATCACAAGTCCCTGCAAGTCCCTGCAAGTCCATCACAAGCCCTCCAGTCTTAATCCCATTCACAAGCTATTCAAATGAGGTTTGTCAAAGGCATTCCTTTGTCATTGTTCATCTAGTTATTGTGACCGGCTTTATGAAAAGACTTCTGACTGGGCTTGCGAAAGTACTTGTGAAAGTACTTGCAGGGACTCAACTTCAACTCTGACATACATGACATAGGCCTACACAATGTACGGATACGGCTATGGGATACGTAGGGATACGGCTATGGATGGAGTGGTAAGGTGGCAGACGGCCGTCTACAACTTGAACGGCCAAAGCGCAATCCAGATTTTTATATAGAGATCAGTGGTACGCACCAGTGGTAAGCAACGTACACAAAAATTGTGACCATTCCTCACAGACTGGAATTTACCAGTTGCGTGTACATAGTATGTAAGTCTAGTGTCCGCTGCATACATGTACGTATGCAGGACACTGCTTATACAGTGCCCCGTGCAATGTGTAAATGGAATTGTTGTACACGTGTATTGCGGCATGAAGGTAGGATCCAGGAAAGCACTGTATGTACATGGTCTTACGGTAATTTGAATTAATATTGTCGTTCCGGCCCACAAATGCCGAAGGCCGGAGGTTTTTCCCAAAAATATGAAAAAGCCGGAATTCCAGCAATTGCCGGAAGTCTGGTATCTCTGCTTACGAGACTATAAGTTAATAGTAGTCTCAATCATCCTGTGAAATGATGGCACCAGGTGTGCTGTTGTCAAGAAAAGTGGAAATGTATATCGTTTCCAAACGATTTCCAGCTGGAAATCATTGGAAAACAGCCCTGTAGCCGTTAGTCAAGGCGCGCGTGGCTACCTGGACGAGTAGCGGGCCCCGGACATGATGGCGCCATGGCATATCCGGGGCGCGTCACACGCCCATAGCCACGTGCACCTTGACTAAAGGCTATCATCCGCCCGACGGTTGAAAATGAGTGCCGTTTTTTCTCTCGTTTTTTCGCCATCCAACAACGCAAAACTTTGAACAGGTCAGTTGAACGATATTTCCTATAAAATACCAACCCCCAAATCCGCCCATTTCTTAAAATTGCAACAATGACCAATCATGTACACTGCCTTTAAAGTTTAAAGCACACCTGTTATCCAGAAGTTCATTTTTACATACATGTACACATGTAGATTGCGCTAGGCACAAAAGGGGAGATCGTCCTATGACGTCGATTTGTTTGCTGCCCGCAGCGACGACTTTTAGACAAATGGCACCAGCGGGCTGCGCTGCGCTAGAGGGGACTTGATTAAATTAGCTATCAAAAGTCACTTTTTTGGTGTTTCATGGCAGAAATAATTTGCCGTTTGATTTCACAAGACGCAATCTACATAAAAATTAAATAAAATGAGGCAGACTTCTCTCAGAAATCAACATCATGATCTTTAAAGGAAACATGATTTAGGATTTATATTGCATTATTCCTGCTTAAAACAATAAAGTATTATCTTGACAATGATATTTTGTGTCCAGAGACAATTATTTCCCAGATTAAATATGAGAAAACAATTTTTGAAAATGTTTGTCCAAGCTACTCCGCCCCCCGAGTGGGACCCTCATTAACATAAGTGTGTGACGTAGATCGAGGCACATTACCCATTCATCACGGGTATGCATTGTGTGTACATTGTACAACGAAAATTCTTCGTCCAAAATCTAAGCAAAATATAGTGTTTTTCGGCCATGCCGACAAGGTGTGTGGCTGCTTGGTGCAGCAAAACAACGACGGATGGAGTAAGCCTTCAATTATTTCCAACTGATGCGAAATATCGGAGAATTTGGACGGCGAAAGTGAAGGTGACAAGAGCAAAGTGGTCCGGCCCCAGCAGCTTTTCAGCGTTATGTAGCGACCACTTTTAGTCGTCGTGTTTCGATACTGGTATTTTCAAATCCTTTGGGATGACCATAAAAATATGCTCAAGTCAACTGCCATCCCAACAAAGTTCCCAGATGCGAGTAAGATATAGGCGAAGGTAGTCTAGGTTCCAAGACGTTCTTAGCGGTGCGACGTATAGCGCCCTCTCGCTACACACACACACGCCAAGGCCAAATCGCTAAGACCGTCTAGGGAATTTCGCAAGTTCTGCTTGCGAAATCGCGAGCAGAACTGTGTGGCATTTGCATGCGCGTGTGACGTAGCTGCATTATCGCATGTAAATAGCCAACACTCACTAGTCTAGTTTCTGTACTCACGTCGGGTTTACGTGTACGTACGTATGAACGTGCAGCGCAGTACCAAGCCATTCATTGTTTGTTGGAAAAAAATTCTGACCGCGTGGACCAAGCGATCCATTTTACAGCAAAAAAACTGGACTTTGGAAAGTTAAAAAGTCATCAGATCAGTGCCATTCATCAATTTGTACGTGGCCATGATTTGTTTGTTAATTTACCAACGGGATTTGGCAAGAGTGTAATTTTTCAAGCTGCTCCATTGGTCTTAGATTTCTTGAACGAAGCATGGAGGTGTTTCCTACCTCCATGAATGAAGTAACCGAATGCAAACAGGAGAAAGTGCTGATTATTGTCGTCGTGCCATTGAAAGCTCTGGCCGTTGATCAGTTACGTCGTGCTGAACATCTGGGACTGAAATTGGCAGAGATAACGTCCGATATTCCAGATCACATTTTTGGAACAATCCGAAGATTTCTCAATCATGTTTGCCAGTCCAGAATAACTGACTAGTAAGTTATTACTTAAACATGAGTTTCCTCCAGTGCGCAAGCGCGATTATTCGTTTGACCTGCCTGTTAAATTATGCATAAGCAGGTCGCGCGCGCTCCCTTGCGAAATTCCCAAGACGTTCTTAGCGATTTGGCCTTGGCGTGTGTTTGTGTGTAGCTAGAGGGCGCTGCCGTGTGCGCTGTACGTCGCACCGCGCTAAGGACGTCTTAGAACCAAGACTAAGGCGAAGGCAGTTAAACAGCCCATTCCCCGAGGAGCCTTCGCTAAAAGGGAGAAAATCAGGGTAAGTTCGATGTTAGTTGTTGCAACTTACGAAATTGCACGTGTAGACCTAGTGTGTGTATACGGGCCGGGTCCAGACTATCGAGTCGATCCATGAATTTCGGTGCCTCGGTCTACGTCACGAACAGCGCCCTCAATTTGAGTCTCAACAAATTTCAAAAAGGGGGGGGTCAATTTTTGAGCGGCAAATAATCACACTAAAACTTCACTTGAACCAGTTTGGCTTTTAATTCACATTGAATACATATAAATGAATTTATTTATGAAATAAAATGTGATCCGGTCAATTTGAGAAGCATGGTTCCTTTAAAGTACTGTTTCATCAGTGCCATTGACATGATTCTATTAACAGGATTTAGCTTATTTTGATGCATGTGCACACAAACTCATCTGATTTAATGTCACTACCTATCGTGACACATCCCATGTTATGTTTGGTACCATAATTTGTCTGGTGTTGTCTAATTGTATAACATTGTGTATAATTGGGCACCTGGGAAACCCTAGCACTGATAAATTCCATTTCTTAACAACATTTGCCCGGATGCTGGTAGCTGTTTTTATTTTTTTATTTTAATTGAACGAACCATGAAACTTTTGTACATTTTCAAAGTGAACAAAGAAAACTGGCAGGAGCGGGATTTGAACCTGCAACCTCCGGAATACCGTACCGGTGCTCTGAGCTATCTTCCCCCTACATGTATGTTGGCAGTCTCCCAAATAAGCCAGTTCGGTATTTCAACTGCGCATGTGCACAATGACATTCTTATCCCGAATGACCCGCATGAGCTAACACTACTGCGAGTATTACTTGATTGGTAGTCACTTGCAGTTCCATGTATGTGTGCCTGATAGACAACACTTCATTAGCCACATTGCTAAAAACCTATTTACATTTGGCATTGGATCATTAGCACCAGATTCACTCTTGAAAGTATGCATGTGTACTATTAGATTGTAAATTTCAAAGCGTGCTATGACGTCTGTTAAACCTGTGATGATAGGCTGCTCATGTTGTTTTACGCATTCCTCCAGAGAGTCCTAACGAACTGATTTTATGTATCTGATCTCATATGTACACTGGGGATATAACGATGGGGAGATGCAATACTGACATAACTTTATACAGCACCTGAATAAATCCCCGTCATCTGATTGGTGGATCATCGATCACGCGCATTGAATTATTCATACCAACGCACAGCACCGCAAAAAAGTTCTGTATAATGTTACGCGTTGAATAGAACTTCCATAATTCCACGGTCACACTATTGGTGGCGCTTCACCACGGCTGTCATTCAAACAAAATAGCGGATGAGGTTCGCAAATCACCGTTTGTTCTAACAGGCGATGAAATTTACTGGCAGGTGATTCTGACGCTGCTAACACAAAGAAACAAATTAAATACGCAGTCAAACGATTAGATGAATTTGCAAGACACGCAAGAACAAAAATTGAGCTTGAACTGTTTCGGTTTTATGCGGGCCTGAGAAAGGAAAACGGCATGTTGTACACAAAGAAATCCACATATGCAATCCGACGAGGATTTATTCAGGTGTTGTAGAAAACAAATAATGAATATTTCACATTCGTGCAATGGTAAGAATAATTTCATTTGGTAACAGATGGAATGTCCCATTCCACTCGGCTTCGCCTCGTGGAATGGGACATTCAATCTGTCACCTCATGAAATTATTCTTACCATTGCACTCATAAACATTAATTATTTGTAGAGTATATTACACTGCCTCAACCCACTTCAGCACAGCCTCCTGTGCACCTTTCATTATTCTCTGCTTTTCCTTGTTTCTATAATGTTCATTTCCTTGTATACAGCAATTTGATTACTGGTAAAGATGCTTTGTTTTTATACGCTGCTGCCGCCGCCGCCGCTGCTGCTGCTGAAGCAAACATAGTAACCCAAACCGTTTTTCCTTGGTGAAGCAATGTCACAATCTAATTTGATTTGAAATGGCTTTTTGTGTCCAGTTCAGCAGGTTAAAATTATGGGTTAGGTTGCCCCAAGTGCCCTGGACAATCAACTGGACCGCTCTTAACTATGATAACAAGCCTATAAAGGAAGCTACAATTTGAAATAAGATATGTCAGGAAGGCAAATGTATATAAACACACAAGTTTTTATCACATAAAAAATGAGATAACAGTCACTGCTGCGTTCAAGATCGGGCAGTCGCCTGTAAACAGACATTCTGTATACATGCAGGGAAGGACAACCAATAATATTATATACAGAAGGAAGGTTAATAAATTCCTGCAGGACATAAATCTGCCAGGAATTTGAACAGTAATTGGATTCTCAAAAAAGTGCATCATTTATGTAGTGCTGTACACTACATGTACATGAGCAGGTAACACACTACAACTGTATACAATGTACGTACATGTACATCTTGGCTTTCTGCAACATACATGTAGCCTGCCAACCGACAATTTGCACCTAATATACATTTTGAAACCTTTTAACCGTCATATTTTTTGGAAGGTTGCACACATTTTACTACTTTTAATGCTCTTGTGCTTTTGAGAATAAGTACACATTTTTGGAAAGCTCTTGTTCTCTTTCATTTGGTGCCAAAATATTCAAAATATGAGGGGGTTGAAAGAAGGTCATGACCTACATGTACAAAGCATGAATCCAGGAATGTTTTCGTCCACATTTTTGAAGTCTAGACTCTTTATCAAGCATCTACATTTGTAAAAAGAAATAAATCTTTAAGAGAACACAGCTGGAATCATTCTAAAGGGCCCAAGGAACATTTATGCATAAAAGCAATCAATTTCATGGGACTCCACGGCCATCACTTCAAGAAAACACATCAAAAAAAGTGTCTTGGATTTTCAAGTGGAAACTGTGAACATCTCAAACTTTTACTTGGAAACTGGCTGCAATGCTTTCTATTTACATTGGAGTGCTCCCGAAGATGATCCGGGCGCCCTCTATTGACATTCTAGAGGTGTTTGTTTATGCGGGTTCTCTAATGCTTATTCATGTCGTACAAATTTGTCCGACGGTTAATGGCGCAAACAAAACAGTGCCACCAGGCCGGATAACACAATTTGCCGCTGTTTGTGCAGTTTCAATCCATTGTTGGATTATTGTTTATGTTACGCTTGACTGCACAAATACATTGTGGCCGTTTCGCTTGGCTGCCAGAGCCGCCACGACACCTCGACATCTCCCGTAAAAAAAACGTACTCAAGGGGTTAATACTAGGGCAGAGTCAAATAAAATAATTGAATATTCAAATATTCGACCTTCCATTCGATCCAAATATTTGAATATTCGGTTGTCTGGATGGCCGATTTGGGGTAAAACAAGGTATGTAGAGATGTAGTCATATATGACTATCGCCAGCACCAAGGAATGACTTAGTAAAGATTTAGCACACGTGCAAAAATGCAGAAATACTTTTTTGGTGAGAAAATTTCAAGGGATTTCAAAATTTCAAGGAATCCCGACAATAGGAACAGGTTCATTCCTCATTACGTGTTTGTAACACAGATAGATAGCCTAGCTGTCATACAATTATTGGACAGGAACCGGTCACGAAGTCAAGATGCAATTTTTTTATAAAACATTTTTCCCCCTCTTATATTCCTTTGCATTTCACCTTCGAATATTTGAACTCGAAAATATGTATTTGAATATTCTATAATCGATCAAATATTCGAATATTCGGCACAGCCCTATTTTAATCACATGTCCAATACACGTATGTTGCCGTTATATTGCGGGTGTATCAGTTTAGTTTATTAACCCTATTAACACTGCTGAATCCATCAATATCAATACGAATTTCCACACACCCTGGGTTAGGGTTAACAGGCTGGTATGCTGCAGTCGCACAGTATAAGCCGGTGCCTGGATCGGATCTGTTGTGGCTACGGCTTTGAATTTGGCCATTGACCGGCTACGGTGAAGAGCCGTAGCCATTGATAATAATGCCTGTGAGATAGTCTTACATCGGGATGCTACTAGGCATGTTGCCAAAATACTGCACAAACACTATAACAACACAAACCATTCAAAATATCTTTTACGCGGTTTTCTGTCAGATGTACCCCAGAAATATGTGCACAAGGAGTTTCCCAAGACACATTATAAAATCAGGTGTGCAAAGGTTTTTTTAAAGTAATATTTATTGATTTCTCTGTAACATTGTCAGGTAAAGTCGGAAGTAGATAGTATCGATATGATTAAAAGCTATTGAATTATGCACTATTCGAAAATCACCGGGATCGCTGGTTTAGTTAATCAATTGCTGCTACAGAATCGAAGCACAACCTACACCAGGTTTGAACTTGTGAATCTGACCCCAAAAAAGAATTGCACACTAATAATCAGCATGGGATTTGCATTCTTGTAAAAACTCCACTTCCAAAGAATCTCATGAAAACTATGACAGCAACAGAGGAAATCAATGAATATCACTGCTTGTAAAAGGCTACTAAACATGTATGAAATTCAATTACGCAATGCCATTATGCCTATTTGCTTAAAAAGAGAAACTGTAGATCTGCACAATGAGCCAAACTAAGTTGGCGGAGGAAACATACGTGAATAAAACTTGGCAGTGATTCAGTGCAGGCTACATTGTACATGTACACATGATGGCTTTCATGATGGGGTTTGGTGGACTGGCAGGACAAGTGACTGATCATGATCCATACAGTGACCGACGCTTACTTGTGACAAATTTGTAACGGTACACTCAAGAAAATTTACCACTTGAGAGTCAAGTTTCCCACGATATCCACACTAGACTAGAAAGTACATGCCTCAAAAGTCGAGCAAACATGTTACACTGACAACATGCAAACATGGAAGTGGGGGTTCGTATTTAATAACAAATATTATTGCAAGGACCTGTTTAAAGTTTTAGGTTCATAGATCCCGAAAAAAACCAACAACAAAATGCTGTTCTTTTAGTCTTTCCTGACCCTACTTCACACAAAACAGCATTTTATAGACATCGGGGAATTGTCAGGGATCCAGACTAACTGGCTTGTACCCATTCACGGATGTATAACTGATTGCATGAACAATGTGGACTTATTAATTTTGGTAAGTTTGGGGGAGTATTTGAACAAATTAAGGTTTTTCCAATGACTGTCGCCCGACCAAAATCCCACTTTTAGGAGACAATTAAAACCAATGGTCTTTCATAATAATTTGGTAGTTTTATTTGTTGCCGTTTGCAAATATTGTATATTACCTTTAAGGCCATGGGTGGATCATTGGAGGATATGTGTGTGCACAATATGTACATGTGTACATGTATTGTATTACATTCGAGGACAAAAGGAGAAAAACAATACAAAGGAATCTTTCTTGTCCTTGGAATTCGGTCTTTTGTTAAAATCGGTCCTTGGACGTAAAAATATGTGTTTAGTCTATGGGAGGTTTTTGGTTTTTTTTGAAGTAAAGGAACAATAGGAAACACAAAGCATTGTCCTCAGTAGTATAATCAAAGAAGACTGTACAATGTACATACGTCAAAATTATTTTATAAAAGCTAAAACTCCTACTAGCCATTTACATTTATCTGAATACTCAAATTTATTAACAAAAACTGAACCGCGCAGACAATACTCTACAAACTCTCTTGCGGAACCACCTTGAACTCCAGCACAAGTACATGCACTTTCCCCCATCAGACAGTAAGACTTCCGCCGAGCCACTGAAAATCCTTCTTTAATGTGCAAGGAGACACAGAGGCTTTAATAAGCCCCTCCTTTCAATACAGACCGATTTACCGGAATCTCATTTTGCTAAATTAATAAAGGCCCTGATGACAAACAGGGAGGCTCGAGTTGCTTTAGAAATGTCAAAAGGTTAGCTAGCCCGGACATTATTAACACACACATGTACATTTAACCTGTAACTTGCCTCTCGCTTGGTTAAACATTCGGGGCATATTGGGTCATGAGGAACTTAGAACGTGCTTTATTGATGCTGAAGCTGGGGCACACTACATGTACGTGTACGATGTAGATTAACCAGTTCGCGTCGGAGGACGTATTCACATGATCTGGCTGTTTTTATACACGAGCACGGCTGACGGGTAAAAAACGTCAAGCTTGCCTCGACTCACCTCCAGGTGACGTCTCAACACGCTAATCCCTCATTTGTTTTGTACACACACACACAAACAAAGTCCGAGAAGTCTGTGGAGGCGGACCGTGTGTTGAACTTGAACTTGGCCGCTGTGCACTGCCTATTCTACAATTTACGCTCCGGTGGGCGCACCCAGAGTATTGAAATATATGAGGTTTCGGCAAGAAATATTTTACAAATACTGTTGAAATGACTCTTGCAAATCAGTATTTGTGGTGTTTGGCTGTATATCAGAAAGTTAGCTGCTATATTTTGCCATTTTCGGCAAAAATAATCCCGGCGCGAACTGGTCAAGGATGGGACGTTTAAACGTTAAAAAATAAATAAATAAAATCAATTTAGAAATTATCACCAACGTTTCAACGAAACTCAAATTTTTGAAATGGGACCTTGTATTCACGCAATCTACAAATGTACTTTCCAGTTTTATTTACAAAGAATCCAGGATCTTTGTAAATGTATTTAATTTACAAAGAAATACAAACGCCTTTTACACAGTGTATGCAATTGTTTGTGTTTGATGTTTTCAATACGCCGCTGGGACAAGATAAATGCTCGACGCGGACGGCACCTCTCCTACGTCCAACACAAATACCGGGACTGGCGGCAGCCTTTTTTGCAATTGTTGACTAAACGTTTAAACGCTACGGGAAAGTTTTGCTAAACATTTATCAAATTAAATGTAAACTCCCATCCCTAATGTAGGTAAATGTACTTTTGGGCAAGTAAAGTCGTCTCCATAATCACTAACATCCCATTCATGATTTATTCACAAAATCATTTCCCTGTTTCTGCAGATATTACTGTGCTTTTGCCTTTCATGCATGCTATCCCTTTCATGTACAGTACATTCCAATAGAAAGTGAACACTGTGAATGGGAATGGGACATTTTGAAGAAAAAAATTCACATTCACATTTCTCACACAACTTTTCCCACCTGGAATATCCTAGTACTTCATGTGGAAACATTTTTTAAAATTTCACCCGTCCATTTCTACACTACACACACTTGAACAAAACTGATGAGTATATAATTGCTCCGTGCTGTCGAAATGTTAATGCTACACAAGCCCAGTGGGCGCGGCTGTCACCAGGGCCCTCCCGACTCAAGTGCCAGACATGAAAAATAGCTGAGAAAAGCACTTTCAGTCGACTCCGAGGTGCAATTTAGTTTTTCATAAGAGGTGTTATTTATTGTCACGTTTAAGACAGTTGGCACCACCCCCCCCCCCCCCCCCAACAGCGAGGCGAATCTGGTATGGAGGGTTGCCATTAGCAACATAGCTCATCCGAGAGGCTGTGATACTACAGAATTTGTCATCATTTGGGATGGGTAACATTTCAAGAGTTTGAGAAAGAAAATAATTTATCGTGACATTCATGTATAGTGATAAAAGAATCCATGGTGTTGTTTTTCCGGATAAATTGAACACCAGACATTGTAATTGTCATTTAAATCATTTTTGATTCCTGCGTTTTGTACAAGCAGCTTGGAGTATTTGTACAGGTACATGTACCTGTGGAATGGATTAGATGGATTTGATTTTATATCTAACAAACCATATAACTACACATTTCCTAGGCTGAACATTTTCCAAAAATTCCCAAAATTTACACACATATACATGTAGATAAAAAAAAAAAATTTAAAAATATCAATAAATACAAAGGCCAAAATATTCTAGTTAGTAATCTGAATAAATCTGCCTTTCCTTGTCTTTTTCTAGTGCGTTTTGTGTCTGTAAGGTATTCTGCCCGAAGTCGGCCCACAGACCCAAGATGCAGTGGATGCAAAATGGATTGTGGGGCCATTGCCTGCTACGTTACCCCACAGCCCTTTCCCATAAGAACTACCCATCCTTGAGGGATGAAGTGACCATTTTGTGATGCGGTCAAGCAACATTAGTCTGAAGTAGGCCCTGGTCAATTTGGGGATTTTTACATCATATGTAGCATACATACTTCAAGCTCCATATTAGTAATAATAACCCCATGTGAATACGACCTTTGGTTAAAAAGTTACAAATATTTGAACACCAGCACATTAAAAAGAAACTGAGAAAATCAAGTTTAAAGTGACTACTTTAATCGAGTCATTTTTAGCACACTTAAAATACATGTCCTATGTTCATGTGAAAGAAGAACGTTTTTTCCTTCTGTTTTTGTAAAAAAAAGTCAATTTCGATTTGTCCCACTACGAACATATTTTGGCCCATATCTCAAAGCAAGGATTGCCGAGTTCCGACTGATTTTGCTTGACCGCATCACATTTTTGAAGGAGGGACCGATGCATGTAGCCATCTGTGGGGGGGGGGGGGGGGGGGTGGTGGGGGGAATACTCACTCTTGAAGGAAAGTCTCCAGATCTCCAGCAAAGAAGTCCTCACCGAGTTGATCCGATAACCTGACAAAGTTTCCAATCAGCGCACCACCCTTGTAGATTTGTAACGCCGGTAGCCCATTCGATATCTGTAGATACAGGAAAACAAAAATACATCTAATTGATAACATTGTTTCAGCAGGAAACGTAACAGGGCCCTTGGCAAATAGAAAAAGACTGAAAAAAAAAGCATGCATATATCATGACGCCATTGTCTTTAAATACTCAAGAGTCAAGATATTTCTTTGTAAACACATTAACAATTGAAGACTTCAGGCGCAAAAGCCGCTAAACGCCACTTCCCAGAAAAATGAGATAATGATATCAAGTGAAAGCGATTTCGCTTGATATCGTTATCTCATTTTTCTGGGAAGTGGCGTTTAGAGGCTTTTGCGCCTGAAGTCTTCAATTTATCATGGTTGATTTTGAAAATGTATTTCAACTATTGCTACTTTTACAGTTTTTGCTACAAGCCCCGTGGATTTTCAGATGGCCCTCAAATTCTATTATGAAGTACATGTATGAGGAAACTTGAACTTGAACACACACAAAACATCAGAGGATTTTTGTAAGTGACCTGTCCTTAACCCCTTGGGCA
Organism: Hippasteria phrygiana; assembly: GCA_037893225.1. Taxonomy (NCBI): domain Eukaryota; kingdom Metazoa; phylum Echinodermata; class Asteroidea; order Valvatida; family Goniasteridae; genus Hippasteria; species Hippasteria phrygiana. The sequence continues at coordinate 43,423 of JAZGUH010000682.1, forward strand.
CGGTATTTTACGGGAGACGTCGGGGTGTTGCAGCGGCTCTAGCAGCCAAGCGAAACGGCCACAATGTGTTTGTGCAGTCAAGCGTAACATACACAATAATCCAGCAATGAATTGAAACTGCACAAACAGCGGCCAATGGCGTCATCCGGCCTGGTGGCACTGTTTTTGTGTGCGCCATATGGCGTCTTCCGTACGCAAGGAAGTCTCCTGAAGCTTCAATATCCAACACTGTGCAGTAAACCTACAATGTATGGCAAATTCTACGTTTAGACAATCTGGGACATTATAGCCCCATGAAAGTAATCAAGGCTGTACTCTGTTTCCATCGAAACACAACAAAACATGATGTTAAATGTTGGTGGATTTGAAGGGGTTAGGGTTAATCTTCACTTCAGTCTATTTTGAGTAAATCCAATCATAGACCAAAAATGAAGAAATATTGCACCTTGGAATTTTAAAGATATTTTCAGTCTGTTCTTTCCGTCACTGAAACTCTTTTTTTACTCATTTGTCTTTTTTTTCAGTTAAATGCTCCAACCCGCAAACTTAATAATGACTTTCATGTATTGTACATAAATGCCCAGAAAATCCTGTTAATTTCATACAGTGAATTTTAAAAGTAGTAATATACAGAAGAAATCTTAGTGTACATGATTGGTCATTGCTGCAATTTTCAGAAATGGGCGGATTTGGGGGTTAGTATTTTATAGGAAATATCCTTTCACTGACCTGTTCAAAGTTTTGCGTTCTTGGATGGCGAAAAAAAACGAGAAAAACGGTGTTCATTTTCAACTGGATTTGATAGAGCGCCGTCTTGCAAAATAAGCCCATTTTTTTGTAAACGGGATCGTTTTCAATTGGTCACATAACTAGGCGAGCCGATTGGTTACAACCCGTCGCTTCGGTACACTACGTGACACACACTTGTACCATAATTGCAACCTTGCGCCCGTTTTATATTGTTAACCCATTTAAGATGCAACGCGGACTAACTACATTCGGTCAATAGAGGGCAGTATTTTTAAAAATCTGTTATTTTTTCCAACGATTGTTACACGGAACAATCGTTGCAAAACGATATATATTTAAACTTTTCTTGAAAACGACAGCACACCAGGTGCCATCATTTCACAGGATGATTGAGATTTCTAATAACTTACAGTCTAGTAAGGTATTTCATAATAATTAAGTAAAAAAAAAATTGGAGCATTACCAATCGTCTACACTACATGTACCTTCCATCTAATAAATGCTCTAAAGTGCGACTACACTGCACATATGACTTTAATAATCTCCATTTTGATGGAGCCAGCATATTCTGTCGTTTACTAAAATGAAGTTGATACAATCCACTTAGGTAGTGGGCAGGTAAAAAACACACTGAATGTTCGAGTACACTGTAAAACTAACTAAGCCACCGTGGGCTGCAATTATTGACAGACGAGCATCTTGCCGGATTACAGCCCGCCCACAGCCTGAGTGCATCCATGTTCCTCAAATTAAGAACATAATGTAATCAAGAACCCTTCGAAGCATCGTTTTTGCCGAACGGCCTCACCTGATTGCCGTCAATAAAAAATCACTTAACAGGACAGTCACTATTAAATGACAACTACAGTATGTTGTTTGAGTACTCAACCGCAATGACTTGAAAAGACAGCGTAAACATTAGGTCTGCACTCAAAGGCTTTCGGTAGCATTGGCATGAATGTTTCTCGTTAAAAAGTGAACATCGTGAAGGTGGTATTTATCTCTGGTTGGCTATTGAGGTACCTGCACAACTATTTCATGAACAAAATAATTGAAGTTTTACATTAACCCTGCAAATTGCCATGGTACTGTTTTGTACAGTCCGTTGTGCGTTTTTTTTTTAATACTCAGACATTATATCTTCAAAAAATCTGAAATTGTTTAAAGAGATATGCCATGTTTTAATGCGATGTTTGAACATAGAACAATTTCAGATTTTTTAAAGAAGAAATTACTAATAATAAAAAAACATGCACAATGGCAATTCGCAGGGTTAAAAGGGCTTTACTTAAAGGTACATGTAGTATACATGTACATCCTTTGCTTTTGCTGTAATTTTCAGAAATAAATGGATTTGAGGGTTTAAAGGGTGCTAGAAAATACTCTAATACTGACCTGTTTAAAGTTTTGTGTGCATAGATGCTGGGAAAACAGAAGAAAAAAATCTGTTCCAGCAGTCTGGTTCCCTGACACTACTTTAGACAAATCGGAGCAAGTCAGGGAATTATCAGGTAGGGGGAACTAGACTATTTCGGCCGAAAATCATTGGGGAAAAACAATATAAATTTCCAATTTTCTTGAAAAACGAGAGCATCCCAGGCGCCATGATTTCACTGGATGCTCAAGACTGCTATTTACTTACAGTCTAGCACGGTACGTATTTCAGTATTTGTTTTTTTTTATGTTTGCAAATGTTGCGTACTACCTTTGACCTCTCTTGAATGAGGACGGCGGCCATAGCTGTGGTTTGAAAAAGACCACCTTGCCGGTTGATGTCTACAGGTGCATTCCTGCTCATACTCCATCCATTCATTTTTCAACTATATATTGTTCTTGAATAGAAGTGTAATGAATAAATAGAATTTTCAAACAAATCTTTCATTCACACGGAAGGGGGGGCTCCAAGTGCAAGGAATATTCAGTGTAGTGCCTATTGTTTGTGTCTACGCTTGGCTGCACAGCCCCGTTAATAACCCCATCAATAACAGCCGGAGGCAAGGGGTTAAACTAAGAAAAAAAAAGGATAAAATATGAATTCATGGTGGAGCTTCTGTTTGCTACACAATGATACGTCGTCGTTTTTCATTTGCCCATTTTGTCAATTTTATTGTTTATTGTATAGTATAATTTGTTTTTATATTAGTGTACTAATTTGTGTAACAATTTTGATGTGTCCTGGTTTTTAATCCAACCACTTCTATTGATGTTTGGTTGCAAGCAAATAAATAAATTAAATTAAATTAAAAAAATTTAAAAAACACACTTAATTCATGGGATGTACATTGTACATGTATACAAAATGTACTGTTTCCTAACCAGATACATGTACATGTATAGCAAGTTAGTCAACAAACCTTGTGGTTTGTTTGATGAAGTCATTCACTAATTAGCCTGCATTGTACAACCGCATTAAGACCGCTTGTAAAACAATCCTATCTACTATAATTGAATGCGATATGCGGAAATCTTTTTTTCCCAGAACTGCATAAGGGGCGTGGCTATGTGCCAATAGTTTTTCAAAACCCAACAACCGTACCCAGATAATTTTTTGGCCAATCTACTTTCTCAAAGTCTACTCTGTTGACATAATAAATTTCATACATCATCTACAGTATTTCTGGCTATTTCAGAGGCTTCTCCAACCCCTTGAAGAAAAGGTTTTATTCCTACGTATGTACACGTACAATGTACATGTAGTTGCAAGAAGATCTTCCCTGCGGGACCTGCATTATTGTCAGGCCGAAAATAATTCAACATTTGCAAAAAAATAATTTTTATTACAAATAATTATGGGTAGATTTTTTTGTATTCGGTGTCTCATTCAAAAGTGAATAACTATCATATTGCTATGAAAATAAAAAAAATAAAAAAATTTGGACATTAAACTTGAAAAGAACGCAGTACATGTATTTGTATATATACACGTTTATCTTTAAACAGAGTCAGTAAAACTTCCATGAATGGTGCATACAGCACCCGACGAAAACATGATAATTTATTCAACCTGTGTTTGATCCACAATTCTTCTCTCTTCTTGTTAAATATGAGAACAACACGACTTGATGCGTGCCAAAATGCTACACATGTACTAAAAATATACAGTTGGGAAACTTGATCACAACACGGGATACCTGTTCCTCCAAATGTTCCATATTGAACACTGATGATCCCCGCATGTACATGTATGAGGGCGTTGGGTTCCAGCCAGAGAGAGATACACAGCAATGAATTATTGCGAATATTCCGACCTGCTAGGCTCCTACAGGTAGCTGTACGTACATGTAGGTCAAAGTAGAGGCTCATTCGGGGGAGGGGGAAGAATGGGGGGGGGGAGGGAGGCCTTCCCTGCCTGGCAACATTTTGCAGAAGAATTTCAAGGAAAAAAAAAAATTGGAGCCAAGTTCAACAGAGGACAGCAGGGGCACATCCAGCAGGGGTGGGGGGACAACTTGTCAACCTTGTCAGATTTTGCGGATTTTTTCAATTAAAAGTCAGGAGGGTCAGATGCGTGAATTAGAGCAGACTCTTTCACGAAGGCTAAAATGGAAAAAAAAATTACAGTTTCAGTTTCATCATATACATGTGGTCATTCAGAAGTCGGCCAAAGAGCCTTTCTTCATAGGTGTACAATACACGTATACGTGGGTAGGCATCGATCACATATTGGGGCATTTTCATTTGTTTGGCAAATTAGGAGGGGGACATTTCTCTGTCCGCATAATGATGTCGGTCCCCATGACGTCTATGGCACGACCCGTGTACATGTACGTGTGTATGTCCCAACAATTACGGTACATTAGTGTTGGGCAGTTCCAGAATTTCTATAGCCGGTTCCGGTTCTCTAAAAAGAACAGGTTCCAAGTCGGAACCGGCTCCCGGAAAATTAAATGAAAAACATAAGCCCTTGAAATTACATGTAAAGTAAACGTTGTCACCTTGTGAGGTCTGTGCTACAAATGTACGTGGATTTCGACGTACATGTATACATGTTATTACACTACATGTTTGACTTCAAATGTGTCTTTTTCCTGTCAAACTATGGAGTTTGTGTTATTAAAAGCAAACTTAGCGTTTATTACTATATTTTCTGTTCCTTGCCTGTGATTTTATTACACTATGATTACACTACCCAGCCTTCAATGCACAAAATGTACACTGTACGGGCTGAGCACGCTTGTTGACTCGTTTGACTCCGCTGTAACCGGCTCTGATTGCTGGAATCGGCTCTGATAGACCCGGGTACAGGTACAAAAGACCCGGCTCCGAACGTGTCACGGATCTACCGGGCTTAAGTTTAAGTCTAGCCACGCCCCAGAGTAATGTGTCATTCAATACGTTTATTATCCATGGTACAGGGCCAATATCGGGTATATAGCCTCGTGACCGCAAAGAGCCGTTTGTGACAGTTGTGTGAGTGGTCTTCCCCGCCATTGTTTTGACTAGCTAGAGTGAATGTCCGGGGCCTTTATGTGATTGATTTAGAGTGGACTCTCGGCCCTGGGCTTTGTGCACAGAGAATGGGTAATTTACTCTGGAACCGATTCTTTTGGAGCCGGAACCGAGCATAACAGGTACCCGGTTCTTGAAAAGATTGGACTCGCGGTTCTGGTTCTCATATTGGGACCGGGTAGAAACGGGTAACCGCCGGAACCGCTCATTACCTGCATTTGTACATGTACATTGTACGTGTAGCTGAACATGTGGTTCATTTTTCCTATACTCAGCTGTGACCATTATTGACATAAAAATGTTTTTTATTGCATAAAAATGACTAAAGAAGCAGACAGCTGTACATGTACATACATTTGTCCCACTACATTATTAATATACCCATCCGGTTTCATTGCACATGTGTAGTGCCCTTTGAACTTTGCCCTATGCGAACAGGTGACGCTCAGTCAGCCATCTTGTTTTCTGACTCACGCGGTGCCGACGTCAAACTGTTATCGTTTGAACCTTCTTTGTTTTTCGTTTTCTTGCCAGAAGTTTAAGACCAACTAAACGGCAAAACAAAATTATACTTTTTTGATTTAACTGATAGTTTATGCCTCCCCAAAACTAATGTAACAAGTTTCATGATTCTGAAAAAAAAAAAAAATGTTTTTGAGCCTTTTCCTTCTTTTTTATTTTATTTTAAAACCATCTTTAATTCTGAGCCACTTTGACTCGATTCAGAAAAGGCCGAGGTCAACTGCGTGCCGTATTGCGCGAGTGATGACGTATACGTGTAGAAACATATGACGTCAGTGTATTATACGACAATGTTTTACGTAGAGTCTGTACGTATTTTGTTGTCTAAGGCTAGTATTACTTGCTGTGCTTTTTGCACATGATTCAGTTGTAACACTACGGTAAACATATTTTAAAGTGTTGACATCTTTGTGAGACACATTTAGAATTGGGGTTGTAGGCTTGTTCTTGCTGAAAAGCTAGTTATGAGTCATACTTTCCTTTGTTTGCAGTCGGCTTTTATTGGGACCTGCGCGGTGAGTTGTGTGTGAGCTGATGCTATACTCTAGTCTGGCGACCTTGCTTATGCAGCCCTAAGGACCTGCAACTTCTCATACACACAATTTCTGTTATAAGGTAACAGACTCAATCGCATGCAGCGCATGCGGTACCGTGCGTGTACAATGTACGTTGAGTCAAGCGAGCGTGGACAGCTGGAGACGGCCGGGGCTCTGGCTGCTCGAGCCGGCAACTGCAGGGAATGTCGTCGTGGTCTGGGGCGCGTGAGTCCAGGACAGGATTGGAATGCTCGGTGCCTTTAGAGTTGGAATGGCTCCAGCCTTCAAAAGGAATTGTGCCTCCAAACCCAGGTGAGTTTTCATACTAACACTATCATCAATACAGTCTTTGGCGAAATGTTCTGCACATATTTTCGACCATTTCGACAGCCGAAAATCAGATATTGTATTGTCTACAAAGCGGACCCTGCACTGTCGCCTTTGAACTCCATTCAGCACTGGGAATCGCAGTAAGGTTAGGTCAGGGTTTTTGTCGCTGTTCCTCGTGCAACCCCCAACTACACACGATCGAGGCATAATGATTATCTCAGAACCATGCTCATACTGAAATAATATAATGAGCATAATACATAATACATAATGAGCTTTCGCGAAACAGGATAAATGGTTCAGAATAACAACCCTTTTTAAAATAAAAAATCCCCCTCGTCTGCAAACTAATCTCTATCAGTTAAAAGAGTATTTAAACTGTCGGAAAAGTCCAAAAAGTCAAACAAAATATTTGCGTTTTAGTTGCTCTTTAAGGCAATTGTAAAATAGTGTTACCTTTTCAAGTTTACTTTATCTGACCGCGCAGTGACGTTATTAAGCGAACTCACCTCAGTTGAGGGAGACTTTTGTCTTCGATTTCGCGATGGATATTTTCGCTAGTCAACTCGCCCCGAACCCTGCCCGCATTCGCCCCATTAGCCCACTAGTAGTACTGCAACAATGCATTCAGACAGAACATCCATCCCTGTTGGCGGCCCAACGATGAACTCTAGGGCGAGTCGATGACTTGTTTAGCGTTTATTATACTTAGCGAACCCCTGCACATGTACATGGGTTCATTCCATAAATTTGGGGTCCAAATTAAGTGTGACATATTTTTTGTGTCCCTGTTACACCAGACCTGTGTAATTTCCATCATGGATCATTTAAATTGGCTTCACAATAATTTTTACTTGTTTGGTAGGTACTTTGTTTTAAATAATTACTTTTGGAGATACTATAGAAGGCATTAAAGAATGTGTCCGGAATTGAAAAAATCTTATACATGTCACTATGTCGCATGGACACCACAAATTTCACACTTTTGGACCCCAAATTTATGGAATACATGTGAGTACTGTATACCTATTTAATTCATGTACATGCAGTTTCACAGTGTAACACTGTTATAAATAAAACAAGTAAAATATAAGAATTTCACATTAACCCCTTGAGCACGGTATTTTACGGGAGACGTCGGGGTGTTGCAGCGGTTCTGGCAGCCAAATCGACTCGCTACAATGTGTTTGTACAGTCAAGCACGACATACCAAATAATCCAACAATGGATTGAAACTGCACAAACAGCGGCCAGTGGCGTCATCCGGCCTGGTGGCACTGTTTTTTTGCGCCCTATGGCGTCATCCGTACGCAAGAGGTTCATTGCTAATTTTGATTTAGATAATTGTTGATGGTGTAATGTACATGTACATTGTACCTTTAGTTATTGGTGGAGCAATAGGGCTTTACACGGCTATAAACATGCACATTTTGCACGGAGAAATGCCCTTATACATGTACCTTAGTGTGTTTCAGGAGTTGAAATGTATGTACACATGTCCTGCTCGGCGAAGGAACGCTTCATGGATGTTATTGGTTCAGCTGTGTGCAATCGATGTGTTCCCTCAAGCATATTAACCATGCCAAAGCCATTGCGGCAACAATATCCAATGCCTTGCGGCACTGCTGACAAAAACATGACCAATCCTGCCCATCATTGGTATGCAACATGTGTTGTACTTATAATTACATATAGCGTCCTTAGAAGTAGAGTAATAATCTACAATGTATGTAAATGACAACAGATGGGATGAAAACCAAGGACATTTAGAATCATCTAAAAATACAAGCATACATTGTACATTTGACATGTTTGAATTCATGCAAATGCATTGGTTATCAAGCATTTTCTTAATGGATTCTTTTATTCTTATTTTGTTGAGGTTGGTTAAATATTTTAACCCTAACCTTCCCAAATCCTCCAAAAAATCTTCTTTGCCAAATGGAGGAATTTGGAGGATTGAGGGTCTTTGGAAGTTGAAGAATCGGAGGAATTTGCAGGATTGAGGGCATGAGGGGATTTTGCCTCTGGAGGAAAATGGAGGATCCGGGTCATCAGGCCCAATTTGATGCTGGATGATTTCGGAGGATTGAGGTTACTTGGGTGTTTACAAAAAACCCAAGAAGATTCATGGATTGATCCCCATTAGAGGATTTTGGAGGATTCGGGTTATTTGGAGGAAAAATGATGTAGGGAGTTTTAAGCAAAGGAATTAATGGGTTTACCAACAGCCATGACTTAAACAATGCAGAAAAAAACTAGACAAAAACAAAAACTGCAAATTAGCCCGAGGATATGCTACATATATTAATTAAAGCTTTGATTTTTCTTTAGCATGGGCCCTTGCATATTGTCCATGCCCCCTTTCGTCCTCACTGGTGAAAATGTACAGATTGGGTCAAGACATGTACATTTTTATTCCATATTTCATTAACCCTAACACCCTCCATCATAATCCTCCGATTCCAAAATCCTCCAATGTTTGTTACTGGGGACCACTGCCTGAATCCTGCAAAATCCTCCAGTGGGTTTTGGATAAACACCCCGGTAACCTCAGTCCCTTAAAATCATCCAGCACCAGATTGGGCCTGTGATGAACTCGATTCTCCATTTTCCTCCAGAGGAAAAATCCTCTAATGGCCCTCATCAATCCTACAAAATCATCCAATGCTTCAACTTCCAAAGACCCTCAATCCTCCAAATTCCTCTATTTGGCAAAGAGGATTTTGGAAGATTTGGAAGGTTAGGGTTAAAGCTACTCTGTACGTACTCTAAAAATGTTAATGGATTTCTCTCGACTGACGCATTACAAAAGATACTGAATGAAACTAAGCACTTACTGCACTGTGCACTACATTTGGTCTTCCAAAAGGTGGAAGTTACCCCATCTGGGTCTATAGGTCTGAAAATTGGGAAAATGTCTATGGAATCTGTTGAAGAATTATCCTCCATTTACAAAACAAAATGTACATATATCTGGGCCCAGATAAACCATAAAGGTGGTAGGGTTGGCAATTCAAAATGTCGCCAACCCTACCACCTCTGATAGTAACCCTTTACAATAGCTTTTTAGCCTTGTATTGGGTGATTAAAAAAAAAAAGAACTTTAGGAATTCTAATTCAAAACTTGTAGGCCGTAACTTATTTAATCTGTTACTTATCATCAGATCATTTTTGAGTGGAACGTCTCATTGGAAAACCAAAATCAACTTATCTAATGCCATACACCCTAAAAGCATGGATAGCAGTTTAGTTTTAACCGTGGTGGCTGCCAGGCCTATGATTCAAGAATTGTCAGGAAATCATTAACCCTAACCCACCTCAATCCTCCAAAATCCTCCTTGCAGTTTTGGAGGATTTCGGAGGATTGAGGATGGATGGTATTTCAAGCGGAGGACTTTGGAGGATTGAGGATGAATGGTGTTTAAAGCACAGGAGGATTTTGGAGGATTGAGGATGAATGCATTGATACGACGATAAAATCGCAATGATACGATATTCTCTGCCTAAGAATCGAAATCGGCTACATGTTTTTATAATCGAAAAATCGAGATATCGCCGATATCGTGTTTAAAATCGGCGATTATTTTCGGAACCCCCATTCTCCCCTTAAAAAATCAGTGATACTTTGTTTTTACCAGCAGATTCGCTAAAATTAATTTCCTTTACACGGCGGGCGGCACCGGCACTCCACCCCTAACTTTGCAGTGAAAATCACCAGATGACATTGAACAAGCGATCAAATTGTGTACTTTCTATCCATGGTAGGCAGCTAGAAAATGATCATTTTCACCGCAATTAGACCAAATTATTCCGATTGTATTGCAAAGAATTAGTTGTTTTCAAAACTTAAACCACTTGTGTTACCCTTTGTGTTACCGCCGGTGTAATTTTCATAAAGTTAACCCTGAAAACTTCTCAAAATGTTTTTTTTCAATTTAGACTAAGCCGTGCAAATTAGCCAGCTCAGCTCTGGCTAGTGGCGGTAACCAAGAAAAGGCTTTGATCCAGATATCCTTAGACTAAGCTTAGACTACGCTGTATCTCAATTTTTATGGCTGGCCTAAGAACGGCCTCAAACAATAACTGGCGACAAACAGGCCGGGCGATTATGTAGTTATAAATTAACTTTTGCAACATTTTAATCATGCTGAAATTTGTTGACGATTTTATCGCCATATCGGCGATATCGCTAGGGAAAAAAAAAATCGACTACGAAAAAAATCAATATCGTCAGCCCTATCAGGAAACCACACTATACTGGCTGAAGTTCATCTTTGATCCAACATAACTCCCACCAGCCTCTGTCTACCCTGAAAGGGCATGAGGAATCCACTGGGATCCTATTCGTGGAGAGCCTGTAATTAAGAACCCAATAACTGAATGGCAACCATCGATAAACTCTGACATTATCATAGCAAGTGCTGGGGAATACTCACAAAGTTCTGACTGAGATTGACGTCTGATGCACAGACTGTACAGAACTTGACGTGTGGATACTCCTGGGCCAGACAGTGAAGGCAGCCATCCATGGCCAAACAGGCTGGAACCAACTACAGAAAAGACAAATATAAAGCAATATTTACAAACAACTGTTCATGGATTGTATTTTGAAGTTCAGCCACGTCTAAACCAGCTGCTTGTGATTACTGTTCACTACAGTGGAACACCACTATACCGAACACCATCCTTGGCTCCCAAATTTTGTGTATAAAACTTACCGAAATATTGTCGTTGAAAAAAAAGGCAACGGATTAATAAAAACATGTACTGGGCATTTGGGCTGTTTGTAATTCCAAAACGGCTGCAGCTTTATGTTGAACAGTGATACGTGGCTATTATTTCCCCAAGGAATAGAAGGGAAAAGCCAACTGTTGCTTTAGAATTCGGTAAGCTTAGAAAGTATGAACATGTAATTACATAATTCAATGGCCGGCACATGTTCTAAGGCATCCTTAAGTAACCGGCGGCTAAAAATCACTATACCGAACAAAATCTGTGGATCCTGCGATGTTCGTTATAGCGGCGTTCCACTGTATCTGGATTTATAATCTGCTATAAACTGTGCTAGCACAAAGCTTCATTCTATGGGAAGCTGTAAGGGGGAGCCCTAAAACTCAAATGAGCCCCCCCCCCCGTACTGCTTTGTTATCGGTTACCACAGAATTCCAGGCCGTAAGTGCAGAATACATTAGAAAATCCATGATTCTGGGCCGAGAATATTATGTTTGGTAACATATCCGTTGACAATAAGCCAGTTCCGTATTTCAACTGCGCATGTGCACAATGACATTTTATCCGGAATGACCCGCATAAGCTAATGTGCGCGTGTGAACGCAAAAGGTGGTCGTACAACACGTACGTGTTAAATTCAATCAGAATGGGCCGTTCGTGTAACATGGCGTGACATTACATCAGCAATTTTATCCCGAATAACCTTTGACCTTTGAGATACCGAACTGGCTTATTTTTGCTTGGATTCATTGTTCTGGATCGACCTGTGGGCTGTGGTACATCTCCTTTGGGTTAGTGCTGTGCTGGATTTTATTTTTTCCCGACGCAATAGTTATAAGATAATTGCAATTTTTGTTTGCCCGTGTTCCATAAATTAACCCCAACCCCCTAGGCGTTTTTACTAGGAAGTGTCCTCAACAGTCAACCTGTCAAAATCCAACACTGTGCAGTATACCTATGGCACATCTGTATCTGTATCGTTTTCCTCCAGCAAAACAGCTACAGCCGCATCCCGCTAGAGTTGGCGCGGCGCAGGGGTAGAGGAGCTATGGGAAATTGGTATTGCACAGGAAATCAATGACGGCATCTTTGAATCGATCCAGACTTTTAGCATTAATGACAAGGGGATGCAGGTTATTCCAGTGTGGGATTGTGGATGGATAAAAGCTGGTGCTGTAGATCTTACTTTTGGCGTGAAGTCGGTGGTATGAGAATTGATGAGACTTTCTGTGTGTTCTTGTTTGTAAGATGAGACTATGCCCAGCATCGATATCAACCATGAACAATTTTGTAGAGCATGATGAGGCGTATCGCTAATCTTCGGGAGTGGCCATTTAAGCTCATGTAACATGGAAGTAACACTGGTGTTTCTAGTGAAGTTGTTACAACACATCCTAGCAGCCAATCTTTGAATACACTCGAGTTGTTTCCGTTCTTCTTCAGTGTATGGGGCCCAAGCGCAAACACCATATTCCAATTTGGGACGAACTAAGGACTGGTACAGGCGGGACTTCACTTCTCGGCTGCAAGGCTTGAAATTTCGACGGATGACACCAAGTGTTTGCTTTGCAGCGGTGGTGATTTTGTTGATGTGGGGAGACCAAGTACACTTGCTACTAAGAATAATGCCCAAATATGGATGACTTGTGGTTTTTTGAAGAGCAGTGTTATTAATACTACAGCTGAATGTAGTGGGGATCCTTTTAGTGGTCATGTGCATGACAAAACATTTGTTGGAATTAAACTTCATCTGCCATTTATACTCCCATGTGCACAGAACATCGAGGTCTTTCTGGAGTAATGCAGCATCTGCACATTCTTTGGATTTAGACAAATTGGGGCATCATAGCTCCATGTAAAGGTGCCAAGGCACTACAGTCCTGAACCCATCAAAATTCAACACAACCTGCTGTTGGAGTTTGTAAGGCTTGGGACAGTCAGTGTTAGTGTAAACACATACAGTACAAAGCTTTGCATGTTAGAAATGTTCTCCCCATTATCAGTTTCAAAGTGTTAGCAGCTTAAAAAAGAAGTTGGAAAAGTAACCTTAGTTTTTCAAATATCTGTCTAATTTTTTGAAGTGAAAATATTTGACAAATTTATCGTGCGTGTAAAATGTACGTGTACTCTGCAATACTGTATTGTGAACTTACAGCCTGGAATTCTGCACCGACCACGTGCGCACAGAATCCTTAGTTATGGGCGTATGCATGGGCACAGCTCAAATTCCTTGCTAACCAGTGAAATACATTATACCTAAGACAGTTTACCCATTGGTTGAAAGCCAGTCACGTGGGTGCTTTTAAACGGCCGGTAAAACACCAACCGGTTTTAAACACTTTTTCTGGTGTCACATGAAATTTAGACTCCTGTGAAATCTGGTCCCTTTTATTGGTTGAACACTCGCGCGACTACACATTATCCTAATTACGCAAGCGCAATCCGATGAGTCTGTATTTAGAGTCCGTAAATTCACATTACACCGGCACTGCTGTGTGTTCTGCACCACATCGCACGCGCATCGCGTGCAAATCAATTTCTGCATTTAAGGACATTTTTAGGACTACTCATGTGAGGCACTTACCATTAAATAGCTGAAGAGGTGTTATAAATTACAAAACAAGGTAACATTTTGAAAAAAATCATTTGAATTTTTTTTCTGAATGATACAAAAGGTATTTTATGAATGGGAATAAATATGCACTGGGCCGGTTTTAAACAAATATGTTTAAAACCGCCTTGGGGCCTGGACACTGATAATGACCCATCCAAGCCCCAAGGCAGTTTTAAACGTACTTGTTCAAAACCGGCCTAGCACATTATTTATTCCCTTATTAACAGTTAGTACATAATAGTCATACATTGTAGGGCTGTTCATTTTCTAATAATTTACTATTCGAATATTCGATACTGGGTTTGACCGAATATTTGAATATTCGATACTCGCCTATCACGTTTTTCAGTGCATGCCACACCGGAAAAAAAAAACATTGCACGTAAAAGCACGCCGGTGTTTTACATATGGTGATTGATATTATGGACTGTTCAAACAGCATTTTTTTGCATGCCCCTGTTGTATCAAGGGTTTTGCCGACAGGAACAATAAACTTCCGCCCACAAACAATTGCGATTGACAAAAATGCGGCATTTGACACTGTTAAGCGGCGTAACTTTTCTATTAAAATAGCATCAGAGTCGTATCTGTACGTGCATATATATCTTTTCGAATATTTGAACTGGCAAAATGGTATTCGAATATTCGTTTGACGATCGAATATCGAATATTCGGTATATTCGGGACAGCCCTAAATAGTCAAATAGTCAGCAGCGATTCCTTGCTCAGGGTATAGGCAGAGCCATGACATTGGGCCCTGATACGTGCATTCTAAACTTATGTGTCAACCAATGTGGCAAGATAAAAAAAAAACATGTTAAGACACACTGACATATCCCCTGGGCTGCCAAGACACTATCATTCACTTCACACACTTTAATATCAATTTTGTCCTCTGAACATTAATTTCCACTTGGGTAATGAAATTCAAATAAACGTCCGTTGGTAAATAGGAAGAGCAATCAGTGTGGATTGAGGAACCATCTGCCGGGAGCTGGTGGTATGTTTTGATTCTGATGGCCACAGGAAATTACAAAGCTGTGGAAGGGGAGGCTTGTGGCACCCTGAACATTTCTCATAAAGTAATTCATTTCATGCCATGTTTTGTCAAAGGACGAGGTTGTTTCTGACTGCCCGTGGTAAAGATTGCTAGTTTAATTGATCACAAAAAGATGAAGATCTGTACAAAAGACAAGCACATCGACATGCAATGTGCTTGTTGTTTTTTTGAAAAAAATCTTCATTTTTTTTTACCATGGGTGAGATTGGCCAAAAAGTAAAAATTCACAAAATCCATGAAAAATCCACAACAAATCCACAAACATTTTTTGAGGACCCCAGATCAACATGTACAGTAGTTTGTATTTGCCTAAAGGCACCGCCTTAAAATATCTATATTAAATATTGGTCTATCCACTTTTACAGGTAAAAACACCTTTAGGACAACACCTCAGGAATTCCAGATTGTAAAAGATTCTTTAAAAATTCTGAAATCCCGACAAAAAAATCCTGAAATCAGGAAAAATCCCGACAAATCTCACCCGTTTTACACGTATACATGTACATGCGGCTAGAATGATCAAGATAAAAAATGATACTCTCAATATCCCACGCTACTCCCATTTATCTGGTACATACATGTGTACAATGCATGTTTTTTCTTAAATTTAAAAATTTTGTTTTGAAAGAAATCTATTTTTAATCTCGGAGATTATTTTCTTCTCATTATTTATAACGGACATAATAAATAACTAAAGCACTCAACTGCTTGCAATACACACATTCTAAAGGCCAAGGTTAACAGAGCTCTCGGCCTTGCTATAAAAACCGGATAAAACAAAATCAGGACTTGATTACTTTTAATCGTGGCAAAAACACCTAGGTGTTGCCCTACGTAATACAGCTGGCTCTGTCCTCCCCCCCCCTCCCCCCGACCCTTGACCCACACACACACACACACACACACACGAGCCACAGGGATTCTTCAGCTGATGGCCTGAAAGACAATGTCAGGTTTAAATGACCTGCATGATTTTTTTTTTTTTCAGAGGGAGAAGTAAATTTGCTTAGCTTCATATTAGCTTAATAGGCCCAGCCAAGGTTGAAGAATTATTGATCGTCCATGAAGCTTTACTCTGGGCAGTTGCTATAAAACCCTGGAAATGCTGACGGGGCGCCGGTCATGGCAGGTTTCCTGCATACTGCATGGAGACGGTCAACTTCAAGACTAGGGGAAATATTTAGCTGTTTTGGTCCAATTGTCGAAACAGGTTTTGTTTTCGTTTTGAATTGTTTTCAATGCTGCTGTGGTCTGATCTCGATAATTAATAACTTATTTCCAATTTGCCAAAACAAAAAAAAAAGCTGTAAAATGTTATGCCTTTGAGGTTTACTGTCTTCCAATTTAATACTTAATGCTGGGAAAAATTGCAAAGTTATTTGGTGCATAGACATAAAATGTATGGGATAAAAAATCTGCCTATAAAAGGTACACTCTCAGCAACAATACAAAAAAAATATGAAAATGTCCAGTCCTGGTTGTTACACAGTACGTGTAAATGTCAATGAATGCCACATGATATAAATTATGGTCCCCACTTACATGTATGGAAGCAATTAATTATCCTCTGTAATGACTTGTTCTAGATGAATTGCAGTAATGTATATGTCAGGCAGGCAACTTGGAAAATACATGTAAAAAAAACGAGGAAATTCCAATCATTACAAGACTTTGTTTTTTAATTTAAATTTTAATGGCATAGTGTAAAGTGAAAAATGAGGATTTCAGTTGATCCGAGGACAAGTTGCATGCCTGATAAAATGGTTAGGGAAATTAACGAGAGCATTACTTTTTTCCCCATTCTTTTTTAGTAGAATCAGAATGTGATGCACGTGTACAGCTTCTAGTTTTAATCATGGTCAATGATGTCCACAGGACTTTGGAAATATCAAAATATAAAATGTCACCATCAGTTCATTTAGGTTGATGAGTCATAGCCCGAGTCAATGTTCAGTGTGACTTCAGTCCGAGTCCGAGTCACAAATTGTGAGTCTGAGATAAAGTCTAAGGTTAATTCAGAGTCAAAATTACTTCAGTCCGGGTCACAAATCGTGAGTCTGAGATAAAGTCTGAATGCACTGAGGTTAAGTCAGAGTCAAACATTAAGTCAGAGTTCAAACCCGAGTCCAGTGGGTTAAGTCATCGTCTGAGTAATAGTTCACATATCTCCACTCTAAGTCTGAGTCATAAACAGTTCAATAAACAGTTCAATTCTGAGTCATAACCAGTCCGAGACACTGTTCATGAGGACTCAATTTCATAAGGTTGCTCAAAACCCTGCAAGACCAACCCTTGTCTGCAAAACACGACGGCCTTGCCGTACTGCAGTTTGCAGTCCGTTGGTAAAACGTGTATACGCCCTCTATAATGTGGGAAAAAATACCTTTTTTCAAAGCTAATGACCTTTCCAGAGGTTGTCAATTTGACCTGTTTGAAGGAGGAAAACAAATTACGAAAAACTGAACGAGTTATTAAAAAAAAAAATGCAAATATGGACTGCAGTTTCCAGTACACCCACCTCGCAGGGTTAATTAAGCACATGATTTCTGCCAACAGAACCTCTACATGTACAATGTAATGTACACATGTAAAAAGGCAAAATTAACAATCACGATGTATGCACAAGCATTAGAACGACTTGGTTCTGAAAGAGCATTCAAGCTACAAATGTAGCAACATTTTTGTCTGTAGTTAGCGAAACTTTCCTGCTAACCGAGCAACCCTAAGAAATGTGGCCTCGGGTGAGTCCCATTCACCAAACACACGATACGAGTCTGGGCATGAGTCTGATTGAGTCCGAGGCAGGAGTAATACAACTCTGGATGCCACAAAACTCACGAAACTCAGCGAAACTTTCCTGCTAACCGAGCAACCCTAAGAAATGTGGCCTCGGGCGAGTCCCATTCACCAAACACACGATACGAGTCTGGGCATGAGTCTGATCGAGTCCAAGGCAGGACGTAATACAACTCTGGATGCCACAAAACTCACTGACCATTCTGCCATTTGCACTGTGGACAAGCTCTCGCCTGGTCAACGGAAAGTTACACAAGCTGCAGTACGTACGGTACGATGAGCAGTTTGCGTGAACGGCTTTGCCTCATATATAGCGACGGAGTTTCACTGGACATCTGTTTCTTGACAAACACCCAAAAGGCAACATGGATGGCATCTAATCGATACAGGGGAGAGCCGGAAAAGCCCGCGGCCAAATCAATTGAAGGCCTGAGCGGTAACAAAATGGTCAACGATTCACTGCTACATAGTACGACCCTGTATTGACCATCTGTGCACGTAATGCATGCAATTTGCATACATGCACTAAACATGTGTACTCACCTGCAGCTGTTTACATGTATCTATTTAAACAGTGTTCAAATCTGTAATGTGTCAATATAAAAGCTTGTGCTGTGAATTTGTTGTTACTCCTATTTTTTGTTGGGGGGGGGGGGGGGGGAGGGGGTGTACATGTACACAGAATGCTGTTCATTACAACCCTAGAAGATTTTCAAACAAGAGTCTCAGCTGCAGCGTACAGAATAGGGCAAAAAAGTATACCAAATTTGAAAATCAGATCAGTACATGTACATGTACATGTATCCCATATTAAACTAATGTTACCAAATTAGTATCAATGTACCGGTACGTAGGCTGAGGTCTTCTCTGCTATAAGTGGTCAGTCACTTGTCTAGATCAACTGACCGATTGCTGAGCATGAGGTGTTTATGCAAAAACCGATGCAAAATCAGTAAAAAAGTGTGCGTGTCCAAGTTAGTGTAGGAATGAGTGATCAATGTGGATGAACACTTGCCTACATTGTACATGTATCTCCACACTAACTTAGACTCGGTCACAGTAGGTTTTGCATAGGGGCAATTCTATGTCAATGTCCCCCTCTGTGGCTAAAAATTAATATTCATTTTATTGCAATAAATGGGAAAATGAATGATGGTGTGCTGTCGTTTTCAAGAAAAGTAGAAATTGATATCGTTTTCCAACGATTGTTGGAAAACTGCCCTCTATTGACCGAATGTAGTTAATCCGTGTTGTGTCTAAATGGGTTAACAATCCGAAAATTGGCGCACGCGTAGTGTACCGAAGCGATGTGTTTTAACCAGTGCATGCAGTGGATCTTGGACGTTCCGCTCGGCCCTCGGCCTCTGTACATGTTATGTGACCAATTGAAAACGATCCCATTTACAAAAATTGGGCTAATTTTAGAACAGAGCGCTATAACAAATGAAATGTAACAAATGTTTTCCGCCATCCAAGAACGCAAAACTTTGAACAGGTCAGTGGAATGATATTTCCTATAAAATACTAACCCTCAAATCCGCCCATTTCTGAAAATTGCAACAATGACCAATCATGTACATCGTACACTACATTTAAGTAAGTAAACTCCATGACGCGCCTACAAATGTAACGCTATAACATAGCAAGGCGTTTTTCTCAATTTGTATTCAAATTTAGATAAGGTGTTACCATGTTTATAATATTAAGCAGGAATTACAAAACTTCAGAGTTTTTGTGATAAATGTAAAAAGAAGTGTGTCCATTCGTGCAACGTCCATGACGCTCACTTCTAAAGCTCATATCTTGTTAATTAACCAGAGCTTTTCTAGAGATTTAGTGTCATGTTAAACACTTGAATGTTAACGACCAGTACCACAAATAAGATTAACTTCCTAAGCTTCCTGGTATGTTAGAATACTATTAAACACACAGACATTGGTGCAAATGTAACGTCCGTGATGGTGGAATTGCCTGCAGACATCTGATGCTCAGTAATTAGTGACCTGATCTGGGTGAGTAACCCATTATTTTCAAGAGAAAATCTTAGGCTACATACATGTACCACTAATTTGGTGACGTCAGTTTGATTAATATGCGATGTGCATGTACTGTATCTAGAGTTAATTAAACTCTGGAATGCTATTTTTTACTCACTCCACCTGTCTGTACTTTCACACACAAACCTCTGCCCGATCCCTGGCTATACGGCATTCTGGGTTTATGACTTCTGACGAGCGCCCACCCGAACAAAGATACTGACAATTTGGGTGACCGCCAACCTAGGGCAAGATATAGCTCAGTTGGTAGAGCGCCAGTACGGTATTCCGGAGGTCGCAGGTTCGAATCCCGCTCCTGCCAGATTTCTTTGTTCACATTGAAAATATATATACAGAGATTGAATTCGAGACTGTACATATTAAATTGTAAAAAATACTTTTATGTAAATCTGTAAATATCTTCTGAAATTAAGCAAAGTGCGAAAGTTGATTTCTATTTTATGGAACTGCGTGCATTGACTACCGAAGGTTGCACTTTACCGGGAGGGGGTTTCCGGGGGTGCGTGGCGCAGACATCTAACCTTTGACTGTACTTTTCTGAACCATAATTTTTCATTCACTATTACCTACACCAATGTCTAACATTTCCAGTGTTCCAGGAACTTCCAGCATGTATCTTGACACTGCACCTTTAGACAACTAAAAAAATGACATCTTTACATTCCTTCCATCCCAACAAATGAAAAAAAGACATCCATTTACGTCACCCTGGAAGTACAGAGCTTTCAAGTCATTTTACAAATCAATAAGCCGTTTTGAGTGCAGTGTGCGCAGACACGCTGAAATCTGCCTCGACAGTTTGGGTCAATATTTACATTAACCTATAGGATCTCCTTTCCCCCAGCGATGTGATGCAATCAATTGTGGAGTAGAAGACGCCGATCCAGAATATTGACGCCCATTTTTTTCTTTTTCAAGGAGAAAAGTCATTGCAAAATTTTCTTTCCTCAAAAAATGAGTACTCATTAGTGCAGAAATTGTATAAGAATAACACCTGGCTCAACACTGACGGCCCACAAGGCATAATTATAACAAATTTTTATTGATATTTTTCTTAATGGGAGCTTCTGTTTCAAGCTAATATTTTCTATACAATTCCTGTCATAATTTAATTCCTGTCATAAGAAGCAGGGTCTTTATGGAAAGTAGTTTTTGTAAATGATAAGGCCAGCCTGATGAGTAGACCAATCTATCTATGCAGTGTTCTAGCCAGGCATTAAATAGCGCTAGCACCCATGAATTTGCACTACACTTGAATCCTACCCCTATGCCACCACCATGCTATAAATTTAAGAGCAAGATATTCTAAATAGTTTCAAATGAACAAAATTTTGCCTACATAATCTTAAAAACTTTTGCGCAAAACAGTCAAGGGAAAGTGGCCAGGAATTGCCTCAGATTGCACCACTGAGCATCTAGAATAAAAAATGTTTAAGGCAAGCAGACCCCGGACCCCACGACGGCAGGGCTGCTCACTCGGCGCTGGCATTGTCCATCCTTGAGAAAAATGCCCCTACGCTTCAATTTCACCCTGGCTAGAACACTATCTATGAAATCATTTCCCACAGTGTAAATGAATGCATTTTGTATTCTGTATAGATCAAACTTGGGTACATACATGTTCATGTATATTAGGCCATCAGCCTCGGTCCAAAAATTAGGCCACCGGTATCAAATGATCGAGAGGAGTAATGCTCATAGCGATTTTTGGCAAGGTATGCACACCTAGAGTTGGAAAATGTGTGATAGCATTGCAGCGTGAGCGGTGGCAGCTTTTTGGGCGTTATCACTTTTTAAGTATTATTTTTATCAAAATGGCCACCGATATGCATTTCTTTTTTTTAAGGGTGATAGCACCCAAAAAGCTGCCACCGCAATGCTATCACATATTTCCAACTACAGGGGTGCATACCTTGCCAAAAATCACAATGAGCATAATATTCCCCTCATTTGATACAGACCAACCCCCCAGGCTGATGGCCAACATGTATATGCATGTACTACCCACACAGTCGTACTTTCCCAATACGTGCGAGGACAATGCTTTGTGTTTCCTATTGTTCCTTTAATATAACCCAACCCAATAGACTAAGCACGTACTTCTACGTGCGAGGACCGATTTCAACAAAAAACTTTACATGCAAGGACTGAAAGGTTTCTTTGTATTTCCTTTCTCCTCGGAGATATATATAGTGCACATACACAGCCACAGTACATGTATGTACATGCAGAACCCATCTGCTTATAAATACACATGTTATACAAGGATCTTTGTCCATCCATCCATCCACATTTTCTCACTCTCTGCTATATTGCATTTCTTCTACAGCAGTCAACAGGCATACAGCATCAAATTTCCAAATCAAGTGTTCTTGCTTGAAAAAGAAAAACAATTTAAGTTTTGTAATTTTTGTGACTATTAAGTTTGATTAATCTTTGTTCTACAAATTAAAATTTCGCCTTCCAAAATAAATGGTCAAAGGCTAAAATCAAAAGAGTGATTTACTTTCATACCTCTAATTTTGGCCTACATGTATAGTGTGAAAATTGTATTTACAATGTATCACAAATGTATATCAATGTATAATCAAAAACCAACAATGGTCAAAAGCCAACGGGGGCGGAACACTTTTGAAAGTGGGGGGGGGGGGGGGGGGGGGGGGGGCAAAGCAGCACCGGTGCTATGTTTTTCTTTATAAATGCGGAACTGCCAAAAGTGGGGGCCATTGCCCCCAAGTGGAAAAATATCCCCCCGCCCCCCGCCCCACCCACCCCAGTGGATCTTTAATCACGCGCATTGAATTATTCGTACCAACGAACGGCACTGCAAAAATGGAAGTTTTATTCAACGATACGTGTTGAATAGAACTTCCATAATTCCACGGTCACACTATTGGTGGCACTACAACACGCCTGTCATTCACACAAGATGGCGGACGATGTTTGCGAATCACCGTTTGTTCTAACAGACGATGAAATATAGGAACTCTAGGTGATGTTAAAAATAAAAATTAAATATGCAGTCAAATGATATTATTAATTTGCAAGACACGCAGGAACAACAATTGAGCTTTAACTGATTCGGAACCGGACAACTTTTTGTCGCGCTTTAATGCGGGACTGAGAAGGGAAAATGGCACGTTGTACACAAAGAAATCCATGCATGCAATCCGAAGAGGATTTATTCAGGCATTGAATGTTTGAAATTCGTACAATGGTAATAATAATTTCATTCGGTGACAGATGGAATGTCCCATTCCACTTGGCTTCACCTCGTGGAATGGAACATTCAATGTCACCTCATGAAATTATTCTTACCATTGCACTCATAAACACTCATTATTTGTATATGGCATTATGTAGTGCATTGGTTAAAACTGGCTGTCCATAGACACAAGAGGGCAGAAGTGTCTATGTCCATGTAAATGTAATCTGACCGCAGCTACACATATACCTGTACTGTTCATGTCTATCAAATCAGACCGATGCTTTCACAGCCATGAGGAAGGTATGCAACTACTGCACAAAGGCAGATTATGCCTTAAACTACCGTAATTTTCGGAATATAGACCGCGGCTTATACGTTGATTCTCACGCTGAAAAATGTCCCTGCGGCTTTTACTCCGGGCGGTTTATACGGCAACAGTTGAAGAATAAAATCAGTCACACGAGGTTCGAAATTCACGGCGGCCAGTGCCGTCGATGCCCCAAGGCTTAGTTGCCGTGACGCCCCTTGTAAAAATGCACTATTCACGGCCAGTTGTGCTGTGCTCCATTAATACTTTGGCCGTTGTGCCCTTCTTGCCGAACCAAGCCCTCAAATTGCTCAATCTGTTAGTACTAAACCGTTGCCGGATCCTACAAAACGGCACTTTTCGATCGCGCTGGTAATTGCCCGTGCGCATGATGAGCGATCGCGCTAGAGCCCGCACGGCACGTGCGCCCCATGTAAAAACCTTCACATAGTGTGCATGTGTGCTGTGATGATTTAGACACCGAAGCGTTTTCTGTTTGCGATTTATTCGACAATTATGCCTTGCATCGCTTAATTAATTAAAACGTTCCAGACAAATTGAACTCGACAAGTCGGCTATTAAGTGCAAGAATGACATGAATCATGATAAAACTCATTTCTGCCCCACGGAATCAAACTCATTTTTACTGGGTGACTTGGAAAAGGAGATCGACAACGTTGACGCTTTTTCTGCCAGCGATATAGCGCACCGTGATTTCCCGAATGGCCCGTGCGGGGCGTGAACGCAACGTGGCCGGTGAAGATGGCGGCAACGCATCGCACGGTAAAACCACTCATGCCGTCGCGCGGCATGCCCGGCACGGGCCGTGTTTCCTCCATGACTATACAACTTAAAAGTTCAGGCAGTGATGGAAATAAGATGCCGTTTACGTTCGCTCTACTCACCTGTTGGAAATAAAGGAAACCAATCCAGATGGACCGAATAGACTTCCAAATGTACCATAAGTACCGTTCACACCTCACAAGTCGTGTGGTGCGTCTGTTGTTTTTATCTGTTTTATCGTTGTGTAATCCATGTTGTTTATTATTTCACTGGTCAATTGGTGACTGTTGAGCTCAGATGGTTAGTTGTCATTGTCTTTTTTATTCCCCCCGCCCCGTCAAAAAAATTAAAACTGCCGCGCGGCCCACCCAGCCAGGAGGCTCATCCAGCCCGTCAAAATTGGTAATTTCGAGGACTTATGAAAGTTTATTGGGCTCCGTGCGCGTCGAATGAGGGCGCTGTCCACAGATACTCATAAACCACCACCAGTGGGATTGCTTTGTCTGTTTGCCGACTCTCGATAATTGCGTTTTCAATAAGAATATCATAGCGGGAACCAGACACTTAAATTGAAGTCAGGTAAGATGACGTCTATATTGAAACCAAACTCGCCTTCTCTTTCCGCTTATCTCCTTCTTGCGCTGCTTAAACTTTAGGATTGCATGTGATTTCGACAGTGGAACCATTTTACATACGGGCGCTATGCAGCACGATGACTTTTGTGGTCGGTCGTCAGCGCCGCGGTGCGGTTTATACGCCGTTGCGGCTAATATGCAGAATTTGCAGATTTTTGCGTGCTGCGGCTTATACTCCGCGCGGCCTATATTCCGAAAATTACGGTAACCCCTTGGGCATTGTTTTCTTAAAGTTGTTTTGTAGCATTATTGCAAAATGCTTCCAGAAAAAAATTGCCAAACTCAGGAACTGAATTCATCACAATCCACCAGGCAGATGGGAGTGATTTTGTCAGCTTCAGCAACATGGTTTTTCTAACCTTGATGGGGGAGAATTCAATTTCCGGATGCTGTGGCAAATCCATATTTGTTTAATGGAATACAACTTTGAACTTAAAAAAAAAGAAAAATCACCTACATGTAACCGATTGAATATAGACGATGGTTTTATAACCTGTTAAATACGGATGACGTCCATAGCCGCAGTTTGAAAAAGACCACCTGGGGACAATTTCTCGGAGCTGATAAGCATAAACATATTTGCTTAGCATGAAAACTCTTCCTTGATAAAACCGAGATTAACTAAATTTCCATGTGTTTTTATTTTTTTTTGCTTGTGACTGGTATTATGCCGTTGTTTGCTTAGCATGAAAATCAGATGGAATTTTGGCTGGTAACCTGTTTTTACAAAACAGGACATTTTTGTGCTAAGCAAATTGTTGTGCTCAGCAGCTCCGTGAAATTGGCCCCTGGCCTGTTGACGTCTTTACGTGCATTACTGCACATACTCAATCCATTCATGTTTCAACTAGAGTGTTCTTGAATGCGAGTGTAATGAATAGATGGAGCTTTTTCAAACAAAGCTTTCATTCAACTGAAAGTGGGGCCTCCATAAGTGCGATGAATAGGACCACTCTATTCAGTGCGGTGCCTATTGTTTGGGTTTACGCTTGGCTGCACCCTATCAATAACATCCAGAGGCAACGGGTTAAAACAAATGGGGGAGGAGGGCTAGCCAATTTTGGCAGAGCAAATACATGTTTTTGTTTGGGGGGGAGGGGCCTTTAGCCCTACTTTTTTCACAGACTGCTAATTGCTCTACTATAAGCCAGTCTAGCATTTCAACTTCGCATGTGCACAATGATAGTTATCCCGAATGACCCGTGACCTAAACGCGCACGTGTTAAATTCAATCAGAATGTGCGTTCACGTGACATGACGTCAGCAATTTTATCCCGAATAATCTTTGACCTTCGAGATACAGAACTCGCTTATTGGTACTGGTATCAAGAGACGGAATTGATTTCGTGAAAATCCCAAGTAGAGACTACTTCTTGGAGGACAATCTCGATTGCTCAGTAAAATAAAATTGAGAACTATCAAAAGCACTTTGTTTACACACAACATTCTTGCTGGTCAAAGGTCAAATCATCTGAGAGAATTACTTACCGGAGATCTAATGTGGATGACGACGGACACACTGCTGTTTTCCTTGTCAATAGCTTCTACAAAGTTCTCCTGGTTTAGCTGGATGACTTTACGGAACACTGGCCTGGAGACATTCGGGGATTGGGGGGGGGGAAGGGGAAACAGAAGTACAACAGAAATTTATCAACCCAAAAAGCATACACGTACATGTTTGTATCTCGGTGTTTTGTGTGGTTCAACAATCATGAACAATCTTTATGGCTTTACACTTCGAAAGATTTTCCCAAGAGTCTTAGGAACTCATTCCTGATTCCTGAATTTAACCCCTTTGGACGGTATTTTACGGGAGACGTCAGGGTGTCACGGCGGTTCTGGCAGCCAAACCGAACTGCTACAACGTGTTTGTGCAGTCAAGCGTATCATAAACAATAATCCAACAATGGATTGAAACTGCACAAACAGCGGCCAGTGGCGTCATCCGGCCTGGTGACACTTGTTTTTGCGCCCACAGGCGTCATCCGTACGCAAGGGGTTAAGCCAAATAGCACCACAATCAGATTGGGGACCACCATCAGAAAATTATTTGGGGCAAAAATGGGTGGGCCACATCCAAAAACAAATCATTGGTGTGCCACTGATTCGAGCCAATTAGAAGAGGGTTCGGGAGTCAGGTTAGCCTTGTGGTACTTTCCTCGCCTTCCACCTCTGTGACCCCAGTGCGAATCCCACCAGGGGCAACATGGATTGGGTTTCCAGTCCCTAGTCAATTCTGTGGGTATTCCCCATAATATTCTGGGGTTTTCAGTCCCAAGTTGATACCGTGGGTTTTCCCTCCCATTTCTAAACCTGAACATTTCTTTGCCATCTTCCCTACAGGTTTCTTCAGGCCTTCGGGCTACGGGTGACTTGCCTGTTCTGCTGTAGTGTCTGCCTCATCTCTTGCATCCTCTGCTCCCTGTACTGCTTGAGGAACTCCTGGTCAATTCCTAGCATCATCATCTCCTCTTCCTCCGCCTTCTCCTCCTCCTTAGCCTTCTCATCGTCGAGCTACGGATCAGGATCAAGATAAACCCAACAGTAATGATGAGCGCATCAATTCTCCTTATCCCTTGCTCTTGTTTACACTCCAACACACTTCAATATTTGCCCCCCAAAAAATGCCTATGTTTATTGCATGGTCCTCCATCTGTCACATTATTTCAATGGGGAGTCCTTGTACACTCCAAGGAATGCCAAAGGAAACTGGAGGATAACTTGGTCATGCTGTGAGTAAACAGTGTATTACACTGATAAGCCACATGCCATAATCCTCTGGAGTGAGATGGCGGGTATGTCTAATAAGGCTGTGAAGTAAAACACTCTACTTTTGGAACACCAGGTTGACGTTATGTAATGTTAAGTAATGTTATGTTATGTTATGTTATATGATGTTATAATAATTCAAATTGTATTTAACATTATAAAAAGTTACTAATAATAAATACAATGGCAATTTCCAACTTGCTGGTCAAGTGAGCAACAACAATGACCAGCAACCCCCCCCCCCCCCCCCCCAAGTGCCATCCAATGCACTCCAGTAGGAGCTTTGAAGTCAATTGTCTGGTAAAGCAAAGAATCCTCCAATGCACTGCAGCTGGAGTGCATTGGCATGTACCACTGACTTGCAATAAACACCACTCATAGAGCAAGGGTTATTCTTGGGATACATGTTTATGCACGTTACAATGTCACATTGTAGGTCTCATTCCATGAATCCTGCAGTCAAAACACCAACATGCGTACAACGGCACTTGCACATGGGTCATTCCATAAATTTGGGGTCTAAAAGTGACACTTTTTTTGTGTGTCCCTGTTACAGCTCACCTGCGTAATTTCCGTCAAGTAACATTAAAATTGACTTCATACTATTTTTTACTTGTCTGGCAGGTACACTTTGCTGTACATAATCACTCTTGGAGATAGAAATACAGAATGTATCCTAAATTGCAAAATATTATACATGCCAGGTGTAACAGCGACACCAAAAATGTCACACTTTTGGACCCCAAATTTATGGAAAGACCCACATGCATTTTAGTTCCACATGAAGCATATGCTGGGTGCAATAAATGGATCTGCACAACAGTGTGATTGCACAGTGCGATTGGCTGATCTAATGTTCGCACAAGCATGGACGACTGTACAAATGTCGGCCGATCACGCAGACACTGAAACAAAGACACCGACAATTTGGGAGACCACCAACATAGGGCAAGACAGCTCAGTTGATAGAGCGCCGGTACGGAGGTCTCAGGTTCAAAGCCCCGATCCTGCCAGTTTTCTTTGTTCACTTTGAAAATAAATCTTACATAAAAAGTTCTGATTCGTAAAATAACCTGGTCACCAGCCAAAATGCTGTGTCACGAATATTGATTGTTTCTGGTTCTCATCCGATTCCTGCTTTGCATTTGCTGAGGATATTTTCTGCTCAACAGATTCGTGAAATCGGGCCCAGACCGCATAATACATGTACTTACGTAAGATCGGCAGGTGAGCGCTAGGTGCTTAGCGAGGACCAGCCTCTCAGCTTCTTGTTCCTTCCTCTTCTCCGTCTCCAACTGCTTGAATCTCCTCCAGTCCTCTATCACTCCTTTTGGACCCGTCTGCTAAGCATTAAAGTATGGAGAGTGTTTGTTTGTTTGTTTGTTTGTTTGTTTGTTTGTTTGTTTTTTGGGGGGGGTATTTTTTTTCTCATTAACCCTATCCACTGTGGCACTTTTAATAGAAAGTGTCATGAACCTGTCAAAATCCAACACCGTGCAGTATGCAAAGTTCAAGTAGTGTACACGATTGGTAATCCTCCAATCTTTTTTACTGAATTATTACAAAATACCTTACTTGACTGCAAGTTAAAGGTAGTCTCAATCATCCTGTGAAATGATGGCACCTGGTGTGCCGTCGTTGTCAAGAAAAGTGGAAATTTATATCGTTTTCCAACGATTGTTCAGCCGAACAATCGTTGGAATAAATAACGGATTTGTTTAAACAGCCCTCTATTGACCAAATGTAGTTAGTCCGCATTGTGTCTAAAATGGGGTAGCAATCTGAAAACGGGCGTAAGCGTAGTGAACCAATGCGATGCGTTGATGGCCGTTAGCTGCACGACGTAAGTACCAATATGTGACCAATTGAAAACGATCCCATTTACAAAAATTGGGCTTATTTTACAAAAGGGCGCTATAACAAATCCAGTGAGCTTACCGCCCGACGGTTGAAAGCAAACGCCGTTTTTCTCTCGTTTTTCGCCATCCAACAACGCAAAACTGAACAGGTCATCAGTGGAACGATATTTCCTATTAAATACTAACCCCAAAATCTGCCCATTTCTGAAAATTGCAACAATGACCAATCATGTACACTGCCTTTAATGGTGCCAAGGCTCTACCAGTCCTGGACCCACCAAAATACAACAGCCCATTCTTTGTATACCAGCCCCTCATCAATAATGGCCAGGCACTAAGGGGATAAAAGGATTAGGGAGCAAGGACATTTTACAATGTGCTTACATGTGTTGCAGGGCCACCCTTGAATTCGTCTTGTTCCACGGGTTGGACAACCGGCCCCTTAGCTGTCTTAGCTCCCTCGTCATCACTTGCATCATCATCTGCCTCCCCTTCATCACTACTGTAGTAATATTGGTCCTTCTCTCCAAGTAAACGATCATCGAATCGGTCAGCCATGCTGTAAGTAATAAAGAAGTACTGGGGAATCAAACCCCGAGGCAAAATCACACTACATGTATATGTATGTAATGTGATTATTTTGTACATTAATTAACCCTAACCCTTCAGGGCATGTTTGCTAGAACCCTGCTAGACGCATCAGATTGCATACTTTGTCACATTTACTTGTGTACAGAGTCTAGCAAAGAGGAGCTGTCAGCACTATGCACTGTGCTGCGTCTGGCAGGGTTAGGGTTGATGTCCCCCCCCCCCCTCCCCGGCACCACCACACTGCCCCACCCCTGGATGTCAGGATTGTTAATTTTTCTCAAGCCAAAGGGTGGGGGGACTTTGGTCCTAGTTTGAGAGAACATAAAATCGGCCCTATATTTTTGTATTTTGTAACCCTAACGTTCCCAAATCCTCCAAAATCCTCTTTGACAAATGGAGGAATTTGGAGGATTGAGGGTCTTTGGAAGTTGAAGAATCGGAGGAATTTGCAGGATTGAGGGCATGAGGGGATTTTGCCTCTGGAGGAAAATGGAGGATCCAGGTCATCAGGCCCAATCTGATGCTGGTTGATTTCGGAGGATTGAGATTACTAGGGTGTTTATGAAACCCCTAGAGGATTTTGGAGGGATTCACGCAATGGTCCAAGATCCAACTACATTTTTGTACAATGTACGAGCTTTTTAACTGCAGCAATTTCAATATACGCTATTGGAGCTGGAACTACAGCGACTGCTGGCAATCAGACTTGCTCTCCAATTAATCCAATTAATCCAATTATAGGATTCAATGTGTATGTACTCATTCCAATTACAGGGCCTGTATTGCTATTTTTCGTCACTACCTCCCTGTGCGGGCGTGGCCGACACATTTAATTTGAAAAAATTGGAGTGTTCAAAGCAGGCATGGCCGCCAGGACAGCAGAGCATGGAATAATAGAATATAAGACCTCGTTTCTATTGCCTTGGTTTTCGGAACCCAAGGTTAACGGGGGCATTCGTATAGCCGTGTGTTTTCATTAACCCTAAAACCTCCAGGGTGGCTAGAAACCCTTCCAGACGCATCAGATTGCATACTTTGTCACATTGACTTGTGTGGAGAGTGCAGCAAGGTGAAGCTGTCAGCACAGATGCACTGTGCTGCGTCTGGCAGGGTTAGGGTTAATCAAGAACGAAAGTTAGAGGTTCCAAGGTGATCAGATACTGCCCTGCATTGGAGTTCTAACCATAAACGATGCCGACTAGCGATCCGCCGGCATTACTCCAATGACGCAGCGGGCAGTCTGCGGGAAACCAAAGTCTCTGGGTTCCAGCCCAGGGGAGTTTGCTTTGTCACATGAGGGCATCCTGCTTTGCATTTGTTCTGTACAGCGAGCGCCGTATTAACGTTTGAAATCAAGCCTGTGCTGTGCGTAACTTCACATTAAGTGTGTACTTCTCTTGTATTTATTTACATTGCGTAATCAGCTAGGAAACAGTCGCATTTGAACAAGCGTACACCACAATACCTCCGCAACCGCTCGATAAATTTGAGCACTCCAAGTAGTTTTGGAATCTATGATAAATAATTTGTACCATATAAGCGATTTTTCGTCAGCACTAAATTTTATTTTTTCATCCCAAGTAACTAACGTAGGCGAACGTCTGACAACTCGAAAGTTTGCCAATTCGACTCAGGACAATTCTACTCAGGACTACTCGACCGTTGAGACAACTTGACCTGTGCGACAACTCGACCGTTTACCAAGTCCTTCGTTGATACAAGTCAACTTTGACATGGAGACAACACGACGGTGCGAGTCGTACTGACGTAGTACATGTGTACGTGGAATTTTCCACCCATATTGCCCCTTCCATGTTTGGGCATTGGATTTGGAATGTGTCGTGTTAATGTTGCAGGCAAGTCCCAGAATCTGTGGCATGACCGTGCGCACAAACCCGTCCAGGATTAAGGTGGCACAGCATAGGTGGAGCGGTGGCCGCCACACCGGGACCCACCACGGTGCACAGCTGTGACGGTGATGCGGCATACACGGTGCACGCGCACAGCGACCTAACATGCCTAATGATCAAACATGTATAGAGAAAAAATGAACCTCTGGGTTGCTGGGTGATTTTTTTCCACTCAGTGGGCTCATTAACAGATCCAGACTCACAATTCATGTTTTAACAACAAAACAAAAACGAGAAAATAAATAAAACTGTTTGCGCAAGGTTATTCTGTTTTGAATAATGTCAGAATGTGTCCAATTGTTAGAAGTAAAGTGTATTGTGAACCCCTACGTCTAACTTGACTTTTTGTTTTGATATACACAAATTTAATGAAAGAAAAAAAAAACAGAAAAAAATCTTGTGTTCAATTGTTAGAGGTACATGTAGGGCTGTCCCGAATATACCAAATATTCGATATTCGATCGTCAAGCGAATATTCGAAAAGATATACACTGTATATCTTTTCGAATATTCAACTTGACAACTTGCGGCAAATGGCAAGTCTGTTTCAGATCGCCGCAAATTACAAAAAAAAAATATCTTGAATGTTATTGTATAGTAATTAATGACTATTAGAAGCAACATTATGTTATATTTAGAAACTTCTAGGTTGTAAAAGTGGAACTATCCCGTGTTAGAAATAAATGTGATTTTTAACACTAACAGACATTTCGGTAGATGCTTTTTTGTGTGTGCATGGTATGTGTGCAAGGTCTACATGTATATCAAAATATATATAAATTTTACACTTGGTAGACAGGTGGTACAAGTTACCATGAATATGTATGAGAGCCTACGCGTACATGTACTTTACGGGTTGTCCAGGAGATGTACTGTTACCTATGGGCATGCCCTGTCGAATTGATCCAATCCACATGTTTGGGTGGACCTCTAGAATGTTAGAATCAGCTCATTGGTAGTGTAATCTCGTCGTTATAACAACCTACATTTTGTGTACCTGTCTGTTTTGCGCTCGGAACAAGTTCCCACACTCATTCTTGGCGATGAGCCAAACTGGCTAGACCTTTTGGAAGCGCCCTTAGAGCTACCAGCGGCTATTTACTGTGCAAAACGTGGACCGTTTTAGGAAGGTGGGCACAAATTTTGGCTCGCCGAATTTGCTAGATTGGGCAAAATTGGAAAGGCTACTGTCTTCAAGGCCCAAAATCGTCACTTTATAATTATTACATTGCAAAATTGTCTACTTACATGTAGTTCAGCTGTACTACTGGAAAAAAGTCTGAATGGAAAAAAATTCTGTTTCATACGGATTTTTTGTGAGTTATTTTTTACCATTAAGTTTCAATCAAGTATTAAATTAAGAATGAATGAAAAATCCGCCAACAAGTACATTGTAGCGATGAACCCACCGGTGATTTTCCAAAACAAATACAGGATTAAATATCGCAAATATTAACTGCAGATGAGCATGAGCAGCGTGGGGAAATCTTGCAATCACTTGTGGTAAACTTGAGCAAGCTATTTTTCATCTTGGGGAATTCCCTTGTGGTTGAGCACGTGCTGACTGAAAGACCGTACCGTCATTTGATTGGTCTCATTTTCCACTTCCCACGACCCCTTCACTTGCTATTTTATACGTATGGTATATACAGCGAAGTCGTGAACAGGGCTACTGCATATGCATGCATGCTCACATGTTGGCAAGGGGCGTGGTTTGACTGACATTATCTTGTAAAATGTTCAGACATGTGGATCGGCAAAAGATCGGGAAAATTACATGAAAATATTCAAAATATTCCTGTAAATTTTGTCGCTATGAATTTTGCAATGTTCCAACTTTTCAGCTACCCCCTGTTCTTCAAAAAGTTTAGAGCGGTAGCGTCGCGTCACGCGTTGAGTCGAGTCGACACCAAAAGTTTCCAGGACTTGTATATGTGTGCATGTGTAGTAGCCCACCCTCTTTTTATGAATGACATGTACTACTACCTTGTACGTAGGGTGGGACGTAGGGTGGGACGCTGTATTACCGCGGTACTTATCAGGGTGATATCACGTTTCCCGATCGGAATAGAGATTGCTCACTTACCTTCCTGAATTGTCCTGTCTTTTGTGTTGTATAACTCTTGCTCTTTTTAAACTGACATAAAAAATCCGACGGTGGTTTGGTTTGTTCCCATGCGATGCCTGTGAAAATAGACATGCTCGTCATTGCTCGTCATTGCTCGGCGGAGTACAGACTCTGTATTATCGCGGTATGTGGGAAGTGTTTTTTACAATGATTTCAACTTTTTTATTCATGATTAATGTTTTACCAAAACATCCCCTGAATAAAGTCCGATATTTTCCGTGTAAAGTTCAAGTTGATTAAAGACGATTAGGCCCTGCAAGATGATTTCTTAACACCCTGTCCCCCCTCGAAGGCGACAAAATTCACTGAGACAAGTCTACTGATTGACGATTGGGGGCGCCATTCACTTTACACGGTGCGTCGTTATATTTGTTTTACCGCACTGTCCTTATTTTGATCCCGTAAATGTTTCTACGATTTCGCGGTGGAAATATCATCCTTCGGCGTCATTTTGCATTTGCAGCTGTAGAATGGGAACCAGACAATGGAACTTCCATGGACAGAGCACCATTAACGATTCATGTTAAAATATAGACAGTACCTTTTAGCAGACACGGTGAGGCAAAATGTACAAGTTTTGGAAAACGTGAATATTTATTAAAAATCGTTAAAAGTCCCGACACAACATTTTTTAATCGTCATTTTTTTACACAAATCAGCAGAAAGTCCTTAATGCTTGATGAATTGGATATAAAAATTGCCAGTCGATGGAGTTTTGGCAACGGAAAAAAAAGGAATTCCCGATGCCGCGATAATAGAGTTGCCGCGATAATAGGAAGTCCGACTATACTACGCAGGCGATTGGGAATGAAGTGGTAATTTCGTTTACCAGTGATCACAGCAGCGTTTACGTAACTCATGCATCCAAAATGAAAGCACATGCCATGGTGAATTTCGATGTATTTTACAAAATGATGATCTTACACATAAACAAAATAAACAAATGGAACTAAGAAAAAACCCCACATATTCAGCGACTATTTCGATTGGAAATGCTAGGTTTTTTTCAGCGTACCCTCCTCACTATTTTTCTGTTGATAGCGCCGCAAAGGTGAGGTCTGATTTTGATTTTGCAAACCAAACCCTGTTACGTTTACGCGCCAGAAACTATATACATTGTAAGAAGTGAAAGAATTGGTCCACACATTTCTTTGGCAGTTTTAACTTGTCAAGAATTGTAAATGCCTGATGATGTACATGTAGTACTCAAATCCCCAAACCAATTAACCAAAGATAACCAAAAGAACTAATTCTTGAATATTTTGTGTTCCTTCCTTCATGGTTACGGTCGCCACAAATTAACACACTCCAAAATCCACCACCTTACAATGCACCGCATCACGCCACGCGCCCAGCCAGCAGTATGAATATTCAACAGAAACTTATTACCCTATTGAGGTGATCAACCCCTCATTTTATTCCCTTTTTCAAGCTCTAACACTTGAAGGAATTGCAATAACTTAACATTTTCATGAACCTGCCTACCTATGGCATGGCCTCCAGCTCTAGAAACTGGAGCTGGATTTATCAATAAACGTTCTCATCATGGTTCTAGCATTTCTCCATGGTAGACCTGCAAAACTTGGCGGCACGGCATACCGCCACGTATGCGGGTCTATAAACTAGAAGTAGAAGTATAGGCGGACTCCCTATTATCGCGGCATCGGAAATTTCTTTTTTTTTGGCGTTGCCAAAACTCCTTCGTGTGGCGATTTTTCATCCAGTTCATCAGGCAGTAAGGACTTCCTGCTGAGTTGTATAAAAATTACAATTATAAAATGTTGTGTCAGGACTTTTAATAAATATTCACGTTTTCCAAAATTTTGCCTCACCGTGTCTGCTAACAAGTACCGTCTATATTTTAACATAAATCTTTAATGGTGGTCTGTCCATGGAAGTTCCATTGTCTGGTTCCCATTCTACTGCTGCAAATGTAAAATGACGCAGGACGATATTTCCACCGCGAAATCGTAAAAACTTTTACGGGATCAAAATAAGGACTGCGGTAAAAAAATAAAACGACGCACCGTGTAAAGTGAATGGCGCCCCCAATCGTCAATCAGTAGACTTGTCTCAGTGAATTTTGTCGCCTTCCGGGGGGACAGGGTGTTAAGAAATAATCCTGCAGGGCCTAATCGTCTTTAATCAACTTGAACTTTACAGGGAAAATATACTTTATTCTGGGGATGTTTTGGTCAAACATTAACTATGAATAAAAAAATTGAGATCATTGTAAAAACCACTTCCCACATAGGCCTACCGCGATAATACAGAGTCTGTACTCTGCCGAGCAACGACGAGCATGTCTATTTTCACAGGCATTGCACGGGAATAAACCAAACCACCGTTGGATTTTAGGATATCAGTGTAAAAAAGCAAGAGTTATAAAAGACTAGTCCAGGTAACTTGGACCATTTTTATTGCCTTTTTAAACATTTGGACATGATCTGGCGATAGTAGGGTCCAAGGCAATTGCGCGATAGAGAATGGCTTCTAATTCAATCCAAACAAAATTTAAAATTCAACCTTACAACGGCCACCAAAATACTAGATACGCCACCATCTGAACAAGTGGAGTTCCATGATCAGATGAATGTACCAAGGTTTACATAACATCCAAATAGAAAGTGAAATTTTACCGTTTAATTCCCAGAGACCCCCGCAGAACATGTCTTTTCGCTTTCTTGGAGTTCGAATAGTGACTCCTCGACCTTGCATGACGTCACCCTGATCCGCAGCGCCCGCATGCACCGCCGCGCGACAACCTGTTTATGCCGGCGACTGTTTCGTGAGTGGTATAACGGTCGCGGTACGTGTTCCTGTGTAGATACATGTAGTATATTGATTCGAGGTTGCACGCGCGTCATGGGGGGAGGGAATTCTTCACGAAAAAGTCGCCGGCATAAACAGGTTTCGCGTGGCGGTGCATGCGGGCGCTGTGCATCAGGGTGACGTACGTCATGCAAGGTCGAGGAGTCACTATTTGAACTCCAAGTCCAAGAAAGCGAAAAGACATGTTCTGCGGGGGTCTCTGGAAATTATGTACCCTAGAACTATGGGGTTCCGACAGGAACCCCATAGAAAGACGCCGATTTTTCCCATAGGCTAGTACAGCAAGAATAAGAAAGTCATTCCCATGCAATCACGTTTCTACATTGTACACGAGAATTACTGCACGGTTGTTCTCGAAAAATTATAATATGCCTCATTTACATCCTCACCTTGCTTGCGCCAAGTCAATTTTCGCCTGAAACGGTTCCAATTTGCGGGAAAAAAATGACAAAAATCTTCAGTCGTTCCGAAGCGATCACACACACACGTACACACCATCGAGGAAGCCGCACACACGAAGCTCCTGTTTTGCGGGGGGGCCGTGGGTCGGTCAAAATTTGAAGCGCGGTACGGCAGGCAACTGCCGCGTGTCCGTTATATACTGTCTGCATGCATTGCCTGTCGTCGCGTACCGCGCTTCAAATTTTCGATGAATGATCATGACTTGACCGACCCACGGCCCCCCCCCGCAAAACAGGAGCTTCGTGTGTGCGGCTTCCTCGATGGTGTGTGTGTGTGTGATCGCTTCAGAACGACTGAAGATTTTTGTCATTTTTTCCCGCAAATTGGAACCGTTTCAGGCGAAAATTGACTTGGCGCAAGCAAGGTGAGGATGTAAATGAGGCATATTATAATTTTTCGAGAACAACCGTGCAGTAATTCTCGTGTACAATGTAGAAACGTGATTGCATGGGAATGACTTTCTTATTCTTGCTGTACTAGCCTATGGGAAAAATCAGCGTCTTTCTATGGGGTTCCTGTCGGAACCCCGGCCATAGTTCTAGGGGTAGAAATTATGAACGCGTTATGATCAGGTTGGGTGGTACTTTCCTCGCCTTCCACCACTATGACCCCGGTTCGAATCCCGGCTGGGGCCAACATGTGGATTGGGTTTTCAGTCCCTACCTGATTCCGTGGGTTTTCTCCAGAATTATTCTCTGGGGTTTTCCTCCCACGTCTAAAACTAACTTCCTTCCCCATCTTCTATCATATGGGACCACTGGAAATAAGTCGAAAGACTTTCGTGGGCTATCCCGGCTAAATGCCGAATAATAAATCAAATCAAATCAATCAATGAAAAAAATCTAATTCTTCAAACATTAAGGGTTAAGCCTACCTGAGTAGAGGGTTAACCTGTCAACGGATAGCGAAGGAAAACGTGTAGAAATCGTCCTGCACTGCTGCACTCAGTGCGGTTGTTTTTGCCCCGTAAAAAAAATGGATACGGAAGCTGCCATGTTTGGGCGTTTCGGTAATGGCGCCCTCTATCGCCCCTTCAGACTCCCTCCCACCTAGTCTTGGTTCAAGACGTTGTTACGTATACACGCG
The DNA here is from genome assembly GCA_037893225.1 of Hippasteria phrygiana. Taxonomy (NCBI): domain Eukaryota; kingdom Metazoa; phylum Echinodermata; class Asteroidea; order Valvatida; family Goniasteridae; genus Hippasteria; species Hippasteria phrygiana. Next base: position 81,841 of record JAZGUH010000682.1, read on the forward strand.
ATAACCGGCCGCCGCGAGAGGGCGTTATCACGACAAACTTAATCCCCATCTCGGTGGTTCATATCAAATATATTAAAGGAAATAAAGGAAAATTCTCTTCCTCCCTTATCCCGGTTGTCCATATAATAAAGGAAATAAAGGAAACGGGTCTTCCTCCCCCATCCCGGTTGTCCATATATAATTAAGGAAATAAAGGAAACGAGTCTTCCTCCCCCATCCTGGTTGTCCATAATAATAAAGGAAATAAAGGAAACAGGTCTTCCTCCCCCATCCCGGTTTACATAAAGGAAATAAAGGAAACGTCTCTTAATCCCCATCTCGGTGGTTCATATCAAATATATTAAAGGAAATAAAGGAAAATTCTCTTCCTCCCTTATCCCGGTTGTCCATATAATAAAGGAAATAATGGAAACGGGTCTTCCTCCCCCATCCCGGTTGTCCGTATATAATAAAGGGTAGATCCTGTGAAACACAGTTAGCATTAACGGTAAATGACCTAGCTAAAATTCTTGATAATCACGGGCAAGCTGATGTCATAATAACGGATTTTAGCAAGGCCTTTGACCTTGTTCCACATCAAAGACTATTATTAAAGATCAAACACGCAGGAATCACTGGTACCCTTTTCAAATGGATTACTAGCTTTATCACAAACAGATCTCAGCAAGTGGTTTTGGAAGGAGTTGCATCATCACCGATTGATGTTACGTCTGGCGTTCCCCAGGGCACTGTCCTTGGCCCGATGTTATTTATTCTATACATAAATGACTTGCCGGAAAAGATAACATCTCAAGTGAGACTACTAGCAGACGATTGTATCCTGTATCGTGAAATAAAAACAAAAGACGACACCCGGGCTATACAGAGAGATATACATACACTTTGTCATTGGGAGTCATGTTGGCAAATGAAATTTAACATCAACAAGTGTTACACTATGCACATTACTCACAAGAAGGAGTTCCTACAATCAACCTATACAATGAGAGAGACACCACTCAAAACTGTTAACAGTCATACGTATTTGGGAGTTGAAATCAACAATAAACTGAACTGGGCAGATCATATAAATGCAAATATCTCCAAAGCAAACAAAATATTGGGTTTACTACGTAGGAATCTTTTTAGCTGTTCTGCGGAAGTTAAGGAAACTGCCTACAAAACTTTGGTTAGACCTAAACTGGAGTACTGTTCAAGCATATGGGATCCACACCATCAAGACTACATAAATAGACTTGAAGCAGTACAACGTAAAGCAGCAAGATTTGTGTGTAAATATTTCAGTCGTAGAAGTAGTGTTTCAGCTATGATTTCCAAATTGAAATGGAAGTCTCTGGAGGAGCGTAGAACTATCTCTAGATTGACTCTACTCTACAAGTCTATTCACCACATGGTTGCAATTGATACAGATCAGTATCGGTCTGTATCAGAAGGATCCCAAATAAAAACACGGAAATCGTCTTCAATTTCATTTATTCATCAGGCAGTGAAAAAAGACCGTTTTAAGTTTTCTTTCCTACCAAGAACAACTACTCAATGGAATCTTCTTACACCGGACATCAGAGAATCTAAGTCAGTTGATATATTCAAAGCTCATCTTAATAGGCTCAACATCTTATTAACTGTTAAAGGGGGATATTACTAAAATTATTGTCTGTCACTGCCACGTTGCGCCTGCAACTTCATATATCCCTACGAGGAGATTGTTGCAGTATAAAGCAGAAGCAGAAGGAAATGAAGGAAACGGGTCTTCCTCCCCCATCCCGGTGGTTCATAAATAATAAAGGATATAAAGGAAATGTCTCTTCCACCCCTATCCCGGTGGTCCATATCATAAAGGAAATAAAGGAACCGTCTCTTCCTCCCTCATCTCAGTGGTTCATATCATAAATAATAAAGGAAATAAAGGAAACGTCTCTGTCTCTGTCTCCCCCATGCCGCCCCCCCCCCCCCCCCCCCCCCCCCCCAATCACCCAATCCCGGTGGTCCATAAATAATAAAGGAAATAAAGGCAACGTATCTTCTTTCCCCATCCCGGTGGTTCATAAATATTTTTCGGCAGGGGGGAGGGGGGGGGGGGGGGGGGGGAGGGGGGGGGGGGGTGCAGGAGGGGGGGGGGGGCGTAACACATCTAGAAAACAGTTGCAAAGCGACTAAAATTCCCAACTTTTATTATGAGCAAGTTTTCCTTATTACCTGCATATTATTCATTCCAATAATTTTTAGCAAAGTGTGGCGTCGGCGGCGGCGTCGTCCTAGCCATCTAGGCTCATATCTACTGTGCGCAGTGCAGTGTCCAGCATGGACAACCAATCACTCATTACATTGAGCACAGGAGAATGAAAAATTTACACCAAGGCAACAGATGTCGTCTGATTTTGTTACATTTTCTTGTCAATTATATTTAGAAAAAAAAAGGCAAAACATTAAAAGGTGTTTTGGCATGTTGTTCATCAAGGGAAACATTTAAATCTGGCACGATTAGAAATCAAGTAAACAAAATACAATGTAAGTACATGTAATATGGTAAGGGTTTGCGGTATACACCATGGGAAATCTTATCTCTTTTGTGAGTTTGTGTGGTTCTGAAAAGAACGGGGGAAACTCTGTACATGTAGATGTATTCTTTGCTGAGATTCAAGTGCATGATAGGTACACGAGTACAAACAAAAATGTATACTTTCTAGTTCCAAAATGTCACCGATTTCTTGAATAGAAGAGAACCATCTACCAACAAAGAATGAACTTGTGATTTCATATCCAGTGGTGCATACTAGAAACTTACAGCAAAAAAATGATGCCGGTGTCTTATATATTCCAGAAAACACGCTGTAGCGATTAAAGTTTCTGTGATGAAAACCTGTCCACTCCCATTAAAGACATGAAAAGCTCACAGCTCTACTACCGATCATGATGAAAGTAAGGTTTGCGGAAACACCATGTGAAATTTAAAAAAAGAGAGAAAGGTTCTTAAAAGAACCAGAGGTATAACTCGACGTTCTGGTCAGTATGCTCTGACCGTCTTCAGGAGAATGCCTAAACTCTAAGAGTTTAGACATTCTCATGAAGACGGTCAGAGCATACTGAATGTCGAGTTATACCTCTGGTTCTTTTAAGAACCATTCTCTCTCTTCTTTTTTTGAGAAATACTTCCACATGGTGTTTCCGCAAACCTTACTTTCATCAGTATCTCCGCCATGCAAAGCCTCAAATCTTACTTACTGGCCAATGTATGCACAATGTACACTTGACTGCTTATTAATCTGAGATGCCACTTTATTAAATAAACAGTATATCTTGGCAAAATAGGAGGATTAACAGTAATGCGAAAAAAGGTTGGTACTGTTTCCACAAAAAAGACCTGCCAATCCAAAGAATTTTGCTTTGTCCACTTGACAACTGAACAGGCTACATGAGACATTATTACAAGTTATGCATAGCTAATAGCTGTTGGAGATACCATTGGTCATTAGTCACTCATAGATCCCCTATCATGTCTGACAAATACAAGCTAACGAGCCAATTCAATCAGTCCTGTCATGTACAGTTCATATTGCTACATGTACATGTAAATTGTATTTTATTGGATCTTTGAAAATGAATGGCAAGTAGGCCAGTCACAAAGAGTTTACGTGTAATGGACATGGACATATAATCATGTTAAATGTAAAGTATCAATAATTTCTAAAAGGGGCTCGGCTGCTGTTAATGGACTGATGAGTCAAAGGTTAAGTCTACTAGTACTAAAACTTCAATGTATGGTTCAGCATTGGCAGAGGTGACAACGTATAGTACATGTAGGTGTACTTGCACACAGCATTCATACATTCAACACACAGCGTCGTACTTTCCCAATATTTCCGAGGACAATATGAGAGTAAAAAATAAATCTCTTTGGGGGGGGAAAAAAAAGAAGATATTTTCCAAATACATCACATTTTAAAAGTCCTAGTGCGAGTTACCTTATGCGACAAGGGTTTTTAATTTTTTTTTATTGGGCATCTAGTTTGTTAAGCCTTAGGGTACAGTGCCAATGTACATGTATGTTACTAAAGGCCTTATCACACTAAAGCGCCGAACCCCGGGGCGAATTCGCCCCGGGGCGAATTCGCCCCGGGGGCCGCCCCAGTTTAACCTTGCGTCGTTTCACACTTGTTTCACGCAAACCTACCTCAGCCAACCCCGGGGCGAGCTCGCCCCGGAGTTGGGCATGAGCGTTTCACACTAGTTTGTATTTCATCGACCCCCCAGATGGCCAGTAAATATATTCCTAACTTCCTCCTCGCTGAAAAAAATTCCTGAGATTCCGGGAACACAATGACCAACACAAAAGGGGGGGGGGGGGGGAATCCCTCTGCAACATATTGTGCTTCATATGCCGCTGCGCTTTCGTCCAAGCTCAGTGTACAATTGTACAATAAACACGCGCTTTGACATGACCTTTGAAATTCTTTTATAAATTGTCGGGACCACCTGTTTCTCAACCCGGGTTTTACGAAACCCCGCACGCGGGGGTGAGAACGTACGACGTTTCACACTAGCCATTTCGCCCCGGGGCCACCCCTGAGATCGGTCTCGCCCCGGGGCCACCCCCAAGATCGGTCTCGCCCCGGGGCCACCCCCGAGATCGGTCTCGCCCCGGGTTGAAAAATCTCTCCCCTGGCCTGGAGCAGGGGCGAGTTCGCCCCGGGGCGATACCAATCTTGGGGGTGGCCCCGGGGCGAAAATGGCTAGTGTGAAACGTCGCACATTCTCACCCCCGCGTCGCCCCCGGGGCCACCCCTGAGATTTTGTGTAGTGTGAAAAGGCCTTAATTGATAAGAAAGCTTGAGAGGTTAAGAAATTGAGAGTCCAGTCAGTTCAGGTAACTTGGACTAAATAAAATGGCTCTTCTAACATTCCACTGGCATCGACTGTAAGCAAGTACATGTACTGTACAAACAAAACAACTCATGACTTACAACACATATATAGGGTCGCCAGTTTTATAACCACTTCCAAGATGCCTCACCTCCAAAATCACATAAAATGGCCAGTTGCAAAACCGGTTTGCCCCCAAATCCCATAAAATTGAGATTTGCAACACTCAAACTGGTCCCTCAGAAGTTATTTTTGAAGTTTTCACCCTAAGTACTGTCCACATATACAGGTTGGGCCAGCAAACCCAAGCTCATCAACCAATCTTAGCAGGACAAGTACCATCATGCTTAAAGGCACATATCTTAGAAGGCTTCACAACATCACTTAAAAGAATGCCAGATGCCGGGGGGTCATTCAAGCGGATATGCTCGCATAATCTTAATGTCCTCTGTAGGCCTGTCCTTCATGTTCGTGTCCACCATCCCCATGCGCTTGACCACACCGAGGCCTTCGGAGACCCGGCCAAAGATCGTGTGCTTGCCATCCAGCTCCTGGCAGGGGCCCAGCGTGATGAAGAACTGGCTGCCGTTGGTGTTTGGACCTGCGTTGGCCATGGAGAGGATGCCAGCGCCCGTGTGGCGCAGGTCACGGTGGATCTCATCGGGGAAAGTGGGGCCGTAGATGGAGGCGCCTCCTCGACCTGTGGGGTGGAGGACAAATTGAGATCAATCAATTATGTGCACCATGAAAATGAATTAAACTGCTGAAACTGGACTGGATTGACCTGAAATATACACACATGTACAAATCAACAAAAGTGGCTGGCCTAACGTTTTGAACTTAAACGCAAACCTTTTGAGAAAGAACTTGCTCCAGTTCGAATTGTGGAGCCAGTTCTTTTTTCAAAGGTTTTTCCTTTTGTGCTCTAGTTTGAAAAGTTGGGCCAGCCATTTTTGTTGCACCACATTGCAATGCTTACATACCACTTTTGGTTCAACAACTATGGTTAAATACATGTACATGTAGTACCATGGATGAGATACTCGTTAACGAGCAAAAAAACAACAGCAGATGGTGCTTAACGCGCTTACGGAACAGGATTTCCAGGAGCATTCCTAGCGTGGCAGGAGCGCTGGAAGCGGTATATCACTGCACAAGGGGACTACTTTGAAGGGGATGACGGCAAGTTTAAATCACGTACGTACAGTTTTTGCTTGTTATAGGCGCAGTCTCGAAACTTTTTGATCGCACCTCGTATTTATCTGTGCAATCACGAATGATACAGGAAGGTCTAGAAAACAAAAATTAGCAAAAAACCTGACTTGAAATCCACCTCCCATACACTGTAAAAACGTTGGGCAAGGAAAATTGGGCAAATATGATTTACCCAGGAGGTTGGTAATTTTTAGTACAAATATTGGTCATTTTCCAAAAATATTACCCAACACTAGGTGCTCTAAATTGTTGAAATATGTTTGATAAAAAAATGTGTACAATTTTACCAAATGTTTTATAACTCAATTATAACCGAGTTGGTAAATTTTTGTTTGTCAGTTTGGGCAACAGTTTACCCAGCAAAATGAACAACTTATTAGGGAACAACAGTTACCTTTTCACTGGTCTGTTTGTGTCAAACATTTGGTCATGATGGAGGATCTAAAATGTGACGAATTAGGAAAAACTAAGCTAACAATGGATTTAACCTGTCAAAATCTACTTGGTGAAGAAAGTTCAGGCTCGCTGCTTAGCGTTTGAAGCAGAGAATATACCCCACATTTGTTCATTAAACCTATATAAACTATACAGCTATTTAACTTCAGCACTTCAATACATGCTATTAAGCCTGTTCGATATGACGATATTTCCCGATATTTCAATATTTTTTCATATCGAAAATCGTATCAGCCCCTTTAAAAAAAAAACGAATATCGGGGAATTCGATATACCGAAGAATATCGCGATATATGTTCCTTTTGGCCGCATTACGTGTGGATTTGTCCAGTTTACTTTGCTCGAAATTCCAGTTATTTCCAATTATTGGACAGTAGAATAGTGTAGCGGAACAGTTAGTTTGATGCATAAGGCTTGCCATATCTTAGTTGGGTGGTACGCGGACGGTGGTCCGTTGTACAGCGCGCGAGTTGCGTAGCGGGCTGGTGCCCGGCGTGGGTATATAAGCGCGGTGCGCCCATGCTTCCGGCCTCTTCTTCCGCCCTCCTCTTCCGTTGAAGCGCTCCGACGAGGTGGCCGCTGTCTTCGTCTTCGCAGTCTATAAGAGGCAAGAGCCATCACAGCCGTGTACCCTGTTTGTCCCCCCAATGAGACGGTTCGTGAGAGGTGTGCATGAGAGTGCGTGAGTGTGTTCCCCGGTGCCTGGTGGTAGACTGCCCCGCAGCGAGTCCGCTCCCCCGGCCTTCTTATCAGACCGCTCGTAGGACGGCCGAGGCCCTTCTTAGGGTACGTCCCCTTCCCTGGTCACCTGAAGGGAGTCGCCTGGCTTAGGTGTACGGCAGAACAGTGATCCCAGGGGAGGAATACGCTACAATAGTATATAATGTATCATGATGTACCATGGAGGAATATAAAAATACATACATGCACTAAATGTGTCGTTTCTTTGACCGTTTTCTAAACCCCGACATGATTCTCCGCACGATTTACCCTCCATGCCGTACGTTGTCAAGTGCAAACAACATCATTCCCAGTGTACAATGTACGTACCTACCTACACGCTTGCGAACTCGTCTTGAGATCGAGGGGTATGGCAATTGTTTGCAATAAGGTCAACCCCTGTAGCGCATCTGCGCGTGCGCGTTGCTTTGTTGCTAGCCTTGGTCAAGTGCAAGCAACCGCACTGAATGCCACCGTCTTTCCCCAGTGTACATGTAGAAGGCACACGTAGGTGTAGTTACGTGTAGCGAACTGCATCTTGAGAAAAGATTAAAACACGTGCCGCGCATCCATTGTACATTGTGCAATGTCATGTCGTCTTCACAAAATATACGACACGATCGTTTGTTGACAGTTCACATGTGATCGTCCATGGTATTATCATCTGTGTTACTAATCAACAATGCTGAAATAGAAACAAACGCTAGTCTTTCTGGAGTGCCATAAAGTAGCCAACTGAAGGTAAATGTCGTAAAACTCCAAATACTCAACGAGCGAAGGGAAGCATTGTCAAACCGGCCCCCCGTTCCTGCCGCTCAATCCCGGCGGGCCCGATCTCGGTGGCCCCGATCTCATGATGCCGTGGTGACTTCCGTTATTTTATTTTTTTATTCCTTCGTTCTTCCGGTAATGAAAAAGTGACGTCATCACGATAATATTGAATATCGCGATATTTTTTTGCCGATATTTCGGTATCAACATAAATGAATATCGAACAGCCTTACATGGTATATTTCAGAAGGAAATTTGGCAGTCCTCCAAAAACGCTCCCAAATATTGGTCTGGATTTGACAAATTTCTGGGTTTAGGGAGAGTAGCGCGTACCGTGGTATAACTTGTTACATTTATCACGTGCCTTATGCACGTGCGATCAGTCCGCCGGGGGTTACCGTGCACACATCGCAATCGAGTAATGGCCGGTGAGTAGAGCTGTCTGTACGCTCTCTCATCTCGGTTCAACTTCAAGTTTAAACTGCCAGAAATATCTCATCTTGTGAGCTGGCTTACGAATGTTTTGACAAGATATTTTAATATGGGGGATCAGTGATTCACATAGGCCACCATGCATGTCTTCGATGGTAATCTGTATTTTGGACAACATGACAACTACTTCGTAGTACCATGGAGTAGGCGGCTGGCCGCCTGGGCGGTCGTTCTACAGGCAGCTATAACTGATTGATGTGAGGCTTTTATCAATTACTTGTGCACCGTGATCATGATGTTAATGTTAGTGAAGGCGACTGTAATGTATTTGAAAGTAACGCTAACCAGACCTGGGATCAGCATATTTAGACTTAAAGCCAACTTGAGAAACCATCACGGCATCGGAAAACGTTCTCCAGACTTCAAGTTGATTGAACATATTAAATATAAAAACAAATAAAGAGACATCATAAATTTGTTAAGAAAAAATGACCAATCAATGATAAAAGAGGGCCCCATTTGTGGGGAAAAAGTTTTGACCAATAAAATATAGAAATCAAGAGACCATCTATTGTTCAAAATGAAATAACCAATAAAATGCACAACATGCATGACCAACTGTATTGGTAAAGCTCGTGGACCAGCCATTTGGTGAAGCGCTTTTGCCCAACTTCTGGTCAAAACGGCTTGCTAAAGACAGTTGCAGACATGCCAAGTAGTACGATTTTGCCATATTTCGTACGGGAAATCCTTGAAAATACGGGAATACGATTTTTACCCTAAAAAATACGAATCTTGTCCGTCTTGAAAAATAAATTTAAAAATGCCGTAAAACGACTGCAAGCGGAGAATTTGAAAGTACCTCGAACTTTTTCTAGCCCGAATACGATGTCTGGACTGTATGTATACATCATGCGTATACCGTAATTTCTGGAATATTGGCCGCGGCGTATACATTATTTTCACCGCGAAAAATGTTGCTGAGGCTTATATTCTGGGCGGCTTATTCTCCAACACTTAAAGAATAAACCCGCGAACTATCCATTATATTCGAACACAATTTCCGGGTCGAGTCGGCACCACAATCATGAGTCATCGTTTTCGTTGATAACAATGCACTCCAGTACCCCCAGCGGCACGCGAATTTTTCCCCCCTCCAAACTTTGCGGGTACATTGCCGTTTGTGATCCACTTTGTGATGACTTGCCGACTCCATGAAAGATATCGTGCGACTCTGCAAAGAAGCCTACATTTATTCTATGTACATTGCGCCGCCGCGCCACGCGGTCGGCTGTTTCGTTGTTCAGTTGAATTGGCCTACAAGCGTTAAAGGGACATATTGCCTTCAAATGTCATGAAATGTTGCTGTTTTGAAATGTTCCTTATCTTTTATAAGAGTTGTTCATGCAAAAAAACACGTATAATGTGTTGTAATTAGTGAGTAGTGATTACAAAAACAAAAAATTGGCCTCTGACTCCTGACATCTGACCCGCAAATCATAGACTTATTTCCACCGTCTATAATGCGCAAAATACGCTGTGAGAGTCTTTAGGCTGGCGCCGCAGCCAGTGGCCTTGATCAGATGATCGCCAGGTACCATTCTCTACCTCGCGACACATATCGCCAGTGCTGCGCGCCGTGCCACAGTACATCAAAATGGATCAACAGAACGTACTTCAACCAGCTGCGACTGGAAATACGACTGGTGAACCCAGTCCGCCATTTTGTGGAGTCAAAAATTTGGTTCTACAAAATGGCGGACCGTTATTTGTCACGAAATTTAACAAAAACCACGCAATTTGAAGGGATAGTTATATGAATCTTTATATTTTACTTTTAAAAAAGCTTCCCAACCATATCCATTTCAGTTTTATAGCCCAAATCGCAAAATCCAAAGCAATGTGTCCCTTTAAGCTTATACGATAGCTTGTGGACGTCAACAAGTTTCCCCAGATCGACCGTAGGCGCGGCATGCCCGCTTTCTGAGTAAAGTTGCTGGTACTAGGCGAATGCGCAGACAGATGGTCGAACAGTTTGTTTACCAGCGATTCAATGCAATGGTTAACATGAATATTTAAATTTATGCAAATGTTACTCCGCCCCAATGCTTGCCTGTATGTATGTAATGTGTACACATGTACACATTACATACAGTTGATCGGAGTCGGAAGGATTAACCCTTAACATGAGCCGCCATATCTTTCAAAGTGCAAAAAGGCAACTGCATTGTATAACAGTACCACCACCAGCACTACTAGAAAACCATAGACAATTAATGTAAGTGATACTTGGAGCTAAAAGTGCAAGCAATAGTTCATGATGGAATGAATTATAATAGGGTATATTATTGTAAACATCATGCACTTGATGACTGAGTATGCTTAAGTCCTACACTGGTATTGCAGCCAGTAAAATTGCTTTTTGTATGCATACGTACCTGCATTGTTATGCACCATTATGTGAGTGTACAATGACCGTTTTTGAAAATACAGTTTTTTTGAAAAAGATACAGTTTTTAGGTTGTCAGAATACAGTTTTTGGATTTTCAAAGTTGGCATGTCTGCAGTTGGGAAGTTTCTGAACAGAAGTTGGGAAGTTGATATTTTTACCAATTTTGGGCAAGAAATCGGTCAAACTTTGCCCAACTTTTTTTTTACAGTGTATGTCTCACCCACAGTTGTAACCGTTAGTGTGTACATATAACATAACTATACAAATGGTGACTGGAGCCCCAAGTCCTCAGTAGTCCTTATGGGACATGTCCAAACAATGGGAACACTGGAAGAAAACAGCTCGAGTCCTCAGTAGTATACCGGTAGTACAAGGTGGTTCTCGAACCACGCATCTCACCTGCTTAAACGTTAATCATGTTCTCTGCACATTTTGACACCTCAATCGGCACAAAAGCACAATGACCAATTTTACAATTCCAACCTCTTTTACAACTTGACCTCACATGACCTTTGACCTCAGTACTTGACCTTTCACACAAGAATCATATAAAGGTTGCACTATTGAATGCATGACCCAAGTTTTATTGCAACTGGACTTCAAAGTTGCATATAAGGTCAATTTTACAATTCCAGCCTATTTTACAACTTGACCTCAAATGACCTTTGTTCTTGACCTTTGACACACGCATCATATAAAGGTTGCACTAATGAATGACCCAAGTTTGATTGCAATTGGACTTCAACTTTGCGTATAAGACCAATTTGTCGGAACTAACCAAAATGACACATACGGACTATGACATACAGACCACGTACAGAAATAGTGATTGCATAGTCTTTCTGAACTTCGTTCAGGCGAGACAAAAATGCATTTGTATTTCACATCTAAATTGTTCCAAGATCAACTTAGTGCCTTAGGCATTGATATTGTAAATTCTAGTGCCTATCACCCCCAAAGCCAAGGTGCACTTGAGCGATTTCATCAGACTTTGCAGTCTATGATCAAAGCCTATTGTGTAGAACATAATAAGAATTGGAATGAAGGGCTTCCTTTACTCCTCTTTGCCATTCGTGAGGTACCTAATGCGTTTACCGTACGTAACAGAATAAACACTTTTTTAAAAGAAATTAAATATTTATTCATTTCAGTATATACAAATATTAAAACGGAATTAAAATTAGCTAGAAAACACGGAAAAGTCACATCAAAAATCCAGAAAGGAGAACGGACGGGGTCACAAACCACTCCAGTACATGGTACATCGATCCTCAGGATCCAATACAAAAAACAAGTTACCTTGAAAAGAGAGTTACATTAAAAAAGAAAAAGGAAGTAACATTGGAAAAGGACATGTCATACCAGTACAGTGAACAAAATGGATTGAGAGCTAAAAAGAGTAAAATCTGAGGTAGTAATTAGAGGCCAAAAGAGTCAATCACCTTTTTCAAGGCAGTTTAACCCTTCTGCTGTTATAACTATCACAACCTACATGTTTGTACATGTATCAAAAAACCAACCCCCTTCCTCTCCCAAAGCTTGTGTGTTACAACCTATCACTCGATAGGTTTTGATAGATAGGGTACGTGGCTCCATTTTAGCACCGGGAGAGGGAGGGTTAATGAGGTTTTTTGCAATATCCAGGTACTGTACATGTATTCCATAAATTAGGGTACCAACTTGTGACATTTTGACCCAAAATGGAAAAATTGATTGACAGGGGATTTATTAATAATTTTCACTATAACTTAAAGATATTGACATTCCTGATTAATTGAAGCCAAAATCAGACATTATTTACTCCAGAAATGCAAAAATATCATGTCAAAACCCATTCACGGTTTCACGTGTAAAGGGGACACCAAATTAGTTTTCTGCTATTTTTGTGATAATTCATGCTCAATGTGGTGTGTATATTTTAAAATGTATTACCCAGGATAAAACATCAAGGTTTATTGTGAAAATAACTTGATTAGACTAAAAATGACAATTTGGTACATGATTGCGTATGGGGACACCATTTGGTGTCCCCATTTACACGTGAAACCTAGTAAATGGCCCAATATTAAACATTTTCAAGCATGCAATCTTTGTTATGATTTCACACTTATCAAGTGGGACATGTAATTAATGATGATAGATTTGGATTTGCCAGTGAACCCAATTATCTTTTTATTTCTCAGAAACATTACACAAATTTCACGTGTAAAAGGGACACCAAAAAAGTGGGTATTGTTTACACGTGAAACATTTAGGCTAACACACTGTCAATCTCGGTCAACTAGTTATTAAATCATTTAAATATGGTGCCATTCTTAAGCAGTATTAACATGCTTCAACATAATGAAGGGCAGTTTTTCATACACATATGTGCACATGGTAGTATTTGAGAACCAAACAATGCATTTCAACAGAAGTTTTTAAAATGTCGCAGCTTTGGTGTCCCTTTTACACGTGAAACCGTGAACTATTTAGGACACCATACTGTTAGGAAATTAGTCAGATGTTTCATCCTTTGCTACCAGATATTTAGGTACATTAAGTACTATAATTTGAGCAACTAAAATCATTTGTATATATATTTCACTGTTGGTAATACAAGGGAAACAAATATCACAATGTAAAGAGGGACACCGGCCCCTACATTTATGGAATCACATACGTCCATGTACATGTACCTGTACAATGTATACTTTGTTACATGTACATGTATGTACTGCAGTGTTTGTGTACAAGTCGGTCTTTTGTTAAAATCGGTCCTCGGACATAAAAATACGTACTTAGTCTATGGGTATGTTGGGTTATATTAAAGGAACAATAGGAAACACAAAGCATTGTCCTCGGAACTATTGGAAAAGTATGCCTGTGTGTTCATTTACAATGTACTGACCTACATTCGGCCAAAAAAGAAAGTTCCCGCCTTGTACTTTTTTGAATAACTCAAAAATACTGTAATAATTTTAAACACTTCAAAAAGTCAAATGCAGAAAAAGGTTCTGCTTCTAATGATGCGTCATTTATGGCACATGACGTTTGCTTAAGAGGAGAAAAAATGAGATTTGTCAAATTGGGTGCAAATATAAAAATGGCACTTTTTTGATGCAGACTCAATGCAGACAAATGTTTTCAATGTCAACACTAAACATGTAGATACGATTTGAAGCTTTGCAGGTAACACCATAAATCTCTTCTAGGAAGAAGTGTGGTTCTGAAAAGAACCGGATTGAGTGTGTAACTCGACGTTTCGGACAGTGTGCTCTGTCCGTCCTCAGGAGTGTGAGTGATGTGATGCGGAGTTGCTGCAGCTTTTATGCCTTCTGGGTGCCAAGTCGGGTGCGACGACTGGATGCTGTTGTGTGCGTTGGGGTGTGGCAGTAGCTTGTTGGGTGGCGTGGGTGTAGGATGTGTGGTGCTTTAAGAGTTGGGACCAAATGTCGTTGATGTGGAATCCGATGTCTTGAGGAACTGTGTTGTGTTTGCGGATTTCTATGGCCTCTCTGATGCGTCTAGGGTGCCAGAATGTGACTGGGGCGATGATCTTGGCTTGGTTCCAGTTGATGCGGTGGTCGTGTTCGTGCGAGTGTTTGATGATTGCTGACTTGTCTATTTCTCCTTTCCTGCCGTGTGCTTGGTGTTCCTTAAGTCTTGTGTTGAGGTCTCTGCCGGTTTCTCCAATGTATGCCTTACCGCATTCACAGGGAATGCGGTAGACATCCGCCTTGGTGTTTAGGTCTTGTTTGTCCTTGTGTGTCTGTAGTTGAAGCTTGGACCTTGTCTGGTGCTGTGTGGAAGACCTTGATTTGAGCTTGGCTGAAGATGTGTTGTAGCTTGTGGGAGAGGTGGTTGATGTACGGGAGTGTGACTGTAGACTTGAATTGAGGGCGCTGTTCAGGTGGGGTGGGGGCTTGGGCTTGTTGGTGTTGACGCTGTTGTATCCATTGAGCTTGAGTGATGTCTTGATGTGGTGGAGTTCTTGACCTAGGCTGGCCTGGTCGCAGGTGTTGTAGGCTCGGCGTACCGGGGTGTTGCATACTGATGACTTGAAGCGTGGATGGCGTATAGTAGACTGTGTGGGATATGGTGCCATCTGGTCTGCGGGTGAGCTTCACGTCAAGGAAAGCGATGGAGTTGTTCTGTTCGTGTTCCATAGTGAACTTGATGAGTGGGTGTTGGCTGTTGATATGCTGTAGGAAAATCTGCAGTTGTTCTGTGCTGTGTGGCCATACTACAAAGGTGTCATCAACGTAGCGTAGCCATAGGTCAGGACGTAGATCAACTGACTAGATGGTGAGGAGTTCTAATTCCTCCATGAACAAATCCGCTAGGACCGGGAATAGAGGAGATCCCATGGCGGCCCCTGTGGATTGTTCATAGTACTGGTCTCTCCATTTGAAGCAAGTGGAGGAGACGCAGGTATGAAGGTCTTGAATTTGGTCTGGGGATAGGTCGGTTCTGTCCTGGAGCTCGGGGTCGTGTTGGAGGCGTTTCTTGGCTATGAGGCAGGCTTCTTGGGTGGGAACATTGGTAAACAAAGAGACCACGTCAGAGCTGACAAGTATGTTGGTGGGCTTGAGTCTGATGTTCTTGATGATGTCCACGAACTGGCTGGAATTGGAGATGTGGTGTGGTGTATGACCAACAAGTGGATGCAAGATCTTGGTGCAGGATCTTGGTGAGGAATTCAGCTGTGTTGTAGGTGGGAGAACCACAGGAGGCAACGATCGGGCGAAGGGGGATGTCCGGTTTGTGGATCTTGGGTTGACCGAAGAATCTTGGGCAGGAGCAGCTAGATGGCCCGAGATGTCTATACAGGGTTGTGGATATGGCTTCGGATCTTTCCAGGGCCAAAAGCTTGGTGATGATCTTCCTCTCGGTGGCAGGTGTTGGGTTGCGGGGAAGACGGCGATAGGTACAAATGTATCCGTGGACAGGATGTCAGCCACTTTGCGGCCGTAGTCCTGGGTGGACATGACCACTGTGGCATTACCTTTGTCCGCCTGCAAGATGTGGATGGATCAGTCTTGAGAAAGGCTTCAAATGGCGGCTCGTTCACTCTTGGTTGTGTTGGGCTTGGGGGGCTTGGCATTCTTGAGGGTTTGCTGGACTTGGATGCGGACTTTGTTGGTGGTGGTCTTGTCTAGGTGTTTCAGGGCTGGTTCCACAGACTGGATGATGTCTTCTACAGGTATACTGCGTGGAGTGAGGGCGAAGTTCATTCCCTTGGACAGGATCTGGGTTTCTTGGGCAGTGAGAGTACGATGACTGGTGTTGATGCCTGTGTGCTTGGTGAAAGTCACGTTGTTGCTGAGGTGGGGTTTGGTCGTGGGTGGTTGGGCGCAACGGGAATCTCTTCCCTTACAATCTCTATTGCTGGTGCCCAACCCCAGGGTCTGTCGTGCTTACCACTCGAGATCTTGAAGCAGCGGGTGTTGAAGGCTGGGTTGTTGGGCTGGCAATCAACCCTCGCCGACCACAGCTGGTTGAACTTCCTGATCTGCTTGGTGTAGGAGGCCTGGAAATGATGGGTGCCTGTTGACATGTTGCGGTCTTGGATCTTGGTGAAATCTTGGATCTGTTGGTGGCTTGGAGTGCTGTATTGAGGCTGGAAGTGTGTTGGTCCAGATGTGCAAGTTGGGCCCTGGTGCTGGCTATGCGTTCTAGGAGGAGTGCTTTGCTGGCTCGATCTAGGATGGCTTGAGAACGGTTGTTGCGGATGGGGTCATGGATGAGGAGGCCCTTGGGGATAATGTTGGAGTCTCGGCATCTTTTCAGGAAGGTCAGGTTGTTGATGCGTCTGGCATGCTTGGTGGTGGTGCGTTCCAATGATCTTAGTTGTCGGATGCTTAGCTCTCCGTAGAGCGACGATAGATACGATTTGAAGCTTTGCATGGTGGGTGCGATATGAGAGAGACTGGGATTGCGGGTAACACCATGTGAAATAAATCTCTTCTAGGAAGAAGTGTGGTTCTGAAAAGAACCGGGTTGAGTGTGTAACTCAACGTTGCATACGCTTCAAGTCATCAGTATGCAACACCCTGGTACGCCGAGCCTACAACACCTGCGACCAGGCCAGCCTAGGTCAAGAACTCCACCACATCAAGACATCACTCAAGCTCAACGGATACAACAGCGTCGACACCAACCAGCCCAAGCCCCCTACCCCACCTGAACAGCGCCCTAAATTCAAGTCACACTCCCGTACATCGGCCACCTCTCCCACAAGCTACAACACATCTTCAGCCAAGCTCACATCAAGGTCTTCCACACAGCACCAGACAAGGTCCAAGCTCAACTACAGAAACACAAGACCAATTAAACAATACCCAAACACCAAGGCGGGCGTCTACCGCATTCCCTGTGAATGCGGTAAGGCATACATTGGAGAAACCGGCAGAGACCTCAACACAAGACTCAAGGAACACCAAGCACACGGCAGGAAAGGAGAAATAGACAAGTCAGCAATCATCAAACACTCACACAAACAAGACCTCGCATCAACTGGAACCAAGCCAAGATCATCGCCCCAGTCACATTCTGGCACCCAAGACGCATCAGAGAGGCCATAGAAATCCGCAAACACAACACAGTTCCTCAAGACATTGGATTCCACAACAACGACATTTGGTCCCAACTCTTCAAGCACCACACATCCTACACCCACGCCACCCAACAAGCTAGTGCCACACCCCAACGCACACAACAGCATCCAGTCGTCACACCTGACTAGGCACCCAGAAGGCATAAAAGCTGCAGCAACTCCGCATCACATCACTCACACTCCTGAGGACGGACAGAGCACACTGTCCGAAACGTCGAGTTACACACTCACCCTGGTTCTTTCCAGAACACTAAACATGGTTTATCAAAACTGCTGCAGAAATTGCGAAGCTAATTCCAGATTGTTTGACATCTAAGGGGGCTTTTGCTAACGGATGTAAATCTAATCTATTGCCTGCTTTATAAAAAATGACACCTATTTTTTTATTTAAGTCTACAAATCTCATTTTTTTCACCCCTTAAGCAAACGTCTTGTACCATAAATGATGCATCATTAGAAGCAGAACCCTTTTTCTGCATTTATGACTTTTTGATGTGTTAAAACAATTACAGTATTCTTGAGTTAATCAACAAAGTACAAATCGTCAAACAATCCACATACATTTTTGTAGGAAACTGACTAGTTAAATTTGAATACATTTTCAAAGTGAACAAAGAAAATTGGCAAGAACGGAGATTCGAACCTGCGACCTCCGGAATACCGTACCGGCGCTCTACCAACAAAGCTACATGTATCTTGCCCTATGTTGGCAGTCTCCAAAATTGTCAGATATCTTTGTTCGGGTGGGCGCTAGTCAGAAGTCATAAACCCAGAATGCCGTTTAGCCAGGGATCACGCCCAATTTTATGATACAACCTGGGAAGCGACATGGTGGGGATCACTCAATGAGGATACGACTTTTTAACTCAGTTGGTAGAGTGCCGGTACGGTATTCCGGAGGTTGCAGGTTCGAATCCCGCTCCTGCCAGTTTTCTTTGTTCACTTTGAAAATGTATTCAAATGTACCTAGTCAGTTTCCCTTGTGGATTGTTTGACGGATTTATAAGTTAAAAATAACATGAACATTTAATTACAAAAGATCAGTACAGTGTATGACCTCCCTCTGCTGTGATGCATGCTTGGATGAGCTGTTCTAGGCACCACAGGATGTAGCCGGATGCGGCGATCAAGTTCATCCCACGCATCCTTGAGGGGGTCAAGGTCTGGACTGAACGCATGCCATGTCAGGAGGTCAATATGGTGGTCATCAAGATACTGGGTGATCACCATTGCTACATGAGGTCGCGCATTGTCCTGCTGAAATAAGGCTATGTTTGGATGTTCATCCAGAAATGGCCTCAAAACAGTCTCCAAAATTTCATCCTAGTACAATGTACATGTATCTCTGGGCATTGAGGTTACCATCGATGACTATCAGTTCAGTACAGTCATTTGCTGTAATACTGGCCCATATCATAATGCTGGGACCCAGAGATGTAGTCGAGTCCATCACAAGTCCCTGCAAGTCCATCACAAGCCCTCCAGTCCTAATCCTACTACATTAAAACGTGTGATAAGGCCAATGCGTGATTCTGATATTCGGTGTTTTGATAGGTGGATTTCGACTTATGATTGGTCAGAAGTTTTTGAAGCTCAGACGACACAGGTTAAATGTGATGAGTTCTACTCAATTTTTTACAGGGCACATGATGTTTTTTTCCCTATTAAAATAGTTTGTGTACATTTGAAAGACAAGCCATGGATAACTACTGAAATTAAAGCGCTTATAAATCAACGACAATTACTTTTTAACCAAGGAGATAACAGAGCTTGGAAGAAGTGTCGCAACAAAATTACTCGTATTAAAAATGCTAAGAATCATTTTTATCATAATCGTGTTCCTCAATTAAAAAAAATATGTCAATCCAGCATCATGGTATAGATACATCAAATTGATGACATCGTCTACATCTAAGCCTGATGTTGTTATAAGCATCCAAGGGATAGAGCAAAATAATTTTCTGAGTATCGCCAATGCCATAATGTCAATTTCATACAGGTAACTAGTGAAAAAGCCCCATTAGATGCAATAAATCTCCCTGCTTATTTGCCTTGCAGTAAACCACCCCAAGTTCAACCTTGGGAAGTTTTTAATGAATTTTCTAAAATTCAACCAGGAAAAGCATGTGGCCCTGATGGAATTCCGGCAAGACTCATCAAAATGTTTGCCTGTAAACTTAGTGTACCATTTTGTGACATTTTGAATTGCTCTTTTGCCGAACATTCTGTTCCTCAGCAATGGAAAAAGGCGATTATTGTTCCAATACCTAAGGCACAACCAGCCACCTTGGATAAATTACGTCCCATATAGCTCTTACAGATCACCTTGCCAAAATAGCAGAGTTGTTTATTACTAGACTGTTACTTTCAGATATCAATCACTCTTTGGATTTAATCAATTTGGAAGTCGCCTAGGAAGGTCAACTACTCCTTGTTTGGTGGATATTGTTAATTATCTTGCCAAATCTGCCAATAAATCAAGTTCTGTTTCAACGGTAATTACTACTGATTTTTCGAAGGCATTTGGCTGGGTAGACCATTCTGTTGTCATTTCAAAACTTTTTTAATTAAACCCTCATGATTGGTTGACCCCTTGGATAGTTGATTTCCTCAGTGGCCGCACCCAGTGTGTACGATACCGTGGTTGCTTGTCTGATTGGTCTCCAGTTACAGCAGGTAGGGACAAGGTTGGGTCCAGTGCTTTTCCTTGTACTTATTAATGATGCTCTTGCCTCTGCGGGGCCCCAGTGCTGGAAGTATGTTGATGACATGACAATCGCGGAATCAATGCCGCGGGGTGTGACCACTCAGGCTCAAGCCACGCTTGATACTTTGGATCAATGGTGTACTGAAAATAATGTGTCTTAATATTAACAAATGTCACGCTATGAGGGTATACTTTGGGAAAACCGCACTTCAACTCCTTCAATTAACTATTGATAATCAGGTTTTGCAACAGGTTGTCGGTGAAGGTGCTGGGTGTACTCATTCAGGCAGATTTAAAATGGGAAAAACACATTCAAGAAATAGTCAAAAAGGCGAATATCAGAATGCATATGTTACGACGGCTTATTCCTTTTAATTTACCTCGATGCGACCTTATTACAATATATACTGGGTATATTCGGCCACTCCTTGAGTATGCTGCACCTGTTTGGCATTCAGCCCTCACTCGTGCTCAGATAAACCAAATTGAGAGGGTTCAGAAGCAGGTGTTACGCTTAATTTTAGGATTTCAGTATCAATCATATGAAGTTGCCTTAAATGTTATCCAACTCGAAACACCCTGTGACAGAAGGAATAGACTTTGTCTTAAATTCGCTCAATCCCTTGTTAAATCTTCTCAATTTTGTCATCGGTTAACTTTAAATAACGTAACATCTATGAGACTTAGAAATCCTAATTCATTTAACAGTGCTGGAGGACTCGAGTCCGGACTCGGACTCGAGTCCCGATTTTCAAGGACTCGGACTCGGAGTCAGGACTCGGACTCGGACAGTCAGGACTCAGACTCGGACTCGGGCTCGGACAATAAGGACTCGACCAGCTCGAGGACTCGACCAGCTCGAGGACTCGACCAGCTCGAGGACTCGGCCCGAGTCCGGCCCAAAAAAGCCGATTTTTACCTTAAATTTTACCGCAATTTTGTAACTGAGTCGGAGTGTTTAGTTCGCAAATCTTGTCAGTAGCCTGCACACACATGTACTTAATTCGGTAGTACAGTATGCGTCAACCTCGTCCCCATAGTGTTCGAGCAATACGCTTCCAGAACGAGGATGAAAGTAGACCCTGGGGACGAGGTCGAGTACACGTATACGAGCTCAGTATATTCGCCGTTTGCTCGCTCTACGTACGTGCGTGTGCGATCGAATGCGCTGCATGCATGCGCGAAGGCACGGTGTCCGTGTACATGTAGTTGCCAGTCGAGCCGCAACGTCATGTGGCTGGTGCTCGACGTCCATTACTTGCGAATACGGAAGACGGAATACCGGTTGTAATGTACTGCGCGGTACACATTTTGATTGGCCGAAAGTGATTCATTCACAAAAATCTATTTCGCGCTAGTAGGCTTGTACTAGCAATACTTCCCAACTGATTGATAGGCGCATAAGTGTTAAAAGCCTCTCTAATCCTCTTATTACCGTAAATACCCTTTTTGACCATGCTGTGTAGTATTTGTGTACTGTCTCGGTGTCAACGAGAACACTGTACATGTACTTGAGATTCACAAAAGGACTCGGACTCGGACACAAGGACTCGGACTCGAACCCCAGGGACTCGGACTCGAACCCCAGGGACTCGGACTCGAACCCCAGGGACTCGGACTCGAACCCCAGGGACTCGGACTCAGACTCGAACCCAACGACTCGGACTCGGACTCGGATTGGGTGGACTCGACTACAGCACTGCCATTTAAACAAATTTTGTGCAGAACAGAGCGGTATAAAACTAGTCCAATTCCCTCTCTCATCAGGCTCTTGAATAACGGATAACCTAATTGGTATTGTGGCACTGTTCACGAGATGTGGGTGCATGAGTGGGACCAAACTTCCACTAATTTTTATCTGTGTATGTCGTTATAGTTTTAACAACTTTATGCCGTTTAATGTACATTTGTATTTATTTCATCTCTTAATGTTTTGGTAAGATCATGTGCAATTCAGCCTTTTTGGCTGCGATGATGATTTTAATAAAACACCATAATAAAATCCCAATCACAAGCTATTCAAATGAACTTTGACAAAGGCATTCCTTTGTCATTGTTCATCCAGTTACTTGTGACCGGCTTTATGAAAGGACTTCTGACTAGGTTTGTTAAAGTACTTGCAGGGACTCGACTCCAACTCTGCTGGGACCTCCCCACCTCCACGACATTACATTCAAATACATGTAGTCACTCACCACGAGGGCGTCTGCTCCCGAGTCCTACAGTATGAAGTCGACAGGCCGGATGACGTCTATAGACGCCATTTTCTGCATTTTTAATCCATTGTTGGATTATTGTGTTCATTACGCTTGGCTGCACAAGCCTCTTGTGTCCGTTTCGCTTGTTGGCTGCAAAGCCGACATGGCACCCCGGCGCCTCACTATAATAACCATACTCAAGGGGTTAATTTTCTGAATGTAGATACAATGAAGTTTGACTCCACATACATGTACTTACTGTTTGCAAAGCTTATAGATCAGTACATATTATACTCAAGAGTACATGTGTATGCTGTCTAGTAATGCTCTTTTGAGTGTTTATGCGATGAAGAATAATCGTTGATGCTTAGTAAAGGTGCATGACAAACTCTCAGGCCTTTATGGTGCCTCTTCCATCAACCTTACATGTGTACATGTATAGTGACAACAAAATCTGCCATGTTTAATTTTCTTGAACTGCGACCATCTCAATATCCACTCTGTTATTACCACTACCCCTGTTATAACAGTTGCACAAAGCTATCATAAACCCTTGCCTGAATTTCTTGTATTTAAACTCATAGATGATGGGATTAATGACTGAATTCAACATATAGAAAATGTTTGTGATTCTTCTGAATAGCCAGTAGTTGTGTGAACCACAGAAATGAAAGGCACTTATGTTTGTTGGATGTAAGCAGATCAGGACTGCTACCATATTAGGCGTCCATAGGATTACAAGAGCTCCTAAGACAATTGTAAGCATGCTGATCAGACGCTGTCTGGCAATCACAAGATCATAGGCTGCTGCCCTTGCATGTTGAAGGTTCGGGGCTTTTGCTTGTCTTTGCAAAGTTGCTTGTATCTTGTAGTAGGCCCAACACATCGATACTGTTGGCATTATGTAGTTCATTAAAAATGAAAAAATGCTGAGAGTAATAGAGAATGCCGGAGTAGGGTATTTGATCACTGAGCAAGCCTTAGTAGGATCATCACTGGGTTCCATTGTGAATTGAACAGGCAGAGAAAATAGAATTGATATCACCCAGATCAGAGCAATCAGACTTGTCATCCGTCTTGCTGTGAGTTTTCTTGCATACTGCAGTGGATGCACTATAGCAACATATCTTTCCAGTGTTACTAAACAAAGACTGTAAGCTGACACGTAGGAGAAAAACCAGATGAGGAAGTAGGATGCAACAAATTTGCAAAAAAAATTTCTTCCACCGGAGCTTGTTGGGACGTACGGTATTAGTGCACACTTTGGAGAAGCAGTAAGATAGAAGCAGAATTCTCCAAGACACACAAGCATATCAGCCACAGCCAAGTTAACCAGCAGGTAGTTGGTCATATTGTGTAGGAACTTGACCCGTAGAATGACAAAGCAAACTAAGAGGTTTCCCAAGACACCAAAGGCTCCTACAACTACAGTGATCTGGCAGACCCACTTGTCTCCGGTAGGCTCCTCATTGTCACTGACACTTAACTGAGTTGTATTTATCGCTGACATGTTCCTGAATTGTCAGTAATTTCTTGATAAAATTATCAGGCATTAAGATTCACGAGCAACTTATTCACAAAGTTAATGCAAAGTTCTTGCATTGTAAAAATTGGGCGTGATCCATGGCTATACAGCATTATGGTTTGATGACTTCTGACTAGCGCCCCTCGAACAAAGATAATGAAAACTTATGATTGGTAGAGTGCCGGTACGGTATTCTGGAGGTTGCAGGTTTGAGTCCCGCTCCTGCAAGTTTTCTTTGTTCACTTTGAAAATTTGTCAATTTAAAACCATTCTTGAATCCTTGCAGTCTCTGTATACAGTGTACATTGTATGAAGCTAGTTTGTCAGTTCATGTACATGTAGTACAGATGTAAAAACTTCCTCCAACAACAAATGCATGAGACAGCATTTCCACCAAACCTGATTTCACACCGTGTAAATACACCTAAATGTATGTCTACTGTGGGCCTCCGATACCTAATGTGATGCCTTCTGCTGTGTCAGCAGTATTTATTCTCAATCTGATAACTTGCCGGCTACTTTGTTCTCCGTCATTTCCGTAAAGGAAGAATCAGGAGTACAATATTCAAGTATCGCAAAGGAATCAATAATGGCAATGCCTGGCTGTCACGTAGTGTCTACGTGACTGCCATCTTCTGTACTTATTACGGTTGTAATTTATCTTGGTCCCCTACATCATTTGTGACCGGCTCTGCAAAAAGGGGTATTATGTCGCACTATGTGAAAGCACACACAGGGCAGTTCTATGTGAAGTGGGCGAAAAAATCTTCACTCAAGTGATTTTTTTGTTTTTGGTTTGTTGGCTTCTGTTATATCTATATTTTAAGAATGTATTTTCAGAAACATTAATATTGATGAAGAAGGATACAAAAAATAAATGTTGATAAAAATTACTTTTATCTTATTTCTTTGCACTTTTTGTGTTTAAAGGCTTGTATCTCTAAACACACTTCCGTTAAATTGGGAAAATAGGAGTATACAAATGTCAAGATATCTCGAGAACACAAAATGCCACATGGGTCAAACCTACACCAAATTAAAGCTTAGGATGTGACAACTTCAACTATGTATATAACTCATTTTTCAAATTTGCGACTTAATAGCCCTTTTTGCAGAGCCGGTCACATTTATTACAGTATGCATATAACATGTAATAACCTAACCTTTCGAAAAATCTTCTAATGACATATATATGAAAATTAATTGCCTTGTTTGTAACCTACATGTACATGTACATTTGTACATGTATTAATAAAGGAAAGATTGTCTTCTGGGCGTACATGTACATGTAGCTTTAATCACGTTGCACATGTAGATCACTTTGTACAAGTAGATCACTTCATCGCGGTTCAATGTTTGGATAATGTACAATGTAAACTTACAATGTACAGGAGGTACATATTTCTGTACATGTATTAAGAGCTTGTTGTTGAGCTTCGTTTTCTGTAAAGAAAATAAACACTTTTCTTAAAAGAAATTAAATATTTATTCATTCATTTCAGTATATACAAATATTAAAACAGAATTAAAATTAGCTAGAAAACACGGAAAAATCACATCAAAAATCCAGAAAGGAGAACGGACGGGGTCATAAACCACTCCAGTACATGTACCTCGATCCTCAGGATCCAATACAAAAAGCAAGTTACCTTGAAAAGAGAGTTACATTAAAAAAGAAAAAGGAAGTAACATTGAAAAAGGACATGTCATACCGGTACAGTGAACAAAATGGATTGAGAGCTAAAAAGAGTAAAATCTGAGGTATTAATGAGGCCAAAAGAGTCGATCACCTTTTTCAAGGCAGTTTAACCCTCCTACTGTTATAACTATCACAACCTACATTTTGTACATGTTTGTACATGTATCAAAAAACCAACCCCCTTCCTCTCCCAAAGCTTGTGTGTTACAACCTATCACTCGATAGGTTTTGATAGATAGGGTACCTGGCTCCATTTTGGCACCGGGAGAGGGAGGGTTAATGAGTTTTTTTTGCAATATCCAAGTACACATACATATGTACATGTACCTGTACAATGTATACTTTGTTACATGTATGTATTGCAGTGTTTGTGTACAGGTTCTGCATACATTCGAGGACAAGAGGAGAAAGAAAATACAAAGGAACCTTTCTTGCCCTCGCAAGTCGGTCTTTTGTTAAAATCGGTCGTCGGACATAAAAATACGTACTTAGCCTATGGGTACATTGGGTTATATTAAAGGAACAATAGGAAACACAAAGCATTGTCCTCGGAACTATTGGGAAAGTACGCCTGTGTGTTCATTTACAATGTACTGACCTACATTCGGCCAAAAAAGAAAGTTCCCGCCTAGTACTTTTTTGAATAACTCAAAAATACTGTAATAATTTTAAACACTTCAAAAAGTCATAAATGCAGAAAAAGGTTCTGCTTCTAATGATGCGTCATTTATGGCACATGACGTTTGCTTAAGAGGAGAAAAAATGAGATTTGTCAAATTGGGTGCCAATATAAAAGTGGCACTATTTTTATGCAGACTCAATGTTGCATTTTAATGTCAACACTAAACATGTAGATACGATTTGAAGCTTTGCATGTTGGGTGCAATATGAGAGAGACTGGGATTGCAGGTAACACCATGTAAAATAAATCTCTTCTAGGAAGAAGTGTGGTTCTGAAAAGAACCGGGGTGAGTGTGTAACTCGATGTTTCGGACAGTGTGCTCTGTCTGTCCTCAGGAGTGCGCGTGATGTGATGCGGAGTTGCTGCAGCTTTTATGCCTTCTGGGTGCCTAGTCGGGTGTGATGACTGGATGATGTTGTGTGCGTTGGGGTGTGGCAGTAGCTTGTTGGGTGGCGTGGGTGTAGGATGTGTGGTGCTTGAAGAGTTGGGACCAAATGTCGTTGATGTGGAATCCGATGTCTTGAGGAACTGTGTTGTGTAGGCAGATTTCTATGGCCTCTTTGATGCGTCTTGGGTGCCAGAATGTGACTGGGGCGATGATCTTGGCTTGGTTCCAGTTGATGCGGTGGTCGTGTTCGTGTGAGTGTTTGATGATTGCTGACTTGTCTATTTCTCCTTTCCTGCCGTGTGCTTGGTGTTCCTTGAGTCTTGTGTTGAGGTCTCTGCCGGTTTCTCCGATGTATGCCTTACCGCATTCACAGGGAATGCGGTAGACGCCCGCCTTGGTGTTTGGGTCTTGTTTGTCCTTGTGAGTCTGTAGTTGAACTTGGACCTTGTCTGGTGCTGTGTGGAAGACCTTGATTTGAGCTTGGCTGAAGATGTGTTGTAGCTTGTGGGAGAGGTGGTTGATGTACGGGAGTGTGACTGTAGACTTGAATTGAGGGCGCTGTTCAGGTGGGGTGGGGGCTTGGGCTTGTTGGTGTTGACGCTGTTGTATCCATTGAGCTTGAGTGATGTCTTGATGTAGTGGAGTTCTTGACCTAGGCTGGCCTGGTCGCAGGTGTTATAGGCTCGGCGTACCGGGGTGTTGCATACTGATGACTTGAAGCATGGATGGTGGATGGTAGACTGTTTGGGATATGATGCCATCTGGTCTGCGGGTGAGCTTGACGTCAAGGAAAGCGATGGAGTTGTTCTGTTCGTGTTCCATGGTGAACTTGATGAGTGGGTGTTGGCTGTTGATGTGCTGTAGGAAAATCTGCAGTTGTTCTGTGCTGTGTGGCCATACTACGAAGGTGTCATCAACGTAGCGTAGCCATAGGTCAGGACGTAGATCAACTGACTCGATGGTGATGAGTTCTAATTCCTCCATGAACAAATCCGCTAGGACCGGGGATAGAGGAGATCCCATGGCGGCCCAAGTGGATTGTTCATAGTACTGGTCTCTCCATTTGAAGCAAGTGGAGGAGACGCAGGTATGGAGATCTTGAATTTGGTCTGGGGATAGGTCGGTTCTGTCCTGGAGCTCGGGGTCGTGTTGGAGGCGTTCCTTGGCTATGAGGCAGGCTTCTTGGGTGGGAACATTGGTAAACAAGGAGACCACGTCGAAGCTGACAAGTATGTTGGTGGGCTTGAGTCTGATGTTCTTGATGATGTCCACGAACTGGCTGGAATTGGAGATGTGGTGTGGTGTATGACCAACAAGTGGATGCAAGATCTTGGTGCAGGATCTTGGTGAGGAATCTGGCTGTGTTGTAGGTGGGAGAACCACGGGAAGCAACGATCGGGCGAAGGGTAATGTCCGGTTTGTGGATCTTGGGTTGACCGAAGAATCTTGGGCAGGAGGAGCTAGATGGCCTGAGATGTCTATACAGGGTTGTGGAGATGGCTTCGGATCTTTCCAGGGCCAACAGCTTGGCGATGATCTTCCTCTCAATGGCAGGTGTTGGGTTGCGGGGAAGACGGCGATAGGTATCCGTGGACAGGATGTCAGCCACTTTGCGGTCGTAGTCCTGGGTGGACATGACCACTGTGGCATTACCTTTGTCCGCCTGCAAGATGTGGATGGATCAGTCTTGAGAAAGGCTTCGAATGGCGGCTCGTTCACTCTTGGTTGTGTTGGGATTGGGGGGCTTGGCATTCTTGAGGGTTTGCTGGACTTGGATGCGGACTTTGTTGGTGGTGGTCTTGTCTAGGTGTTTCAGGGCTGGTTCCACGGACTGGATGATGTCTTCTACAGGGATACTGCGTGGAGTGCGGGCGAAGTTCATTCCCTTGGACAGGATCTGGGTTTCTTGGGCGGTGAGAGTACGATGACTGGTGTCGACGACTGTGTGCTTGGTGAAAGTCACGTTGTTGCTGAGGTGGGGTTTGGTCGTGGGTGGTTGGGCGCAACGGGAATCTCTTCCCTTACAATCTCTATTGCTGGTGCCCAACCCCCTGGACCAGGGTCTGTCGTGCTCACCACGTGAGATCTGGAAGCAGCGGGTGTTGAAGGCTGGGTTGTTGGGCTGGCAATCAACCCTCGCCGACCGCAGCTGGTTGAACTTCCTGATCTGCTTGGTGCGGGAGGCCTGGAAATGATGGGTTCCTGTTGACTTGTTGAGGTCTTGGATCTTGGTGAAATCTTGGGGGGCTGGTGGTGGCTTGGAGTGCTGTATTGAGGCTGGAAGTGTGTTGGTCCAGATGTGCAAGTTGGGCCCTGGTGCTGGCTATGCGTTCTCGGAGGAGTGCTTTGCTGGCTCGATCTAGGATGGCTTGAGAACGGTTGTTGCGGATGGGGTCATGGATGAGGAGGCCCTTGGGGAAAATGTTGGAGTCTCGGCATCTTTTCAGGAAGGTCAGGTTGTTGATGCGTCTGGCATGCTTGGTGGTGGTGCATTCCAATGATCTTAGTTGTAAGATACTTAAGCTCTCCGTAGAGCGACGATAGATACGATTTGAAGCTTTGCATGGTGGGTGCGATATGAGAGAGACTGGGATTGCGGGTAACACCATGTGAAATAAATCTCTTCTAGGAAGAAGTGTGGTTCTGAAACGAACCGGGTTAAGTGTGTAACTCAACGTTGCATACGCTTCAAGTCATCAGTATGCAACACCCTGGTACGCTGAGCCTACAACACCTGCGACCAGGCCAGCCTAGGTCAAGAACTCCACCACATCAAGACATCACTCAAGCTCAACGGATACAACAGCGTCAACACCAACAAGCCCAAGCCCCCCGCCCCCCACCCCACCTGAACAGCGCCCTCAATTCAAGTCTACAGTCACACTCCCGTACATCGGCCAACTCTCCCACAAGCTACAACGCATCTTCAGCCAAGCTCAAATCAAGGTCTTCCACACAGCACCAGACAACGTCCAAGCTCAACTACAGACACACAAGGACAAACAAGACCCAAACACCAAGGCGGGCATCTACCGCATTCCCTGTGAATGCGGTAAGGCATACATCGGAGAAACCGGCAGAGACCTCAACACAAGACTCAAGGAACACCAAGCACACGGCAGGAAAGGAGAAATAGACAAGTCAGCAATCATCAAACACTCACACAAACAGGACCACCGCATCAACTGGAACCAAGCCAAGATCATCGCCCCAGTCACATTCTGGCACCCAAGATGCATCACAGAGACCATAGAAATCCGCAAACACAACACAGTTCCTCAAGACATCGGATTCCACATCAACGACATTTGGTCCCAACTCTTCAAGCACCACACATCCTACACCCACGCCACCCAACAAGCTACTGCCACACCCCAACGCACACAACAGCATCCAGTCGTCACACCCGACTAGGCACCCAGAAGGCATAAAAGCTGCAGCAACTCCACATCACATCACTCACACTCCTGAGGACGGACAGAGCACACTGTTCGAAACGTCAAGTTACACACTCACCCCGGTTCTTTTCAGAACAAAAACATGGTTTATCAAAACTGCTGCAGAAATTGTGAAGCCAATTCCAGATTGTTTGACATTTAAGGGGGCTTTTGCTAAAGGATGAAGACACAATTTCAATGTAATCTATTGCCCGCTTTATAAAAAATGACACTGATTTCTATATTTAAGTCTACAAATCTCACAAATCTCACAAATCTCATTTTCACCCCTTAAGCAAACGTCGTGTGCCATAAATGATGCATCATTAGAAGAAGAACCCGTTTTCTGCATTTATGACTTTTTGATGTGTTAAAACAATTACAGTAATCTCGAGTTAATCAACAAAGTACAAATCGTCAAACAATCCACATAGGAAACTGACTAGGTAAATTTGAATACATTTTCAAAGTGAACAAAGAAAATTGGCAATAGCGGGATTCGAACCTGCGACCTCCGGAATAACGTACCGGCGCTCTACCAACTAAGCTACATGTATCTTGCCCTATGTTGGCAGTCTCCCAAATTGTCAGATATCTTTGTTCGGATGGGCGCTTTAGCCAGGGATCACGCCCAATTTTACGATACAACCTGGGAAGCGACATGGTGGGGATCACTCAATGAGGATACGACTTTTTAACTCAGTTGGTAGAGTGCCGGTACGGTATTCCGGAGGTCGCAGGTTCGAATCCCGCTCCTGCCAGTTTTCTTTGTTCACTTTGAAAATGTATTCAAATTTAACTAGTCAGTTTCCCTTGTGGATTGTTTGACGGATTTATAAGTTAAAAATAGCATGAACATTAAATTACAAAAGATCAGTACAGTGTATGACCTCCCTCTGCTGTGATGCATGCTTGGATGAGCTGTTCTAGGCACCACAGGATGTAGCCGGATGCGGCGATCAAGTTCATCCCACGCATCCTTGAGTGGGTCAAGGTCTGGACTGAACGCATGCCATGGCAGGAGGTCAATATGGTGGTCATCAAGATACTGGGTGATCACCCTTGCTGCATGAGGTCACGCATTGTCATCCAGAAATGGCCTCATGATCAAAACGGGCTCCAAAATTTCATCCTGGTACAATGTATCTCCGAGCATTGAGGTTACCATCAATGACTATCAGTTCAGTACGGTCATTTGCTGTAATACCGGCCCATATAATAATGCTGGGACCTCCACACCTTTCCAGCTCCACGACATTACAGTCAAATACATGTAGTCGCTCACCACGACGACGGTGAACTCGTACCCGTCCGTCAGTATTGCTTACGCGAAATCGTGACTCATCTGAGAACGACACCTGGTTCCACATTCTCTGCGTCCAGTCACGGTGTTGGCGTGTCCACAAACCTACGCCGACGATAATCTGGCGTCAGTGAGAGACCTCTGTAAGGGCGTCTGCTTCTGAGTCCTACAGTACGAAGTCGACAGGCCGGATGACATCTATAGACGCCATTTTCTGCATTTTTAATCCATTGTTGGATTATTGTGTTCATTACGCTTGGCTGCACAAGCCTCTTGTGTCCGTTTCGCTTGGCTGCACAAGCCGACATGGCACCCCGGCGCTTCACTATAATAACCATACTCAAGGGGTTAATTTTGTTAACCCTCCTATACTTATAACTATCACAGCCTATCAAAATCTCTAAACACCAACTCTGACAGTTTGTGTGTGTTTCAATCAGAAATTTGATAGGTTTTGATCTGTACAGCAGCTGGGTCGATTTTGGCCCTGAGAACAGGAGGGTTAATGTAGATACAATGAAGTTTGACTCCACATACATGTACTTACTGTTTGCAAAGCTTATAGATCAGTACATATTATACTCAAGAGTACATGTGTATGCTGTCTAGTACCTTGAGTGTTTATGCGAAGAAGAATAATCGTTGATGCTTAGTAAAGGTGCATGACAAATTCTCAGGCCTTTATGGTGCCTCTTCCATCAACCTTACATGTATAGTGACAACAAAATCTGCCATGTTTAATTTTCTTGAACTGCCACCATCTCGATATCCACTCTGTTATTACCACTACCCCTGTTATAACAGTTGCACAAAGCTATTTTAAAACCTTGCCTGAATTTCTTGTATTTAAACTCATAGATGATGGGATTAATGACTGAATTCAACCTATAGAAAATGTTTGAGATTCTTCTAAATAGCCAGTAGTTGTGTGAACCACAGAAATGAAAGGCACTTATCTTCGTTGGATGTAAGCAGATAAAGACTGCTAACAAATTTGGCGTCCATAGGATTACAAGAGCTCCTAAGACAATTGTAAGCATGCTGATCAGACGCTGTCTGGCAATCACAAGATCATAGGCTGCTGCCCTTGCATGTTGAAGGTTCAGGGCTTTTGCTTGTCGTTTCAAAGTTGCTTGTATCTTGTAGTAGGCCCAACACATCGATACTGTTGGCATTATGTAGTTCATTAAAAATGCAAAAATGCTGAGAGTAATAGAGAATGCCGGAGTAGGGTATTTGATCACTGAGCAAGCCTTAGTAGGATCATCACTGGGTTCCATTGTGAATTGAACAGGCAGAGAAAATAGAATTGATATCACCCAGATCAGAGCAATCAGACTTGTCATCCGTCTGGCTGTGAGTTTTCTTACATACTGCAGTGGATGCACTATAGCAACATATCTTTCGAATGTTACTAAACAAAGACTGTAAGCTGACACGTAAGAGGAAAACCAGGTGAGAAAGCTGGATCCAACAAGTTTGCAAAATAAAATTCTTCCACCAGAGCTTGTTGGGATGTACGGTATAAGTGCACAGTTTGGAGCAGCAGTAAGATAGAAGCAGAATCCTGTAAGACACACAAACATATCAGCCACAGCCAAGTTAACCAGCAGGTAGTTGGTCATATTGTGTAGGAACTTGACCCGTAGAATGACGAAGCAAACTAAGAGGTTTCCTAAGACACCAAAGGCTCCTACAACTACAGTGATCTGGCAGACCCACTTGTCTCCGGTAGGCTCCTCATTGTCACTGACACTTAACTGAGTTGTATTTATCGCTGACATGTTCCTGAATGGCCAGTAATTTCTTGATACAAATAATTAGACATCAAGTTTTACAAGCAAATGTTCTTACATGTACTTTGAAGTCAACCTTCAGTTTCATAAAGATGCTTTCATATGCTGCACATGTTGAGAGCTGACAAGGCATGGCGATTAAGACAATGTTGACTTCCTCTCTCATTCCCCTAGTTTATTATCATGGTATTCTGAATGCTACGGAAATATTTCCAAATATGCTCGACTTCTAACTTTGTTCGATGGTATTACATGTACATGTTAAAATGTTGTATCCTCATTTAGTGATCCTCACAATGTTGCTTCCCAGGTTGCATTGTAAAAATTGGGCGTGATCCCTGGCTATACAGCATTATGGGTTGATGACTTCTGACTGGCGCCCCTCAAACAAAGACACTGACGAATTTGGAGACCGCCAACATCGGTAGAGTGCTGGTACAGTATTCCGGAGGTTGCAGGTTTGAGTCCCGCTCCTGCCAGTTTTCTTTGTTCACTTTGAAAATTTGTCAATTTCAAAAAATTCTTGAATCCTTGCAGCCTCTGGATACATGTACATTGTATGAAGCTAATTTGTTAGTACATGTACATGTACATTTGTACATTGTAAAACTTCCGCTAACAACAAATGCATGATGAGGCATCATATCTGAATCCACACAGTATTATAATCATTGAAGTTCTTTGTTCCTGTACACGTACATGTATGTCTACTGTGAGCCTCCGATACTCAATGCGAGGCCTTCTGCTGTGTCTGCAGTATTTATTCTTAATCTGATTTATAAATAACTTGCCAGCTACTTTGTTCTCCGTCATTTCTGTAAAGGAAGAATCAGGAGTACAATATTCAATTACCGCAAAGGAAGCAATAATGGCAATGCCTGGCTGTCACTTAGTGTATGTCACTGCCATCCTCTACGTATTACGGTTGTAATTTACCTTGATTCCCTACATCATTTAATTACCTGACCTTTCAAAAACTAATGACATTTATATGAAAACTAAATGTCTTGTTTGCAACTTATTGATAAAGGAAAGATTGTTTCTGGGCATATAGTGTAGCTTTAATCATGTTGTCAATCACTTTATCCTGATTCAATAGTTGGATAATGTATCTACAGGAAGCACCTGTACGTGTAAGAGATTATCACTGTTGAGATTCGTCTTCTGTAAAGAAAATAAACACTTAAAAAAAAAAAAAAAAAATCTTTCAAGGCAGTTTAATAAGGTATTTTGCAATATCCAAGTACACATACATGTGTACACGTATACAGGTAGGCCTACTGCCTTAACATATATACTGCAGCATTTGACTGGCCTACATTGTAGTTATAGTTACTGGATTTTGTGTTTGAGAGATGATGAGTCTGAGCTCAGATGAGCATACAGTAGGACCTTAAGCAGAGGTTAGATGTACACGATGTAAGCGAGCAGCTTCATAAAAATGGGCCCTGCATGGTCAGCCTGCAC
Source organism: Hippasteria phrygiana (assembly GCA_037893225.1). Lineage (NCBI taxonomy): Eukaryota > Metazoa > Echinodermata > Asteroidea > Valvatida > Goniasteridae > Hippasteria > Hippasteria phrygiana. Next base: position 116,547 of record JAZGUH010000682.1, read on the forward strand.
AAAATGTGATTACGAACAAACTGATGCAGTAATAACCAGTACAGTCTTTGCGGCATTCTAGTTGGGCAATAGAACGGGCTTGCCTAAAAATGCTGCATTTCTAACCTCAGTGTAAATGTGCATGTGAGAGTTTAAGCAGGGTGATCTCAAACTTTCAAAATTCAAAACAGTGTAAGTAGGACTTATGGAAGAGGTTTATGGAAGTAATTTGAGTCTTTACAAGACATGAAAAAAACCTATAAAACTGGACAGGGCATCGGCTTTCAAATTGAAGCTTGCATCTGCCGTATCAGTACTTACATGTACAATGTAAATGTACTTACATGTACAATGTAAATTAGGTTGAACAGCCTTGTTCCCAGGGTTTAAAGGGTCACTGATATTGAAAACAATGAGTTTTGTTTTCTATTTCGGTGTCCCTTTAATTTCATCCTCATACTCAAAAGTACATGTACGTAGTCCAAACTGGCCTCTGCAATGCATACATTTCTGGCATGTGGATATTTCCGATCATCTCACTGCTGGCAATTTCTACTCCCAGTTGGGATTTCGATAATCCTAAAGCTAAAAGAAAATGTCATTCCAGCAAAAAGATTTTTCTTTGCCGCTGCCTGGGAACTTTGATTAAGAAATTTGATTGGGAACTTCTCCATCGATGATACGCATTGTGCATGCCAGGAATTGTGCTGTCCTCAATCTCTGTTATTGCTGCCGTCTCTCTGGACTTCTGGTTCATACATGTAGGGAACAATTATACCGACTTCATCCCCATGTTCATTCTTTTCTGAGTCAGATAGGGACAAATGTTCTTCTGAAAACTTCTCATGATTTTGCCATGTTTCTCGGTTTGGTCGAACACGTGCTATACACATCGTGCATGCATGGCTGGCCGGCCTTGTACTAGTTCTAGTGCTGACGTCACGGTTCTGACATCTGGGCTACTAGTGTGGGTGAGATTTTTTAGGGGTGGGGCAACTGGCTCGAAATTGTGCACTTAAAATGGTTTGTATTACAATAAAAATGCAAAAGTTCAATTAAATATTTATTGATTACAAAAAACGATGTATTCTTCCATTTCTGTGAGTTTTGTTTTCTATTTCGGTGACCCTTTAATTTCATCCTTATACTCAAAAGTACACATTAATCACTGTATTGATACAGAAACAATCCCATACAATGGGATGGCTGCTGCTGCCGACTTCAGTTTTGTGTAATTTCCGGGGCCATATTTCATGGAATCAGTAACGCCAGATTGCAAAAATGTATGTACTTACGGCCTGCAACTCTGCGCTAACCAAGCTACATGTTCTGCACTAACCCTGTCAGATCAGCAGAGAATTATTACCCCCCCCCCCCCTCCCCCCTCCCCCCCACAGTAGTGTGGGATGAGTTTACAAGCGATACTTACCCAAATAGCCACAACTTATGCATATTTATCCAGCCGACAGGCTCAATTCGCTAAAGGTTTAAATAACCGCCAGGCGCGTTTTTGGGGCCTACCCATCATGCTATGCGGTGACTCCAATCGTCACCGTTTTCACGAAGAGCCACACATGTGGATTTTGAAGAAAAAGGGTTTTCAAGATAATCGCAAGAGAAGTTTCTCCTATTTTAAAACTGCAAAAAATACTACTTTGCAACAACTTTGTGCAGTAAGGAAACATTCACATGATTCTATGAGAGGTGAATTTTTACGTGAACCCAGTAATTAGAATTAACACGGTGGTTAATTAGCCTAAATTAATTAGTAAAGATGCGTGTCCCTTCGTGAAAACGAAAATTCAGGTTTTCTTACATGTACATTGTGGCCCTTTCTGTTCAATTGTTTTTTTCCATAGAAGGGGCGCACGTGTTTACATGCGCGCAGCTGAGAATGTAACAAAGATGTGTCTCCTCGTGAAAACGAAAATCTCGGTTGACCTACTTTTACGCCTTTCCGTGCAATACGTTTTGTACGCGTTGAAGGGGCAGGCATCTTTGCGTCTCTTCGTGAAAACGCAAAATGCAATTATCGAGATGTCTGCCCTTTGCATAATTAATGTATTTGTTTAATTAATGATGTTTTGTCAACAGAAGCATGTCAAAATGGTTAAGTAGAGTGTTTTCAAGCAAAATAGTGGAAAAAAAATTGAAATCAAAACAAATGCTGAAATCTGAAATGCTCTTTTTTCTCACGTCCCAGAGGTTAGAACCTGTAATGCGAGCTGAGAGTGGGGAGGAGGGGGGGGGGGGGGGGTCTACTTTGTTCAATTACCCAAATAGCCACTACTTATGCATAGAATAGCACCGTAAATTTGTGGCTGGGTAGGCGAGATGTCTAACTTAACAGAAAAATCCCCTACCCACCCTAAATGGGCTCCTGGCAATGCCTGGAAGAACCACTCAGCTGGGTAGGGCTCCTGGGGAAGACTGGGTAGGTGTAGAACTTCCCCGTTATGCCTCTATACTCTTGAGTACGTCACGTAGGTGGGCATTTCCACAGTAAAGGGGTACAAAAGTGTGACATGGGATTGGGAAGTGAAGCAGGATAATAATATCCAGTTGTTTGTCCTCTTTTCACTTGTACATTCCCAGCCCATCGCTGAGGATTGTGCTCACAAAGAATTGAAGACTTTCCGGGCAAATTTTACAAGATATGTATGCTCAGAATGCTACGTACGTAACATGGACAGAAAGTATGTTAATATTGATAGAAAGTTATATTAACAATAAATGTCTTTATCAACTATTGTGCCTTTTCATTCTTATCCCTACAGACAATCTACTGTATATTTCAGATGTTAAAGGTTATTTATATATATATGTACAGAATATTACGTACATAACGTGGACAGAAATTTGTCAAAACATCTCTGTCCACGTTACGTACGTTACCTATAAGTGTCTTAAAGACCAACAAAATTGTGTTTATTGTGGCTGTTAGCACTCCTAAATGGTTATTAATATGAATGAGATGACATTTGGGTAGATTCATGCATGCAGATCTAAAACTTCCGCTAACAAATGCATGATGAGGCATCATATCTGAATCCACACAGTGTTATCATTGAAGTTCTTTGGTCCTGCACACGTACACGTACACGTATGTCTACTGTGAGCCTCCGATACTCAATGTGAGGCCTTCTGCTGTGTCAGCAGTATTTATTCTCAATCTGATTTATAACTTGCCAGCTACTTTGTTCTCCGGTCATTTCCGTAAAGGAAGAATCAGGAGTACAATATTCAAGTACCGCAAAGGAAGCAATAATGGCAATGCCTGGCTGTCACTTAGTGTCTACGTCACTGCCACCTTCTGTACTTATTACGGTTGTAATTTACCTTGATTCCCTACATCATATAAAATTAATTACATCAGTACATGTATAATGGACCGATCCGGCCTGTCAATCAAACAGCGCGCATTGACCAATAGGATTACGACTTTTGGTCAGGTAAATTAGCAACAGTTGCTACAGGCGTGGTCCACCATTAGCTCGGTCAAGCTTGGTCAAACTTTGTCACATGCGCTGTGAAAAGTGTACACAAACAAATGTGTTTGGTGTGGCCGGGCACCGTATTTTTTTCAATAAAAGTGGGCAGTTGGTAAAATTCGGAGGTACATTGTAGCTGGAGCTTACCGGAGGTACAATGTAGGTTTGTACACAATGTTTTCTAGCCTTACAAATTGGTTACCTGTTAATAATATTCACTGATATTATACCATTAAATCGGTGAAATCTAGGAGGAATGAAACATTTCAAATACAAAAGTAGTCATTCTTTTGGTCAGTAGAAAGCACAGAAGTATAATATACATGTATATGAGGTAACCAGAAAATGTAAAGAGTCTTCTTTAATATTAGACTATGGTATAATTGCGTTGTAACATCCGCGGTATATTTTATTCCAATACTAACTTACCCAGCAACACAGCTACATCTACTTTCTGCAACGAGCCCGTCCTTTCCGAAACACAAATTTAAGCAATGTAGCATGTCAATCTTCCTCATGCTTCGATAACATTTCCGATCCCCTCCCCGCAACAGCAACTTGACAATCCTTCATGACTTCACAAATGACTTTATGTACATATACCCCTTCTTAAATTGATTGTAACCCTGAACTTTCGCCCGCTTGCTAATTTTGTCCCCGCCTAAAAAATTTAAATCCACCGCCTTTGGCAGAACACCGAGTCACGTCGTCGACATTGTGCATGTATTTGTCCAGGTCGCCGTGCGTTTACACGTAATGTTTGTGTACTTGAACGTAAAGCTTGACCGAGGTAATAGCGTCGCCATGCCGTTGCTAAGGTAGGCGGGGCTTATAGTCGAATTCGGATCGGTCCATTACCCGACCTTTCAAAAAACTAATGACACTGATATGAAAACTAAATGTCTTGTTTGCAACTTATTGATAAAGGAAAGATTGTCTTCTGGGCATACAGTGTAGCTTTAATCATGTTGTCAATCACTTTATCCCGATTCAATATTTGGATAATGTATCTACAGGAAGCACCTGTACGTGTAAGAGATTATCACTGTTGAAAATAAACACTTTTTAAAAAGAAATAAACCCATCTTTCAAGGCAGTTTAACAAGGTTTTTTGCAATATCCAAGTACAGTCGAGCACGATTATTACGAGCACGGTTGGGACGAGAACACGGTTACCACGAGCATTTTTGTGAGTCCCTGTTATATTCGCTGACCTAGTACATGTATTAAGTACCAGAGTTAATTCTTTGGAGTTGGTCAGGAGTAAAAAGTAACCTAATTATTCATCCTTCAGCCGTACACGTATAGACCGAATGCGGGTAATACGTAATACTCTATTGTAGTAACTTTCTGGTACACTTTCTAGTACACGTATGGACCGAATGCGGGTAATACATAATACTCTATTGTAGTAACTTTCTAGTACACTTTGTTAAAACTCGTTCAATGGTGTGACAATTAACCCCTTATAAACCTGGGCGTGAGGTTTGCACGCCAGAGCTGTTACTTCTGTTATATGGGCGTGCCGTCGCTGCCGCTCTCCAGATGACTTCATAAGCACGCCCTGACGCTGCTCGATGGGGTGTTACATCTTAACTTGAGGGGCCGGGCCGCGGCCGCTACCGCGTTGCTGTCTCGTTTTGCTACGGCCTGCCTGATGTGATCAGACGTCTGCGGGATCCCACATTAAATCTCGGTACAGGAGCTGGTCCCGCTGAGTTGATGGCCTAGATCTGGGTCCAACGGCCTGTCGTCCACCGGACTTGCATCTTATTGCCGGTTCCACACTCCTTGCGGGACTTGAGACCTTGAGCTCTACCGATGCCTGCCTGACCATGTCGCCTCCTGCCGTTCATCTCTTCGTCCGCCGGCTGCCAAGTCTACCTCTCAAACCCCTCATCATTATTCGGATACCGGTATCCTATTCATTTATCTTATTAATAATGTATTTCTTAGTCGCCAGTTCGTTCACTCGATGTAAATATTCTTTTGTTTGAGGAGTAATTATCTAAAGTTCGTTTAATACATTAATCTCGTCTCAGCCGTCTTATTCTTTGTGGGTTTAACCCTTGTCTGTCCTAGTTTGGCCTATTTCCTTTTCCCAGTTTGATATCTGACTTCGTAACAGATATTATTGGGGGCTGGTCCGGGAAATGGAAAACCTAAAAGCCAGATTTTGAAACCTGTTAACTGTAATTTTTCTCGTGAGAAACAACGGCGGCTTTGACGATGATTATTGTGTACGGCTTGAATTGTATACATTGTACTCGCTGTGTTTGTATTTGACTGAATCCACAAAATGAGTTTTTCGGTCGAAAGGTTTCTTGACAAATCGGGGCTAACAGTTGAAGATGTTGATGAGTTGACAAAAGAGCAGTTAGTTACCCTTGCAGAAAGCTTTGATATCAAAGTTTTTAGTGGAGCTAAAAAGACGCATGTAAATCGTCTGGTAACTAAGGCACTTGTTGAAAGTGGGTACATTGAAGCTGAAACTGAATCATCAAGTCAAAATGAATTGAAAATGCTGAGATTGCAACTTAAGATGAGGGAAATTGAAAAAGAAACGGAGCTGGAAAGGTTGAATTTTGAGCGTGATAAAATGAATCACGAGTTGAAGATGAAAGAACTTGAACTCCACGAGCATACCGAAAAACTGACTCATTTTGGCTTTGACTTTGCTAAAAATATTCGGTTAGTCCCAAAATTTGATCAAAGAGAAGTTTGAAAATTTGGCGCAGAAACTCAATTGGCCTAAAGAACACTGGACCACTTTACTCCATAGTGTCTTTGAGGGCAAAGCCAGAGATGTGTATACTGCACTATCAGCTGAGCAAAGTTCGGACTATGATGTGGTAAAGCAAATAATTCTGAAAGCTTACGAACTTGTGCCCGAAGCATATAGACAAAAGTTCAGAAATGTTAAGAAACAACCAAATCAAACTTATGTGGAGTTTGCCCGAGAGAAAACTAATCATTTTGATAGGTGGCTTCATTCCAAAGATGTCACCAATGACTTTGATAAGTTGCGTAATGTCATGCTACTTGAAGAATTCAAAAACTGCATCCCTAGTCCGATCAAAACCCATTTGGCAGATAGAGGAGTAGAAGCACTTGAGGCCGCTGCCATTATGGCAGATGACTTTGAATTGTCTCACCGTCAGTCGTTTAGTTCACCCAATTTCAATTCCCCAAAACGATGGTACAAAAATAGCGGGAATAACAAATTCAAATCCCCGCACTCGAGTAGTTCTGGGTCGGAGTTAAACTCCGCCAAAGAACAAGGGTCTAGCTCAAAGGGACAAGAGCCTAACCCTTCCGGTAGTTCGCCAAAGTTTTTAAGGCGAAATACCAGACCGATCTGCAGTTTCTGTCACAAACTTGGGCATATATATGAAACGTGTTTCAAAAGGAAACATCAAATGGAAAAGGGTGTTGCTTTAACTGCCAACATGTCTTCAGGGATATCCCACAATGATTTGACCCCTTCCATTGTTTCAAATCCTGTTAGCAGATCGGCATTGAATCCAGAAATTGCCCAAGATTCAAGTCGTTTGAACGTTGAACAAAATAGCTATGAACCTTTCATGTCGGAAGGTCGTGTTTCGTACACTCAAGGTGGCGATTCGTATTTGGTTCACATTCTAAGGGATACGGGTGCTGCCCAATCATTGCTTTTGAGTAGTGTTATCCCATCTATTGGTGATCGTAATAGCGGAACTAGTGTGTTAATTCGAGGGGTAGGAAGCGAATTTCATAGTATTCCTCTCCATCAGGTGTACCTTAAATCCAATTTTAAGACTGGACTTGTTAATGTTGGTATTGTACCCAGTCTGCCTGTAGAGGGAGTTTCATTCATTCTAGGAAATGATATTGCAGGATCAAAGGTAGACCCTCAATGCACACCTTGTGTTCAACTAACGACTAATCCTTCCTCTAATCCTGACACAGAGCGGATTTCTGAAATGTATCCGGGTATTTTTCCCGCCTGTGTAACTACTAGGTCTATGGCCTGTAAACGTGGGGAGGATATAATCATATCTGAAGATAGGGCCAAAAATGATGAATGTTTTAAGTTGGCAGATACATTCTGGACAAATATTGAAAACGAGGTACCTCTGAATCGAATCCAAACTCAAAAGAGTTTCCAAGATTCTCAGTCTAAGCCCATTGTGTTCTGCAAATCTGGGCTAATTTCAGAGCAACAATCAGACTCTGAATTAAGTAAATTGCGTAGTACTGCCCTTAGTGAAAAGGAAGCCGAACAAGTTCCGGTTTGTTACTTTGAGTCGGAAACTGGGGTGCTCATGCGAAAATGGCGGCACCCTGAAGTTCCCGCTGATGAAGAATGGGGTGAAATTTATCAGATTGTGGTTCCCCCATCCTATCGTGCAGAAATCATGAGGGTTGCTCATGAACTGCCAATGTCTGGCCACCTTGGAGTACGCAAAACTCAAGATCGAATTATGCGGCATTTCTTTTGGCCAAAATTGCATAAAGATGTCAGTGAATTTTATAGAACTTGTCATACATGCCAAATTGTGGGCAAACCTAACCAAAAAATACCAGTTGCCCCTCTGATCCCAGTTCCTGCATGTGGGCAGCCCTTTGATAAGGTCATCATTGACTGTGTCGGACCTTTACCCAAAACCAGGTCGGGTCACGAGTACCTCTTGACAATCATGGATGTAGTGACCAGATATCCTGAGGCTATACCTCTGAAGAAAATTACGGCCACTGTCATTTCAGAGGCCCTCGTTAAGTTCTTCACTAAAATGGGATTGCCAAAAGAAGTTCAGCATGACCAGGGGTCTAATTTCACCAGTAAAGTGTTCAAACAGGTACTGAAATCTCTAGGGATATCTCAGTCCATATCATCAGCCTACCATCCACAGTCACAAGGTGTATTAGAACGGTATCACCAGACACTAAAATCTATGATCAGAAAGTTTTGTCATGATCGGCAAGACGACTGGGACAAAGGTATCGATTTCCTGTTATTTGCGACTAGGGAAGCTCCTTGTGAGGCCACGGGGTTTAGCCCATTTGAATTGATTTTCGGCCACGAAGTTCGTGGACCGCTGAAATTCATCAAAGAGAAATTGATCTCAGCAGAAACACAGTCTGAAACCAACATACTTGATTATGTGTCAAACCTCAAAGAAAGGATGCATGCAGCGTATGAAATTGCCCAAGCAAACTTGGATCAATCGCAAAAACTCATGAAGTCTAGGTTTGACAAACATTCCGTGGATCGAACCTTTGACGCAGGTGATCGGGTCTTAGTCTTACTTCCGGTACAAGGTGGAGCCTTAAGAGCAAAGTTTAGCGGACCCTACTTGATTGAGAAGAAACTGAACAGTGTTAACTATGTAGTGAAAACACCTGACCGTAAGAAAAGTAGACGGGTCTGTCATGTAAATATGTTAAAGAGATATCATGAGAGAAAATCTCCAGTTGCAGTTACAATCGTTGAACAAGTAGAAGAAAAAGCCACTGACCTACAAGTCGAGACTGATGACTCTATCATGCCCGGTTTACAAGTCTCTGCTACCATGACGGAAAATTCTGTAGTGTTGAGCAAGCTCGAAATCAAGCTGCAACACTTGCCTGATGATAAGCAGACCGAGATTATTAACATAATCAACTCTTATGATTGTATCTTTTCAGATAAACCAGGGCGTACGTCAGTGCTTTTTCATGACGTAGATGTCGGCGAGGCCAAACCAATTAAACAGCATCCGTATCGCCTCAATCCTACTAAACTCAGGGCTGTTAAGGACGAAACTGAGTACATGTTGGATAATGATATAATATCTCCTACTCAGAGCCCATGGAGTTCCCCAGTTTTGCTTGTACCTAAGGAAGATGGATCCCGCAGATTTTGCATTGATTACCGAAAGGTAAACTCCGTGACCAAAACGGATTCATTTCCCATACCGAGGCTGGATGACTGCATTGATAGGATTGGCCATGCTACACATGTAAGCAAATATGACCTATTAAAAGGCTACTGGCAAGTGCCACTCACTGAAAGAGCAAAAGAAATTTCAGCTTTTACAACACCATTTGGTCTTTTTGCATGTAATGTAATGCCTTTCGGCATGAAAAATGCTCCCGGTACTTTCACTAGGTTGATGAGTCAGGTAACAGCAGATGTTGAAGGTTGTGTAGTGTACATCGATGATGTTGTGATCTATTCAAATTCATGGGAAGAACATGTAGAAAGGACAAAATCCCTATTCGAAAAGTTGTCTGAAGCCAAACTCACTGTAAACTTAAAAAAGAGTGAAATTGGAAAAGCTAGTGTCACTTACCTTGGACATGAAGTAGGAAACGGCAAAATTCTGCCGAAGTCCGCAAAAGTTCAAGCAATTGATGATTATTCACCACCTCAAAACAAGAGGGAATTGATGAGATTTCTAGGAATGACAGGTTTCTTTCGGAAATTTTGTCCGAATTTTGCAACGATAGCATATCCACTGACCTCTCTTTTGGCTAAAAGTGTTAAATTCGAGTGGTCGCATCCATGCCAGTTGGCATTTGAGACGTTAAAGAAAATTATGACAAGTGATCCTGTCCTTTTGATAGGTAATTTTGACAAGCCTTTTAAAATGGCTATCGATGCAAGTGACGTGGGTGTAGGAGCCGTCTTGTTTCAAGAAGACTCCCAAGGATTTGACCACCCAGTCAGTTATTTTTCTAGAAAACTCAACAAACATCAGAGAAATTACTCAACAATTGAGAAGGAGACGTTAAGTCTGATTCTGGCAATTCAGCATTATGAGATCTATGTTACAGGTCCCTTTCCAGTAACAGTTTACACAGATCATAATCCACTTACTTATATTAACAAGTTTAAGAACAAGAGTCAGAAGCTTATGAGATGGAGTCTTTTCCTCCAAGAATATAACTTGAATTATAAACACATACCAGGAAAGGAGAACGTTCTTGCTGATAGTTTGAGTAGATGTTAAATATATGTGCAACCATCACAGAAAATCATAAAGTATAGATTTAGAATGTTTTTTATGACGAACACAGTTATTCAGAGTTGAATTTCAAGTGTTACATAGAAAAGCACTATACCTGACTATACAGGCAGGATTGCTTTGAAGTCGTGTATTAATATTTATCGTAAAATTTTGATAATTATGTTTAATGAATTTGGAGGTTTAAAAAAAAAATACTCCTGATGTTGTATTTTTTTTTTCTTTATGGGGGAGGGTGTTATATTCGCTGACCTAGTACATGTATTAAGTACCAGAGTTAATTCTTTGGAGTTGGTCAGGAGTAAAAAGTAACCTAATTATTCATCCTTCAGCCGTACACGTATAGACCGAATGCGGGTAATACGTAATACTCTATTGTAGTAACTTTCTGGTACACTTTCTAGTACACGTATGGACCGAATGCGGGTAATACATAATACTCTATTGTAGTAACTTTCTAGTACACTTTGTTAAAACTCGTTCAATGGTGTGACAATTAACCCCTTATAAACCTGGGCGTGAGGTTTGCACGCCAGAGCTGTTACTTCTGTTATATGGGCGTGCCGTCGCTGCCGCTCTCCAGATGACTTCATAAGCACGCCCTGACGCTGCTCGATGGGGTGTTACATCTTAACTTGAGGGGCCGGGCCGCGGCCGCTACCGCGTTGCTGTCTCGTTTTGCTACGGCCTGCCTGATGTGATCAGACGTCTGCGGGATCCCACATTAAATCTCGGTACAGGAGCTGGTCCCGCTGAGTTGATGGCCTAGATCTGGGTCCAACGGCCTGTCGTCCACCGGACTTGCATCTTATTGCCGGTTCCACACTCCTTGCGGGACTTGAGACCTTGAGCTCTACCGATGCCTGCCTGACCATGTCGCCTCCTGCCGTTCATCTCTTCGTCCGCCGGCTGCCAAGTCTACCTCTCAAACCCCTCATCATTATTCGGATACCGGTATCCTATTCATTTATCTTATTAATAATGTATTTCTTAGTCGCCAGTTCGTTCACTCGATGTAAATATTCTTTTGTTTGAGGAGTAATTATCTAAAGTTCGTTTAATACATTAATCTCGTCTCAGCCGTCTTATTCTTTGTGGGTTTAACCCTTGTCTGTCCTAGTTTGGCCTATTTCCTTTTCCCAGTTTGATATCTGACTTCGTAACAGTCCCGACAAAACATTTGCTTAATACGAGAAGCATTAATACGAGAAGACAGTTACGACGAGCATTTTTGGTGGCCCGGTTGAATAAAAATATATTATTTTCAACATCTTTAAGAAGAATACATTTTGAAAAACCCTTACTTAATCCCAACCCAGAGGAAAGGTGCCAGTAATTATCATGCTAACGCTAATCTGCTCGTTAATCTGGGCTGTGGTTTTAACAAAAGTCACCTGGTAGCTGCGTGTTTCGTGCCACTTGAGGTTTTTTATAAAGACAGACAATGGGTGTTGCGGTTTTACTGCTGACAAAGGGAGTTCCGTTGCTCGACAGTTCTATGTTTTGTGCCGCCAAAGGGGATTTATAAGAGACGGATGGTGGATGTTGCGTTCGTAGTGCCGCAAGACGAGTTCTATTGCAGCCGGCTGAAGCCGCCGGAGTTTTTTTTATTTCAACCAAAGAATGGGAAACATGGCTTTTCTTACTTCACTTGTGACCGCGTTGTGTTTGACATCACTGATGAAGTTGCAATGAAGTAATAGAAGATAGCGTTTTTTTCACAAGTGACCATACGTCTATCGTACAGTCAAGGAGTGGTCCGCCCTAAAAAATAGTGACCCACCCCTCCCCCTAAAAACATTACCCCATTCCCAAAAGAAGAGAAACCCATCAAGCCAGTAACGATTAATTTACAAATGTGAAATTTGTCTGAGTTCTCTCTTTCAAACCTTACATTTGTATCGTGGTTATCAAAAATTTGAGGTCCAAAAGAAAATCATTTGGCCAAAAGCCTCCAGTCCAGATTAACAAAATTTGCGGCCTTCCCACCGTGCGCATATTGCAAAAAGTATTTTAGAATCAGACCGCGGTAGTGCACCCTCTTTCGTCCATACCTCAAAGACTGGCTCCCATAAAATACAGTGCATATACAATGTACTTATGTGAGCTGGCAGAAGCGGGTACCAGACCAGTACGGCAGATGTACTTTCACACGTCGGCACGCTCGATGTCAGCGGCTATAGACGTCCAGTCCAGTGGTGTTTTTCTTGTATTGTATTTATCACTTTCATCTTTACATTGTATATTATATTTTACACAGTAAGATTAAGAATTTACAAACATTAAATTTGTGACATACAGTACATGTAAAGAATAAGGCCCCTATTTTGTGCAGGTCTCCATTTTGTGCAAGTACAGGTCTCCGAGTCCGAGTACTTGTATTTCCGAGTACGAGTACGAGTCCGAGTACTTGTATTTCCGATTACGAGTATGAGTCAGAGTACATTGTGCTTGAAGTAAGGATGGGACGTTTACACGTTTAAACGGAAAAAAATGCAAATCCGTTTAGAAATTTTCCCAAATGTTTAAACGGAACTCAAATTTTAGAAATAGGACCTCGATTTACTCAATCTACCTTCAAGTTTAATTTACAAAGAATCTACGATCTTTGAAAACGTGGATGTTAAATAAATTTTCCAAACCTGTGTTTTTGTTATCATTTTAGTCAATAATATGCAAGTTTCCAACACAAAAACACTCTCCTTCATGGAAAAAAAAAATGCCACTTCCCGACGTGACATCACTGACTGCGCGACGGTCAACGTTAAACCGCCATCTTGAATTGCCTCATTATGTATTCATGAGTATGAATGCATTAAGTTGGTCAATAGGGGGAAAAGGCACGCTGTGTTTCGGGCCGTGTTATGAATATTTAACAGGTCAATCGCCATGACCATTCATAAATATGGAAACTACATTGTAGAATCCCCTGGCCTAATATGGGTGGGTAATTTGAATTTGAATACCTGTATCATATCAGAAAGCGCCAATGCCACTCAAAAGTGAGATCAACGATCCCCAAAAAGGATGATCCAAGCTTGGCATCGGCATGGGGAGGGGGAATTCCAACCGCGATAATGCCCGGAGGCTTGGGATTTGAGGGTACCGTGAGGTACAATTTGCAGAAATTGCAAGATAATAATTCTATGGAAAACGAGGCAAGATCTAAAGACCACCTCCTGCAGAGTTCGCGCCGAAACTTCGCACGAAACCATCGAACGACCATTTTGAGAACACCTCGGCGTTTCACATATGATTGGCCCAATTACGGGGTCACGGCTAGATATTTGTCCGATTCGCTCGTGGCCCGCGCCTTGCAAACAGGACGCTGGCAGGGGCTGATTTTGCATGACCTGTGACATACATGTACAACAAATGTAGCATGCAGCACACAAACTCGATTGCTACAGCTGTTTATCATGTAGCGCGCTAGCTGCATGCGAAAGTCATGATAAGTTACCCATAATGCCATCCGTACTTCCTTCACAAGATTCTGTGAAGCGACATCAGCCCTTCCCATGCCCAACGCCCTGTTTGCATGGCGGGGGGTACAAGCGAATTTGTCCGGACGGTGCACAGAGGAAGTCGATTCCTCCGCAATCAACCATTTGAAAGTATAGATAAAATAATCAGTAAGGCTGTGGTAAGTCATTGCTATTCGAGTACGAGTACCTTGATGATCGAGTACAATTTCGACAAGTCAAGTTCAAGTACTTTGCTGCCCGAGTACGAGTACCGTCAGTTGGAGTACGAGTACTTTGACATTCGAGTACAAGTACGAGTACGAGTACTCTAAAAATGGTACTCGAGTAGTACTCGAGTACGAGTACGAGTACGAGTACTACAACACTGGTAATAGACCATGTATACTTCCTGGACATCAGGTTTTCCCGAACCTTACAGAGAGACTAATATAGACTGCTGTGGTAGATAATTGTCAATTTTGTTTATGATCCATAACTCTCTTGTCCCGAAATTGTCTGCCCCAACTTTTTATATGCATTACCTTGATATGGCAAAATTCAATTCACAGAAGGTTCAATTGTCACCCGAAATAGTGAAATTGTACGAGAATTTCGCTCACCAAGACCACAGGCATCACCACTGCGCCTTAAAACCCTCCTACTATTTAAAAGGTCAAAACCAGTCAAAATTTCCTTCCACCTCCCCTGCTATACTTTTACACAGACATGATCAGATTACATGTGGTTTTGTACTATGGCAGGAGGGTCAAAAACAATCACCTTGACTGATTTTGACCCATACAACAACATGGCACAGAATGTATGTTTGCATAGGAGGGTTTAAATGCCCTTGACATCGCCAAACCACAGCGTTAAGGTGCCCTCACACAGTCAACAACGATGCCAAACTGCGTATGTACCTTGCTACATGTAAATCAAGATAATGCACATGAAATGTTGGGGCAGAAAATGTACCCGTGCCAGTGTTTACCTGTGCCCGTTGGGTCGCCACCTTGCACCATGAAGTTTGGAATGATGCGATGGAATATAACACCGTTGTAGTAACCTCTCCTTGCCAGCTCAGCAAAGTTCCGGCAGGTCTTTGGCGCATGCATCCAGTACATCTCCAGCATTATTTTCCCCATACTGTATTAAGTAACAGATCAAGTTGGGTTGTTTCTTTTTGCTTTGGACTCACAAAAATTATTTGTCGTTCATCTGTAAGTTATTAGTACATTGTACAAGTGGAAAACTGAAAGACTAAATAAATATAAAAGACACTCACCATTTTCACTATTTGCACAAACAATTTGCCGACAAAAGTGTCACACTCAAAGGTTGTGTTTTCAATTCTTGGCAGGATTTTCGTATCCAGCCACCACATGTTTGCCACCAAACATAACAAATTCCACCTCACCTTGTGTCTTCATTGAAGACAAACCCATTCAGCCTTGCAAAAGTGGTTGTACAATTCACACAGAATTTGACATTGTTTGTTGTCGATAGAGGGCGCCTTAACTCCACTCATTAAATTTGAAATTCCCAAGATTCATTCAGTAAAATTTCCAAGAATTCCCAAGGCAATGACAAACACTGTACAAATGCATTTAACAGAGTGCTGGAATCAGCACTTTGCACACGTGTGCAATCCATATTTTTCCACCAAAATTCCCAAGATCTTGGGGAAAATCCCACTGGTCAAGGGTGTTAAAGCACCCTCTGTTGACAACAAACGGTGTCAAACTCTGGACTTAAAGGGTCACTGAAATAGAAAACAATGTTGGTCTTAATAAATACATGTTTGTTACTAAAAAAAACAACACCCTTGCTGTTTTTTTTCTCTTAATTCTGATTTGTTTGGCTCATTTACGCTATTTTTCTACCTCTTTTCGAGCCCCCCCACAATATCCGCTCGAAAATTGCAAAAGATGATGTAATGCATCACGCGACCCTGTGACGTCACGTCTAGAACATGATAGACCAGGCCGGCCAGCCAGCCGGCCGGCCGCGCATCACGCACGTACGTAGATTTGTGCACATTGCACGTACATGTAGTGCTAGCCCTACAAATAGGGCTGTAAATAGTTCTTTTTTGACTTTTGTCCTTTTACTGTCATCATAGTGACCGTAAAAAGACATAAGTTTAAAAAGGAACCATTTACAGCCCTATTTGTGTCGTGCAAACTGGCCTAGAACTGCAGACATTTCTGGCAAATGGATATTTCCGACTGAAGCTTTGACCGTCGAAAGTGGAAACAATTACAGGCATATTTTGACACGTAAAATGCAAGATATCGGCCAGGTGTGTCGCTCCAGGCTTCAGTAATATACCCAAAGAAGATGTACATTCCCCAAAGACGAGGGATTGTGGAAAATTTAGGCCTCAAAGTCCGGCTGAACAGAGCAAACTCCCTGAGCAAACTGTCGGGCCGCATCATGCTTGTATGTACGTACCTAGTCCAAACTGGCTTCTGCAATGCATACATTTCTGGCATGTGGATATTTCCGATCATTTCACTGCTGGCAATTTTTACTCCCAGTTTGGGATTTCGATAATCCTAAAGCTAAAAGAAAATGTCATTCCAGCAAAAAGATTTTTCTTTGCCGCTGCCTGGGAACTTTGATTGGGAAATTTGATTGGGAACTTCTCCATCGATGATACATACATGTACATGTACATTGTACGTGTTTTGCATGCCAGGAATTGTGCTGTCCTCAATCTCTGTTATTGCTGCCGTCTTTCTGGACTTCTGGTTCATACATGTAGGGAACAATTACACCGACTTCATCCCCATATGTTCATTATTCTCTGGGTCAGATAGGGACAAATTTTCTTCTGATGAAAACTTCTGCAGATTTTGCCATGTTTCTCGGTTTGGTCGTACACGCGCTATACACATTGTGCATATTGGCTGGCCGGCATTCCACTCGTTCTAGTGCTGACGTCACGGTTCTGACATCCGGGCTACTAGTGTAAGTGGGATTTTTTAGGGGCGGGGCAACCGGCTCGAAATTTTGCAATTAAAATTGTTTGTATTACAATAAAAATGCAAAAGTTCAATTAAATATTTATTGATTACAAACTAAACGATGTATTCTTCCATTTCTCAGAGTTTTGTTTTCTATTTCAGTGATGGAAAGAGTTCCATATATATATACGGACATCACTAAGTTATATAAATTCCAACACGTGTAAAAAGTGGCGCCTTTTATTTTTAAGGGAAATCAGAAAGATTTTACTTTAATACCCCCACCAAAATTGGTCAATAACAGCAAAATCTTGGAAAATAACCATCCCTCCTTGATAACAACCTTGTGGCACAACCTGTTATTTCAAGATTTATTTCAGCAAAATCTGTAAAAAAATGAGGAAGAAATCAACATGTATACGTGTGCACACTTTGGAGTGACTATACATGGTGCCAACTGCCAAGAACTTCCAACACAGAAAACACAAACTTTCTTCCCCTATATTGCACTAAAATGTCTCAACAAAATTCTCAAAACTAAAGGTTGTGCCAAGTGTTGATACAATTATGAACACAAATGGATGGTTATTTTCCAAAATTTGCTGTTCTTGACCGATTTTGGTGGGGGGTATTTAAGTAAAATCTTTCCGGGGATTTTAGTGAGGAAAAGTAAAAAATATATAAATAAATAAATATAAAAAAAATCTACATCTCTCCTGTACACTCCTCTGTCCTCCATTCTACCACCACCACCACGCCGCCTCTCTGTCATTGTCACTTTATGTGTTCCTTTTTCCATTCTCTCGCCGAGGTTCAAACCACCATCGAAATCAAGCCTGTAAGAGATGGGTTAATACATGGTACGCTTACCCGCTCGGCCACGAGCGCTTGTTACTCCTTGAAGCATTTTAGTCATACTTAATACGGTATGTCGCAATCTGGCTTCTGAAATATTTAAATTAGGAATATTAATTTATGACGTACACAATTTGGAATACACCAAAGTTACACGGGGTGGGAGCATACTGTTGAATTCTGCAAGGAGCGTGTAGTGATTGAAAGCTGCCCACCCAACCATGGCCCAACTACTACTAGTACTTTGCGGCCAACATCCCTAACTCTATTCCTAACCCTAACCCTATTCCTAACCCTAACTCTATTCCTAACCCTAACCCATGCGAGAGCGGACTTGGCCGACGGTCATGGATTGTCCCTCCATAGGCCTACTACATGTTGCTCCCTCTCTTAAAGAATGGTAGAAACCCAAAGTGTTGTTTATTCATTGCATGAAATCACACTGCTTATTGGTTGTAGTGCCTTGTCATGTGCACATCGTGCACTTCCTATGGCTGCCTACATGATTGAATGTGCGAACGATATGTGCACTCAAAATAGAGAATTTCAGTTCTCCCCAGCTGAATGGGTTTATCTTCAATGAAGACACGAGGTGAGGTGAAATTTGTTAAAATTTCAAAATTACAAAAAACGATGTCAATAGAATTAAGTCTGCTTTACATTGTAGGTTAAAAAAGTCATTTTGGAATGAGAAAAAATACCCCTTGACTCTAGTCCGAGCAACTTGGACCCTTTATCACCTTTTTAAACATTTGGACATGATCTGGCGATAGTAAGGTCCAAGTACGCGTTTGACGATTTTTTATTCATTAATTCAATACGTCTAAAATCCAAACAAACAAAATCAGAATTCAACCTTACAACGGCCACCAAAATACTAGATACGCCACCATCTGAACAAGTGGAGTTCCATGATCAGATGAATGTACCAAGGTTTACTGAACATCCAAATAAAAAGTGAAATTTACCGTTTAATTCCCAGAGACCCCCGCAGAACATGTCTTTTCGCTTTCTTGTAGTTCATATAGTGACCCCTCGACCTTGCATGACGTCACCTGATGCGCAGCGCCCGCATGCACCGCGCGACAACCTGTTTATGCCGGCGACTGTTTGATTAGAGGTTACACGCGCGTCAGGGGGTTGGGGGGGCTGGGAACTTCCTCCATGAACTCGGTTTTGTGTTTTGATTTCTTTTGTTTTATTGTTGATGTTTTTTGGTTACTGTTTTTTGTGTGATCCTTTCTTAATGATTATAGATGTGCTTTAATTTTATGTTAAATCTCAGGCAGATGGGCAGATACACCAGATACTTGTAATTAAATTAAGATCAAACAGTTTGATCTTCCTTAACAAAATTACACCCGCCCCCCGATAATAAAACGCAACAGAACAATACAAAACAGAACGAGTCGCACGCGCGTGCAGCCTCAAATCGGACCGACACGACCATTGTACATGTTGTACCACCCACGAAACAGTCGCCGGCATAAACAGGTTGTCGCGCAGTGCATGCGGGCGCTGCGCATCAGGGTGACGTCATGCAAGGTTGAGGGGTCACTATTTGAACTCCAAGAAAGCGAAAAGAGTTCAAAAGACATGTTCTGCGGGGGTCTCTGGGAATTAAACGGTAATTTGGATGTTAAGTAAACCTTGGTACATTCATCTAATCATGGAACTCCACTTGTTCAGATGGTGGCGTATCTAGTATTTTGGTGGGTGTAGGTATTTTGCGGAACTTGCAGAACGTGCGGAACTCTGCAGAAAAAGAAAGATTAGACCGAATACATTCAAAATATCGACTTCAAAGACAGAATAACGTTCAAACCTCACTAATAAGTACTGAAATCGTCATGCATTTTCCCTTGGATTAAAGAAATTTCAACATTTAAAGCATTTTGTTCCGTGCAGAACTCTGGTCCTGACAATAATCTATATTACGTGCAGAACACATGCTGTAAAGGGAAAAATCATTTACAAACCAAGTGTTCAGATACAGCCATGTAGGGCAATACGGGTCCTATTCCTCAATGCGAGAGGTCGGGGGGCATGTTTGCCGCTGCAGAACGAACATTAAAAATTATCGCAATGATGTAACTTTAACACGGACAAGTGTCTTATATCCTCAATAACTTCTCTGATTTTTTTCTCGTGAAAATTCATGCAGGAAGGCATGTAAATTGTAATTATAAGAGTTCCGCGATTTACCAAGTCAGGATTTTAAGCGGAATTTGCTGCCGCATGTACCATGTCGTTTAAGGCTGGCAGAGGGGTCATGTTTGCCGCTGCGGAACGTATATTAAAACTGATCGCAATAATGTAATTTTACCAGGGACAAGTGTATTATATCCTCAATAATTTCTCTCTGTATTTTCTCTGCATAATTCAGCCGGGAAGGATTTTAATTCTAAGAGTTCCGCGTTTTACCCAGGCAGGTTTTTCAGCGGAATTTGCTGCGTGCGTTATAATGTACGACCGCAAACATGTTGTCCAAGGCTGGGGAGGGGGCAGGTTTGCCGCTGCGGAACCAACATTAAAAATGACCGCAATGATGTAATTTTAGCACAGACAAGTGTCTTATATCTTCAATAACCTCTCTCAGTATTTTCTCGGGAAAATTCAGTCGGGAAGGCACTTAATTATAAGGAGTTCCGCATTTTACCCAGGCAGGTTTTTCAGCGGAAGTTGCTGCGTGCGTTATAATGTAAGGCCGCATGCTGTACACGGTACAAAATACAATTGTCCATGGCTAGGGGAGGGGGCATGTTTGCCCCTGCGGAACCAACATTAATAATCATCGCAATGATATAATTTTACCAAGGACAAGTGTCTTACATCCTCAATAACTTCCCTCTGTAATTTCTCTGCAAAACTCAGTCGGGAAGGCATTTAGTTATAAGAGTTCCGCGTTTTACACAAGCAGGTTTTTCAGCGGAATTTGCTGCGTGCGTTTAATATAATGTACGACCGCAAACATGTTGTCCAAGGCTGGGGAGGGGGCAGGTTTGCCGCTGCGGAACCAACATTAAAAATAACCGCAATGATGTAATTTTACCAAGGACAAGTGTCTTACATCCTCAATAACTTCCCTCTGTATTTTCTCTGCAAAATTCAGTCGGGAAGGCATTTAATTATAAGAGTTCGGCGTTTTACCAAGTCAGGTTTTGGGGATTTGATTCGTGCGTTATAATGCACGGCCGCATACCTTGTCGTCCAAGGCTGGGGAGGGGGCATGTTTGCCGCTGCGGAACCAACATAAACAAATATCGCAATTATGTAATTTTACCACAGACAAGTGTCTTATATCTTCAATAACTCCTCTCAGTATTTTCTCGGGAAAATTCAGTCGTGAAGGCATTTAATTATAAGAGTTCCGCGTTTTACTAAGTCAGGGATATTCTCATTTTGAGGGGATCAAAAGCTGCATGAATGACTGCTCTACAGTTCAAGGTGAGTGTTTAGTTGATATATTCAGGGAAACGGAAGATATCGGCAAGATCTTAAACGACCCTGACCTACCCTATAGGATTCCTTCCAGCTCTAATGGCGAATCTTGAGCCTAGAGCTGGAATTTTCAAGCTATTCAAATCGTATATATTTTTAGTTACCTTGTGTCAAGAACAACAGATCGCAGTTCTTGGTTGTTTGAAGACATGGTTGGCTGTGCAGCGTCTAGTGGGCCCAACACACTTACTGATGAAAACAGCAAGGCTATAAACACGGAATATCGTACAATTTTATAACTTAACGTAATAACCCTACACTACAGGCTAATAATATGAACAGGTGTACAACGTTTTAAAAAACAACACGTTTTCTTGATAAAATATCGCCCTCTAGCGTCGCCGATTTACTCACTAAAAGGATCCGAAGAGGGCGTTTCACACAATATTGGGGAAGGGTAGTACTGGTCCCCCACACTTGATTGGGATCTCCACCTAAAAATAACCTTATTTTCTGAAAGAAATTTCAGCACATGATACATTACATGCACTTTGGAATAGAAACAATATAGATCCAAGGGAATGGGAATCGTGCACGATACATTAACCAATGTAACAGCAACAATGCTTGATTGAGTAACAATGTAATTTTTACTCTTGCACATTCAAAAAAATGTGAATTTGTATCATTCACCGAAATCGAACGTATCCCGGCACTTATTGTGCCGGGATACGTTCGATTTCGGTAGATGATACAATGGCACATTCCTTGGTGAAAATCAGGTTGACGAAGATGAAAAAGATGCTGCAGATCACTTCAGCTTAGATTATTTCCGTAAAGAGTCGATGCAAATGAAATAATAAACAAAATCGAATGCACTGCCCGGGAATCGAACCCGGGACGCAAGAATGGGAATCTTGCATGATACCACTACACCAGCAGTGCTTGACGAAAATGGAAAAGATGCTGCAGATCACCCCAGCTTAGATTATTTCCGTGAAGCGTCAATGCAAATGAAATAATAATAAAAATCGAATGCACTGCCCGGGAATCGAACCCGGGACGCAAGAATGGGAATCTTGCATGATACCACTACACCAGCAGTGCTTGACGAAGATGAAAAAGATGCTGCAGATCACTTCAACTTAGATTATTTCCGTGAAGAGTCAATGCAAATGAAATAATAATAAAAATCGAATGCACTGCCCGGGAATCGAACCCGGGTCGCAAGAATGGGAATCTTGCATGATACCACTACACCAGCAGTGCTTGACAAGTATGAAAAAGATGCTGCAGATCACTTCAGCTTAGATTATTTCCGTGAAGAGTCAATGCAGATGAAACAATAATAAAAACAAATTACACTGCCCGGGAATCGAACCCGGGTCGCAAGAATGGGAATCTTGCATGATACCACTACACCAGCAGTGCTTGACGAAGATGAAAAAGATGCTGCAGATCACTTCAGCTTAGATTATTTCCGTTAAGCGTCAATGCAAATGAAATAATAATAAAAAAGGAATGCACTGCCCGGGAATCGAACCCGGGTAGCAAGAATGGGAATCTTGCATGATACCACTACACCTGCAGTGCTTGACGAAGATGAAAAAGATGCTGCAGATCACTTCAGCTTAGATTATTTCCGTAAAGAGTCAATGCAAATGAAATAATAAACAAAATCAAATGCACTGCCCGGGAATCGAACCCGGGTCGCAAGAATGGGAATCTTGCATGATACCACTACACCAGCAGTGCTTGACGAAGATGGAAAAGATGCTGCAGATCACTTCAGCTTAGATTATTTCCGTAAAGAGTCGATGCAAATGAAATAATAAACAAAATCGAATGCACTGCCCGGGAATCGAACCCGGGTCGCAAGAATGGGAATCTTGCATGATACCACTACACCAGCAGTGCTTGACGAAGACGAAAAAGATGCTGCAGATCACTTCAGCTTAGATTATTTCCGTGAAGAGTCAATGCAGATGAAATAGTAATAAAAATCGAATGCACTGCCCGGGAATCGAACCCGGGTCGCAAGAATGGGAATCTTGCATGATACCACTTGAAGAAGATGAAAATGATGATACATATCACTTCAGCTTAGATTATTTCCGTAAAGAGTCGATGCAAATGAAATAATAATAAAAATCGAATGCACTGCCCGGGAATCGAACCCGGGTCGCAAGAATGGGAATCTTGCATGATACCACTACACCAGCAGTGCATGACGAAGATGAAAAAGATGCTGCAGATCACTTCAGCTTAGATTATTTCCGTGAAGAGTCAATGCAAATGAAATAATAAACAAAATCGAATGCACTGTCCGGGAATCGAACCCGGGTCGCAAGAATGGGAATCTTGCATGATACCACTACACCAGCAGTGCTTGACGAAGATGAAAAAGATGCTGCAGATCACTTCAGCTTAGATTATTTCCGTTAAGCGTCAATGCAAATGAAATAATAATAAAAAAGGAATGCACTGCCCGGGAATCGAACCCGGGTAGCAAGAATGGGAATCTTGCATGATACCACTACACCTGCAGTGCTTGACGAAGATGAAAAAGATGCTGCAGATCACTTCAGCTTAGATTATTTCCGTAAAGAGTCAATGCAAATGAAATAATAAACAAAATCAAATGCACTGCCCGGGAATCGAACCCGGGTCGCAAGAATGGGAATCTTGCATGATACCACTACACCAGCAGTGCTTGACGAAGATGGAAAAGATGCTGCAGATCACTTCAGCTTAGATTATTTCCGTAAAGAGTCGATGCAAATGAAATAATAAACAAAATCGAATGCACTGCCCGGGAATCGAACCCGGGTCGCAAGAATGGGAATCTTGCATGATACCACTACACCAGCAGTGCTTGACGAAGACGAAAAAGATGCTGCAGATCACTTCAGCTTAGATTATTTCCGTGAAGAGTCAATGCAGATGAAATAGCAATAAAAATCGAATGCACTGCCCGGGAATCGAACCCGGGTCGCAAGAATGGGAATCTTGCATGATACCACTTGAAGAAGATGAAAATGATGATACATATCACTTCAGCTTAGATTATTTCCGTAAAGAGTCGATGCAAATGAAACAATAATAAAAATCGAATGCACTGCCCGGGAATCGAACCCGGGTCGCAAGAATGGGAATCTTGCATGATACCACTACACCAGCAGTGCATGACGAAGATGAAAAAGATGCTGCAGATCACTTCAGCTTAGATTATTTCCGTGAAGAGTCAATGCAAATGAAATAATAAACAAAATCGAATGCACTGTCCGGGAATCGAACCCGGGTCGCAAGAATGGGAATCTTGCATGATACCACTACACCAGCAGTGCTTGACGAAGATGAAAAAGATGCTGCAGATCACTTCAGCTTAGATTATTTCCGTGAAGAGTCAATGCAGATGAAATAGTAATAAAAATCGAATGCACTGCCCGGGAATCGAACCCGGGTCGCAAGAATGGGAATCTTGCATGATACCACTACACCAGCAGTGCTTGACGAAGATGAAAAAGATGCTGCAGATCACTTTTTATTAGCTTAGATTATTTCCGTAAAGAGTCGATGCAAATGAAATAATAAACAAAATCGAATGCACTGCCCGGGAATCGAACCCGGGTCGCAAGAATGGGAATCTTGCATGATACCACTACACCAGCAGTGCTTGACGAAGATGGAAAAGATGCTGCAGATCACTTCAGCTTAGATTATTTCCGTAAAGAGTCGATGCAAATGAAATAATAAACAAAATCGAATGCACTGCCCGGGAATCGAACCCGGGTCGCAAGAATGGGAATCTTGCATGATACCACTACACCAGCAGTGCTTGACGAAGTTGAAAAAGATGCTGCAGATCACTTCCGCTTAGATTATTTCCGTAAAGAGTCGATGCAAATGAAATAATAAACAAAATCGAATGCACTGCCCGGGAATCGAACCCGGGACGCAAGAATGGGAATCTTGCATGATACCACTACACCAGCAGTGCTTGACGAAGATGAAAAAGATGCTGCAGATCACTTCAACTTAGATTATTTCCGTGAAGAGTCAATGCAAATGAAATAATAATAAAAATCGAATGCACTGCCCGGGAATCGAACCCGGGTCGCAAGAATGGGAATCTTGCATGATACCACTACACCAGCAGTGCTTGACGAAGATGAAAAAGATGCTGCAGATCACTTCAGCTTAGATTATTTCCGTTAAGCGTCAATGCAAATGAAATAATAATAAAAAAGGAATGCACTGCCGGGAATCGAACCCGGGTAGCAAGAATGGGAATCTTGCATGATACCACTACACCTGCAGTGCTTGACGAAGATGAAAAAGATGCTGCAGATCACTTCAGCTTAGATTATTTCCGTAAAGAGTCAATGCAAATGAAATAATAAACAAAATCGAATGCACTGCCCGGGAATCGAACCCGGGTCGCAAGAATGGGAATCTTGCATGATACCACTTGAAGAAGGTGAAAATGATGATACATGTCACTTCAGCTTAGATTATTTCCGTAAAGAGTCAATGCAAATGAAATAATAATAAAAATCGAATGCACTGCCCGGGAATCGAACCCGGGTCGCAAGAATGGGAATCTTGCATGATACCACTACACCAGCAGTGCTTGACGAAGATGAAAAAGATGCTGCAGATCACTTCAGCTTAGATTATTTCCGTTAAGCGTCAATGCAAATGAAATAATAATAAAAATGGAATTCACTGCCCGGGAATCGAACCCGGGTAGCAAGAATGGGAATCTTGCATGATACCACTTGAAGAAGATGAAAATGATGATACATATCACTTCAGCTTAGACTATTTCCGTAAAGAGTCGATGCAAATGAAATAATAATAAAAATCGAATGCACTGCCCGGGAATCGAACCCGGGTCGCAAGAATGGGAATCTTGCATGATACCACTACACCAGCAGTGCTTGACGAAGATGGAAAAGATGCTGCAGATCACCCCAGCTTAGATTATTTCCGTTAAGCGTCAATGCAAATGAAATAATAATAAAAATCGAATGCACTGCCCGGGAATCGAATCCGGGTCGCAAGAATGGGAATCTTGCATGATACCACTACACCAGCAGTGCTTGACGAAGATGGAAAAGATGCTGCAGATCACTTCAGCTTAGATTATTTCCGTAAAGAGTCGATGCAAATGAAATAATAAACAAAATCGAATGCACTGCCCGGGAATCGAACCCGGGTCGCAAGAATGGGAATCTTGCATGATACCACTACACCAGCAGTGCTTGACGAAGACGAAAAAGATGCTGCAGATCACTTCAGCTTAGATTATTTCCGTGAAGAGTCAATGCAGATGAAATAGTAATAAAAATCGAATGCACTGCCCGGGAATCGAACCCGGGTCGCAAGAATGGGAATCTTGCATGATACCACTTGAAGAAGATGAAAATGATGATACATATCACTTCAGCTTAGATTATTTCCGTAAAGAGTCGATGCAAATGAAATAATAATAAAAATCGAATGCACTGCCCGGGAATCGAACCCGGGTCGCAAGAATGGGAATCTTGCATGATACCACTACACCAGCAGTGCATGACGAAGATGAAAAAGATGCTGCAGATCACTTCAGCTTAGATTATTTCCGTGAAGAGTCAATGCAAATGAAATAATAAACAAAATCGAATGCACTGTCCGGGAATCGAACCCGGGTCGCAAGAATGGGAATCTTGCATGATACCACTACACCAGCAGTGCTTGACGAAGATGAAAAAGATGCTGCAGATCACTTCAGCTTAGATTATTTCCGTTAAGCGTCAATGCAAATGAAATAATAATAAAAAAGGAATGCACTGCCCGGGAATCGAACCCGGGTAGCAAGAATGGGAATCTTGCATGATACCACTACACCTGCAGTGCTTGACGAAGATGAAAAAGATGCTGCAGATCACTTCAGCTTAGATTATTTCCGTAAAGAGTCAATGCAAATGAAATAATAAACAAAATCAAATGCACTGCCCGGGAATCGAACCCGGGTCGCAAGAATGGGAATCTTGCATGATACCACTACACCAGCAGTGCTTGACGAAGATGGAAAAGATGCTGCAGATCACTTCAGCTTAGATTATTTCCGTAAAGAGTCGATGCAAATGAAATAATAAACAAAATCGAATGCACTGCCCGGGAATCGAACCCGGGTCGCAAGAATGGGAATCTTGCATGATACCACTACACCAGCAGTGCTTGACGAAGACGAAAAAGATGCTGCAGATCACTTCAGCTTAGATTATTTCCGTGAAGAGTCAATGCAGATGAAATAGCAATAAAAATCGAATGCACTGCCCGGGAATCGAACCCGGGTCGCAAGAATGGGAATCTTGCATGATACCACTTGAAGAAGATGAAAATGATGATACATATCACTTCAGCTTAGATTATTTCCGTAAAGAGTCGATGCAAATGAAACAATAATAAAAATCGAATGCACTGCCCGGGAATCGAACCCGGGTCGCAAGAATGGGAATCTTGCATGATACCACTACACCAGCAGTGCATGACGAAGATGAAAAAGATGCTGCAGATCACTTCAGCTTAGATTATTTCCGTGAAGAGTCAATGCAAATGAAATAATAAACAAAATCGAATGCACTGTCCGGGAATCGAACCCGGGTCGCAAGAATGGGAATCTTGCATGATACCACTACACCAGCAGTGCTTGACGAAGATGAAAAAGATGCTGCAGATCACTTCAGCTTAGATTATTTCCGTGAAGAGTCAATGCAGATGAAATAGTAATAAAAATCGAATGCACTGCCCGGGAATCGAACCCGGGTCGCAAGAATGGGAATCTTGCATGATACCACTACACCTGCAGTGCTTGACGAAGATGAAAAAGATGCTGCAGATCACTTCAGCTTAGATTATTTCCGTAAAGAGTCAATGCAAATGAAATAATAAACAAAATCGAATGCACTGCCCGGGAATCGAACCCGGGTCGCAAGAATGGGAATCTTGCATGATACCACTTGAAGAAGGTGAAAATGATGATACATGTCACTTCAGCTTAGATTATTTCCGTAAAGAGTCAATGCAAATGAAATAATAATAAAAATCGAATGCACTGCCCGGGAATCGAACCCGGGTCGCAAGAATGGGAATCTTGCATGATACCACTACACCAGCAGTGCTTGACGAAGATGAAAAAGATGCTGCAGATCACTTCAGCTTAGATTATTTCCGTTAAGCGTCAATGCAAATGAAATAATAATAAAAATGGAATTCACTGCCCGGGAATCGAACCCGGGTAGCAAGAATGGGAATCTTGCATGATACCACTTGAAGAAGATGAAAATGATGATACATATCACTTCAGCTTAGACTATTTCCGTAAAGAGTCGATGCAAATGAAATAATAATAAAAATCGAATGCACTGCCCGGGAATCGAACCCGGGTCGCAAGAATGGGAATCTTGCATGATACCACTACACCAGCAGTGCTTGACGAAGATGGAAAAGATGCTGCAGATCACCCCAGCTTAGATTATTTCCGTTAAGCGTCAATGCAAATGAAATAATAATAAAAATCGAATGCACTGCCCGGGAATCGAATCCGGGTCGCAAGAATGGGAATCTTGCATGATACCACTACACCAGCAGTGCTTGACGAAGATGGAAAAGATGCTGCAGATCACCCCAGCTTAGATTATTTCCGTTAAGCGTCAATGCAAATGAAATAATAAACAAAATCGAATGCA
Organism: Hippasteria phrygiana; assembly: GCA_037893225.1. Lineage (NCBI taxonomy): Eukaryota > Metazoa > Echinodermata > Asteroidea > Valvatida > Goniasteridae > Hippasteria > Hippasteria phrygiana. The sequence goes on from JAZGUH010000682.1 coordinate 145,471, forward strand.
CTGCCCGGGAATCGAACCCGGGTCGCAAGAATGGGAATCTTGCATGATACCACTACACCAGCAGTGCCTGACGAAGACGAAAAAGATGCTGCAGATCACTTCAGCTTAGATTATTTCCGTAAAGAGTCGATGCAAATGAAATAATAAACAAAATCGAATGCACTGCCCGGGAATCGAACCCGGGTCGCAAGAATGGGAATCTTGCATGATACCACTACACCAGCAGTGCTTGACGAAGACGAAAAAGATGCTGCAGATCACTTCAGCTTAGATTATTTCCGTAAAGAGTCGATGCAAATGAAATAATAATAAAAATCGAATGCACTGCCCGGGAATCGAACCCGGGTCGCAAGAATGGGAATCTTGCATGATACCACTTGAAGAAGATGAAAATGATGACACATATCACTTCAGCTTAGATTATTTCCGTAAAGAGTCGATGCAAATGAAATAATAAACAAAATCGAATGCACTGCCCGGGAATCGAACCCGGGTCGCAAGAATGGGAATCTTGCATGATACCACTACACCAGCAGTGCCTGACGAAGACGAAAAAGATGCTGCAGATCACTTCAGCTTAGATTATTTCCGTAAAGAGTCGATGCAAATGAAATAATAAACAAAATCGAATGCACTGCCCGGGAATCGAACCCGGGTCGCAAGAATGGGAATCTTGCATGATACCACTACACCAGCAGTGCCTGACGAAGACGAAAAAGATGCTGCAGATCACTTCAGCTTAGATTATTTCCGTAAAGAGTCGATGCAAATGAAATAATAAACAAAATCGAATGCACTGCCCGGGAATCGAACCCGGGTCGCAAGAATGGGAATCTTGCATGATACCACTACACCAGCAGTGCTTGACGAAGACGAAAAAGATGCTGCAGATCACTTCAGCTTAGATTATTTCCGTAAAGAGTCGATGCAAATGAAATAATAATAAAAATCGAATGCACTGCCCGGGAATCGAACCCGGGTCGCAAGAATGGGAATCTTGCATGATACCACTTGAAGAAGGTGAAAATGATGACACATATCACTTCAGCTTAGATTATTTCCGTAAAGAGTCGATGCAAATGAAATAATAATAAAAATCGAATGCACTGCCCGGGAATCGAACCCGGGTCGCAAGAATGGGAATCTTGCATGATACCACTACACCAGCAGTGCTTGACGAAGATGAAAAAGATGCTGCAGATCACTTCAGCTTAGATTATTTCCGTTAAGCGTCAATGCAGATGAAATAGTAATAAAAATCGAATGCACTGCCCGGGAATCGAACCCGGGTCGCAAGAATGGGAATCTCGCATAATACCACTTGAAGAAGATGAAAATGATGATACATATCACTTCAGCTTAGATTATTTCCGTAAAGAGTCGATGCAAATGAAATAATAATAAAAATCGAATGCACTGCCCGGGAATCGAACCCGGGTCGCAAGAATGGGAATCTTGCATGATACCACTACACCAGCAGTGCATGACGAAGATGAAAAAGATGCTGCAGATCACTTCAGCTTAGATTATTTCCGTGAAGAGTCAATGCAAATGAAATAATAAACAAAATCGAATGCACTGCCCGGGAATCGAACCCGGGTCGCAAGAATGGGAATCTTGCATGATACCACTTGAAGAAGGTGAAAATGATGATACATGTCACTTCAGCTTAGATTATTTCCGTAAAGAGTCAATGCAAATGAAATAATAATAAAAATCGAATGCACTGCCCGGGAATCGAACCCGGGTCGCAAGAATGGGAATCTTGCATGATACCACTACACCAGCAGTGCTTGACGAAGATGAAAAAGATGCTGCAGATCACTTCAGCTTAGATTATTTCCGTTAAGCGTCAATGCAAATGAAATAATAATAAAAATGGAATTCACTGCCCGGGAATCGAACCCGGGTAGCAAGAATGGGAATCTTGCATGATACCACTTGAAGAAGATGAAAATGATGATACATATCACTTCAGCTTAGACTATTTCCGTAAAGAGTCGATGCAAATGAAATAATAATAAAAATCGAATGCACTGCCCGGGAATCGAACCCGGGTCGCAAGAATGGGAATCTTGCATGATACCACTACACCAGCAGTGCTTGACGAAGATGGAAAAGATGCTGCAGATCACCCCAGCTTAGATTATTTCCGTTAAGCGTCAATGCAAATGAAATAATAATAAAAATCGAATGCACTGCCCGGGAATCGAATCCGGGTCGCAAGAATGGGAATCTTGCATGATACCACTACACCAGCAGTGCTTGACGAAGATGGAAAAGATGCTGCAGATCACTTCAGCTTAGATTATTTCCGTAAAGAGTCGATGCAAATGAAATAATAAACAAAATCGAATGCACTGCCCGGGAATCGAACCCGGGTCGCAAGAATGGGAATCTTGCATGATACCACTACACCAGCAGTGCTTGACGAAGACGAAAAAGATGCTGCAGATCACTTCAGCTTAGATTATTTCCGTGAAGAGTCAATGCAGATGAAATAGTAATAAAAATCGAATGCACTGCCCGGGAATCGAACCCGGGTCGCAAGAATGGGAATCTTGCATGATACCACTACACCAGCAGTGCCTGACGAAGACGAAAAAGATGCTGCAGATCACTTCAGCTTAGATTATTTCCGTAAAGAGTCGATGCAAATGAAATAATAATAAAAATCGAATGCACTGCCCGGGAATCGAACCCGGGTCGCAAGAATGGGAATCTTGCATGATACCACTACACCAGCAGTGCTTGACGAAGATGAAAAAGATGCTGCAGATCACTTCCGCTTAGATTATTTCCGTAAAGAGTCGATGCAAATGAAATAATAAACAAAATCGAATGCACTGCCCGGGAATCGAACCCGGGTCGCAAGAATGGGAATCTTGCATGATACCACTACACCAGCAGTGCTTGACGAAGATGAAAAAGATGCTGCAGATCACTTCAGCTTAGATTATTTCCGTTAAGCGTCAATGCAAATGAAATAATAAACAAAATCGAATGCACTGCCCGGGAATCGAACCCGGGTCGCAAGAATGGGAATCTTGCATGATACCACTACACCAGCAGTGCTTGACGAAGACGAAAAAGATGCTGCAGATCACTTCAGCTTAGATTATTTCCGTAAAGAGTCGATGCAAATGAAATAATAAACAAAATCGAATGCACTGCCCGGAATCGAACCCGGGTCGCAAGAATGGGAATCTTGCATGATACCACTTGAAGAAGATGAAAATGATGATACATATCACTTTAGCTTAGATTCTTTCCGTGAAGAGTCAATGCAAATGAAATAATAATAAAAATCGAATGCACTGCCCGGGAATCGAACCCGGGTCGCAAGAATTGGAATCTTGCATGATACCACTACACCAGCAGTGCTTGACGAAGATGGAAAAGATGCTACAGATCACTCCAGCTTAGATTATTTCCGTGAAGCGTCAATGCAAATGAAATAATAATAAAAATCGAATGCACTGCCCGGGAATCGAACCCGGGTCGCAAGAATGGGAATCTTGCATGATACCACTACACCAGCAGTGCTTGACGAAGATGAAAAAGATGCTGCAGATCACTTCAGCTTAGATTATTTCCGTAAAGAGTCGATGCAAATGAAATAATAAACAAAATCGAATGCACTGCCCGGGAATCGAACCCGGGTCGCAAGAATGGGAATCTTGCATGATACCACTACACCAGCAGTGCTTGACGAAGATGAAAAAGATGCTGCAGATCACTTCCGCTTAGATTATTTCCGTAAAGAGTCGATGCAAATGAAATAATAAACAAAATCGAATGCACTGCCCGGGAATCGAACCCGGGTCGCAAGAATGGGAATCTTGCATGATACCACTACACCAGCAGTGCTTGACGAAGATGAAAAAGATGCTGCAGATCACTTCAGCTTAGATTATTTCCGTTAAGCGTCAATGCAAATGAAATAATAAACAAAATCGAATGCACTGCCCGGGAATCGAACCCGGGTCGCAAGAATGGGAATCTTGCATGATACCACTACACCAGCAGTGCTTGACGAAGACGAAAAAGATGCTGCAGATCACTTCAGCTTAGATTATTTCCGTAAAGAGTCGATGCAAATGAAATAATAAACAAAATCGAATGCACTGCCCGGGAATCGAACCCGGGTCGCAAGAATGGGAATCTTGCATGATACCACTTGAAGAAGATGAAAATGATGATACATATCACTTTAGCTTAGATTCTTTCCGTGAAGAGTCAATGCAAATGAAATAATAATAAAAATCGAATGCACTGCCCGGAATCGAACCCGGGTCGCAAGAATGGGAATCTTGCATGATACCACTACACCAGCAGTGCTTGACGAAGATGGAAAAGATGCTGCAGATCACTCCAGCTTAGATTATTTCCGTGAAGCGTCAATGCAAATGAAATAATAATAAAAATCGAATGCACTGCCCGGGAATCGAACCCGGGTCGCAAGAATGGGAATCTTGCATGATACCACTACACCAGCAGTGCTTGACGAAGATGAAAAAGATGCTGCAGATCACTTCAGCTTAGATTATTTCCGTAAAGAGTCGATGCAAATGAAATAATAAACAAAATCGAATGCACTGCCCGGGAATCGAACCCGGGTCGCAAGAATGGGAATCTTGCATGATACCACTACACCAGCAGTGCTTGACGAAGATGAAAAAGATGCTGCAGATCACTTTAGCTTAGATTATTTCCGTAAAGAGTCGATTCAAATGAAATAGTAAACGAAATCGAATGCACTGCCCGGGAATCGAACCCGGGTCGCAAGAATGGGAATCTTGCATGATACCACTACACCAGCAGTGCTTGACGAAGATGGAAAAGATGCTGCAGATCACTCCAGCTTAGATTATTTCCGTTAAGCGTCAATGCAAATGAAATAATAATAAAAATCGAATGCACTGCCCGGGAATCGAACCCGGGTCGCAAGAATGGGAATCTTGCATGATACCACTACACCAGCAGTGCTTGACGAAAATGAAAAAGATGCTGCAGATCACTTCAGCTTAGATTATTTCCGTGAAGAGTCAATGCAGATGAAATAATAATAAAAATCGAATGCACTGCCCGGGAATCGAACCCGGGTCGCAAGAATGGGAATCTTGCATGATACCACTACACCAGCAGTGCTTGACGAAAATGAAAAAGATGCTGCAGATCACTTCAGCTTAGATTATTTCCGTGAAGAGTCAATGCAGATGAAATAATAATAAAAATCGAATGCACTGCCCGGGAATCGAACCCGGGTCGCAAGAATGGGAATCTTGCATGATACCACTACTATAGCAGTGCTTGACAAAGATGAAAAAGATGCTGCAGATCACTTCAGCTTAGATTATTTCCGTGAAGAGTCAATGCAGATGAAACAATAATAAAAAAATAGATTACACTGCCCGGGAATCGAACACGGGTCGCAAGAATGGGAATCTTGCATGATACCACTACACCAGCAGTGCTTGACGAAGACGGAAAAGATGCTGCAGATCACTCCAGCTTAGATTATTTCCGTTAAGCGTCAATGCAAATGAAATAATAATAAAAATCGAATGCACTGCCCGGGAATCGAACCCGGGTCGCAAGAATGGGAATCTTGCATGATACCACTACACCAGCAGTGCTTGACGAAGAAGAAAAAGATGCTGCAGATCACTTCAGCTTAGATTATTTCCGTGAAGAGTCAATGCAGATGAAATAATAAACAAAATCGAATGCACTGCCCGGGAATCGAACCCGGGTCGCAAGAATGGGAATCTTGCATGATACCACTACACCAGCAGTGCTTGACGAAGATGAAAAAGATGCTGCAGATCACTTTAGCTTAGATTATTTCCGTAAAGAGTCGATTCAAATGAAATAGTAAACGAAATCGAATGCACTGCCCGGGAATCGAACCCGGGTCGCAAGAATGGGAATCTTGCATGATACCACTACACCAGCAGTGCTTGACGAAGATGGAAAAGATGCTGCAGATCACTCCAGCTTAGATTATTTCCGTTAAGCGTCAATGCAAATGAAATAATAATAAAAATCGAATGCACTGCCCGGGAATCGAACCCGGGTCGCAAGAATGGGAATCTTGCATGATACCACTACACCAGCAGTGCTTGACGAAAATGAAAAAGATGCTGCAGATCACTTCAGCTTAGATTATTTCCGTGAAGAGTCAATGCAGATGAAATAATAATAAAAATCGAATGCACTGCCCGGGAATCGAACCCGGGTCGCAAGAATGGGAATCTTGCATGATACCACTACACCAGCAGTGCTTGACGAAAATGAAAAAGATGCTGCAGATCACTTCAGCTTAGATTATTTCCGTGAAGAGTCAATGCAGATGAAATAATAATAAAAATCGAATGCACTGCCCGGGAATCGAACCCGGGTCGCAAGAATGGGAATCTTGCATGATACCACTACACTAGCAGTGCTTGACAAAGATGAAAAAGATGCTGCAGATCACTTCAGCTTAGATTATTTCCGTGAAGAGTCAATGCAGATGAAACAATAATAAAAAAATAGATTACACTGCCCGGGAATCGAACACGGGTCGCAAGAATGTGAATCTTGCATGATACCACTACACCAGCAGTGCTTGACGAAGACGGAAAAGATGCTGCAGATCACTCCAGCTTAGATTATTTCCGTTAAGCGTCAATGCAAATGAAATAATAATAAAAATCGAATGCACTGCCCGGGAATCGAACCCGGGTCGCAAGAATGGGAATCTTGCATGATACCACTACACCAGCAGTGCTTGACGAAGAAGAAAAAGATGCTGCAGATCACTTCAGCTTAGATTATTTCCGTGAAGAGTCAATGCAGATGAAATAATAATAAAAATCGAATGCACTGCCCGGGAATCGAACCCGGGTCGCAAGAATGGGAATCTTGCATGATACCACTACACCAGCAGTGCTTGACGAAGACGAAAAAGATGCTGCAGATCACTTCAGCTTAGATTATTTCCGTAAAGAGTCGATGCAAATGAAATAATATACAAAATCGAATGCACTGCCCGGGAATCGAACCCGGGTCGCAAGAATGGGAATCTTGCATGATACCACTACACCAGCAGTGCTTGACGAAGATCGCGAACGGCGCCCATTCGCCAGTATAGATAGCTACCAGACTATTGTGCAACTTCATGGCAGCTCTTCTTCGTATGTGCGCGTGCGTGAAGAGAAAATGTTCCTCATTTCATACAGAATTGACGCATGCGCACTAGTTTCCCTCATTTTTCAAATTTACAGTTATAAAGCCATGATTCTTAACCCCTTGGGCACGGTATTTTACGGGAGACGTCGGGGTGTTGCAGCGGTTCTGGCAGCCAAATCGAACCGCTACAATGTGTTTTTGCAGTCAAGCATGACATAAACAATAATCCAACAATGGATTGAAACTGCACAAACGGCGGCCAATGGCGTCATCATCCGGCCGCATAATTTTGTTTCCAAGGAAGGTTAGGGGCAGTTATCATAAATGGGCGTATCTAGACCGCTATTACCATCATGCATATTCATGTTAAGTTATTTTATATAATAAGCATCGCACGCATCATTCAGACAACAATATAATGTTGAAGTAAAAATATTTGGTCCAGCTACTGTTGTGGCTATATTGGTAGAGCATAAGGCTTTGGACTACAGAGGCCTGGGTTCGAATCCTTTGCCCGATTGATATTTCTTTTTCTTGTACTAATTGTGGTGTGGAGGATTTTATTTCAAGGGAAAACAAGTCTGAGAACCTGTCTCAGCTCACACAGCCAAGTACAGCGCCCATTTATGATAATTGCCCTAACTTTCCTAGGGAAAAAAATCACGCCATCCGGCCTGGTGGCATTTTTTTGACGCCATATGGCGTCATCCGTACGCAAGGGATAATGGTATTCATTTAACCATGTTCGGGTATTGTACTGCCGCCGTGTGGTTTCTTCTCTGTTTCAATAGGTTTAAAAATTCTCTCAGGCAGTAACAGCTTAGTGGCCGAGTGGTTAAGCGAGTCGTTCATCGAGTGGTTTATCGGCTCTTAAGCTGAGGGTTCGATTCCCAGCTTTTCAGTATTTCCTTTTTCTTTTCCAGAAATGTGATTGTCATTATTTATAAGAGCATTCGTTTACCGTCCCCAAATACCAACTGTACTGTGGCGTGCGGTCGATTAGCAGTGCAGTTGGGACCGCTCGTGAAGTCCAGGTAAGCATCTTCGTACAGGCTCATGGCACGTTTGGCTGGCTCGGCAGTCATTGCTTAGGGTGCAGCCATGTTCCTCCCTTTTACGGCGCTAGACCTTCGGGTTATATGGATGAGTGGGGAAGGAGGTGTGATGGACCGGGGTCTGATCTGTGATGGACCGGAATCCGAGCCCTTAAGAGTCCTACATGGGAGCCGGTAAGCCGGAGTATGGGGCCCCGGTGAATCGCGGCACCTGAAAGCTTGGTCAACATCACATAACTTTTTTGTTTAAAAAGGCATAATACCAGAATGCATATTTGATTGATTAACTCTAAGGGTTTCCGGAAAAAAAAACAAGTAATGTTTTTTCTGACATTTCTCTATTTATTATTATATTTAAAAGTAGTGTACACGATTGGTAATCGTCCAATTTGTTTTTACTGAATTATTACGAAATACCTTACTCGATTGATGAAGATGAAAAAGATGCTGCAGATCACTTCAGCTTAGATTATTTCCGTGAAGAGTCAATGCAAATGAAATAATAAACAAAATCGAATGCACTGCCCGGGAATCGAACCCGGGTCGCAAGAATGGGAATCTTGCATGATACCACTACACCAGCAGTGCTTGGCATAACTGAAACAGATGCTGCAGATCACTTTAGCTTAGATTATTTCCGTGAAGAGTCAATGCAGATGAAATAATAATAAAAATCGAATGCACTGCCCGGGAATCGAACCCGGGTCGCAAGAATGGGAATCTTGCATGATACCACTACACCAGCAGTGCTTGACGAAGAAGAAAAAGACGCTGCAGATCACTTCAGCTTAGATTATTTCCGTGAAGAGTCAATGCAGATGAAATAATAATAAAAATCGAATGCACTGCCCGGGAATCGAACCCGGGTCGCAAGAATGGGAATCTTGCATGATACCACTACACCAGCAGTGCTTGACGAAGACGAAAAAGATGCTGCAGATCACTTCAGCTTAGATTATTTCCGTGAAGAGTCAATGCAGATGAAACAATAATAAAAAAATAGATTACACTGCCCGGGAATCGAACACGGGTCGCAAGAATGGGAATCTTGCATGATACCACTACACCAGCAGTGCTTGACGAAGACGGAAAAGATGCTGCAGATCACTCCAGCTTAGATTATTTCCGTTAAGCGTCAATGCAAATGAAATAATAATAAAAATCGAATGCACTGCCCGGGAATCGAACCCGGGTCGCAAGAATGGGAATCTTGCATGATACCACTACACCAGCAGTGCTTGACGAAAATGAAAAAGATGCTGCAGATCACTTCAGCTTAGATTATTTCCGTGAAGCATCAATGGCAGATGAAATAATTAAAAACAGAATGCACTGCCCGGGAATCGACCTTGGGTCGCAAGAATGGGAATCTTGCCACCTGAAAATTGCCACCTGGCCGGTTGATTATATGTGCCAATTTCATTATTAGGGTATTGTGTACGTTTAGTTTGGCTGCACAGGCCTCCTGTTTCTGTTTCGATTGGCTGCATAACCCGGCCTGGCGCCCCAGCGCCCCAGCGCCCCCATGAAATACCCGGGTTCAAGGGGTTTTAAAGAAGAGAAAAGTTGCTGCAGATCAATTCAGCTTAGATTATTTCCGCGACAGCAGACTAAATCGAAAACGGGACATACAACGAAACTGATGTTTGCCTTTATAATATTGTGGTCGAAAATCCTATTGACTATATTTTAAGTAATATAATGAACAAAGAAGGTAAACAGAAAAATACAAAAAAATGGCTGGAAATCGAACATGGGCCAAATCAGTGGCCTAACTCATGGAGAAATCAACCCTCCCTGCCTAACTCAAGCAAGTTCACAGTAAATGAGTATGGTTTGGGTGCTGATGAGAGAAGGGTGGGTTGGGGTCGAGATGGAATGAGGAAGCTGGGGGACAAAGGAGTGTGGTTTGGGTGCTGATGAGAGAAAGGTGGGTTGGGGTCGAGATAAAATGAGGAAGCTGGGGGACAAAGGAGTGTGGTTTGGGTGCTGATGAGAGAAAGGTGGGTTGGGGTCGAGATGGAAGAAGGAAGCTAGGGGACAAAGGAGTGTGGTTTGGGTGCTGATGAGAGAAGGGTGGGTTGGGGTCGAGATGGAAGGAGGAAGCTGGGGGACAAAGGAGTGTGGTTTGGGTGCTGATGAGAGAAGGGTGGGTTGGGGTCGAGATGGAAGGAGGAAGCTAGGGGACAAAGGATTGTGGTTTGGGTGCTGATGAGAGAAAGGTGGGTTGGGGTCGAGATGGAAGGAGGAAGCTGGCGGACAAAGGAGTGTGGTTTGGGTGCTGATGAGAGAAGGGTGGGTTGGAGTCGAGATGGAAGGAGGAAGCTAGGGGACAAAGGATTGTTTGAGAAGGTATATACATGTATTATTTTAGCAAATGACAAACAAAAAAACCAACTCAATGACAAACTGTACAAATCACACAAGATGACTTCCGTTAAGTTAAAAACCAACTCAATGCGAACATTTTTATTAAGAAAAAGAAACCCTTTTCAGAATATTCATCACAATCGCAACATTTCAACAGCAGATCAAAACATCCCAAGGAAGCACTGTTTCTATCATTCCATCCAGCGTGATATACATATTCGTCTCTTCAAATTAAACAACAGACATAGTGGTAGATTAGATTAACACAAAGACAGGGTGGGCGTGGTTTGTATGGGGGGTTGTATGAGGAGATCGAGAGTTAGCTTTACTGTATTTTTTGCTTTTTAGTACAGCGGCAATGACCGAAAATTCCTCGATAAGAAAGCCCCCTTCAATTGGATAATGTTTTCTATAGAGTACCGAAGTCTGACGTCAGTTGGCATGACAACTGGCTCAAAACAAATGGAAATTTCGAGTGTTCCTCTTTTGTTAACAGCCAGTCATGCAAACACATTGACACAAAATAACAAAAGGATTCTGGTTCCAAACAGTGCATCACGTCATCACTGCCAATGTTCCTTTCCCCTTGGGTAAAGAACGACAACTGCAAAACAGCCGTAACTTTTGTAGTGGTTTAACACCTACATGTAACTATTATTTTGACGAAACTGTGCTATCATAATTAAATATAGTCTACAACATTTGCTTTTGCTGTCTTTCACAAATAAATGCAGTTAGGGTTTAGTATTTTATAGCGTGCTGCCAAATACTGTAAAACTGACCCGTTTGAATTGTGTGCATAGAGCAAGTTCGATCAAGGACCACTAGTTAACTAGTGGTTGGTTGAACTTGGTTCGTGACGTACGTAGCGCATGTGCACTAATGTAGAAGTGCGAACGACTCTAGTCAAACTATTGTCATGTCAACGCGACCATGAGAAAATGGCGGTGGCTAGTTTGTTTAAGTTTTTGGACGAGTTCATAGATGAAAGCGAGACTGACGATATTTGCTCAGTATATCAACAATGTCACAAGTGGTAACGTGTGCATTATTTCTACATGTTCAAAATAGAGACAAAGTAACAAAAAATGATCGTTCACTGCTGCTGAATATTTACGTTTTTCCCGCCATTTTTCTGATAACTTTGCCTCTCTTCACTGTGCTATTAAAACGGCTATTGGTAACCAGCGATGCGACCAACCTCGGTGGGCTAGTCGCGAATCGTCGACCAGACTAGTCCAACCATCGCCGACTAGCGTGCGTTCGATCAGAGTTAGTCGAACTATGGTTAACTATAGTCCTTGATCGAACTTGCTCATAGATGCTGGGAAAACAGAGGAAAAAATGTTCTAGTAGTCTGGTTATAGAGTCGGGGAATTATCAGGTCGGTCAACTAGACTATTTCCAACGATTGTCGAGAGACAATCGTTGGAAAACGATATACATTTACCACTTTTCTTGTAAGCGACAGCACACCAGGCGCCAAATTTCACAGGATGATTGATACTTACAGTCTAGTACGGTATTTCGTAATAATTCACTAGTTTTGTTTTTTATGTTTGCAAATGTTGTATATTCCCTTTATCTTTTCTGTCACGGACCATTAGTTTACTTTATGAATGTAACAAACCGCACAGGTGCATGTAAAAATAATAAACCAGTTCGGTATTTCAACTGCGCATGTGTGCACAATGACATTTTATCCAGAATGACCCGCGTTAGCGCGCGTGTGAACGCAAAAGGTGGTCACACAACGCGCACGTGTTAAATTCAATCAGAATAAGCGTTCGCGTAATGGCGTGACATTACGTCAGCAATTTTATCCTTTGAGATACCGAACTGGCTTATTCCTGGAGCATATTGTCAATTTTTAGACAAAAAATAACATACAAGTAGCTGTACATGTTGCATCACAATTGCTAGCACATTTATGTACAAACTCAAGACGTACATGGCATTGATTGCTTGTCTAACTAAACTCCTCAAAAAAGTTCGGAATTTTTTCCCACTTATTTATCTCGGTTATATGAGACCAAGGGCCAATTTCATAGAACTGCTTCAGCACAAAAAAACTTGCTTAGTAAAATCAAGTTAACAGCTAAAACTCTCTGTGACTGTCAAGCTCAGCAAACAACAGCTAAATACCAGTCACAAGCAATATACATCACATGGAGTTTTGGCTGGTAAGCTGGTTTTTTAAGCAAGTTTTTTTGTGTGCTTAAGCAATTTTTTGCTTTAGCAGCTCTATGAAACTGGCCCCTGTTTGTATCGTGTTGCATATCAGTGAAAGGTTCTGTTGTTTTGAGTTGTTTAGGGGATTGGATTTGTTTTGAATGATAAAGTGCCAGGACAGGATTAGCAGTTTTACAGGTGGTTGAACATAGATGAATGCACAGTGAGTCTTTGGTGCTAGTCATTTTTCAAAGTGGTCATTTTTTGGTGTCTAATCCAAGCATCATCATGCCAAGATTATCCAACGTGGAGAAGGCTCGTGCTATATATAGGGCAGCTTCAAGCTGGTGTTCCCCAGAACCAAGTTGTGGCAATTTTTGGAGGGAACCCTGGTACCATCTCCAAATTGAAAGCAAAATTACGTGAAACTGGCGATGTCAAGGACAGACCAAGAAGTGGACGTCCTAAGAAGACAACTCCCCAAGAAGACTGGTGAGCAGCATGAGGAGGAGGTGCCAGGCTGTTGTGGCTGCGTATGGTTCTTCCACCCGCTATAAGTGACTGTTGTTTGTGTAATGAAATACAGTGTAAAATTGCCAATATGTCTTCTTTATTCCTGGCTACTAACACAGTTGGTTGTTCTATTGAGCACAGATAATGGCAAATTTTGCACATTCTGTTTGAGACCCACCTGTATTCACAGAAGAGGTACTCAGCCGTGAAGCAAGTGATTGTTACAAATGTGGTGTCGTGAAGGAGAATGAATGAACCTTTCACTGATATGCGACACGATACAAACAGGTCTCAAATAACCGAGATATAAATGAGTGGGAAAAAATTCCGACCCTTTTTTGAGTAGTTTACTTTCTGTCAAGCCAAAAGAGGGCGTCAATGTTATTGCAGCAAACAACCCTCCTTCTGCCTCTTTGTGGGCGGGGCATGCTATAATCATACCCACCAAGTCAAGGACCTCTACACTCTTACTTCTAAAAGCCTTTTGCAGTGGCTCGGAAACAGCACATTCATCACTTCGTGACACACAATGACATTGGTCTTATGTTTAAATACATAACTTTCCTCACATCTGGTTGAAGGCAATTTGGTGTGCAGTGCGAGGTTATAACAAATAACACTAGCTTTTAAAAGGCACTTCTCGGCATTGGAAACATTTCTCCAAGGACAAAATTCTATTGGGAAAAAATATTAATCAGCCCAATGTTGAAGAGCCAAAATACGACTTGAAAGAAGAAAAAATGCTAAGATATATTACAAGTGCTAAGTTAGTGTATATACATGTTCTACTCTTATAAAAAAGAAAATTTCAAACAGCGTATTAGTTTAAGAGCACCAATAGGGAAGGACGTGAAGGAAATTAAAATCTATTTTTAAGTACATTGATTTTTATGGTTTTATGTGCATACTTAAAAATTCAGCAGAAAAATATTAGGGCTGCTTTTATATGCCCATTGCGATGCTAAAAGGCACTTTGTAGAATAACTATTGCTTATTGCCTTTAGAATTTCTTTTAGCGCAAAGGAAAACTGGGCAGCATTTCTTGAAGTAAATTTGGGAGATCAATTAAAAACAAATAATGGTGCATTATGGCGCCAACAATTAACAAGCCCACTAACCCATAAGATGGCATAATACAATTCCCAGTACCTGTTCTTACTATTTTGGGGTCAATGTGCGTTCCAACAATATTAAGGTTTTTTAAAATGAAAAAAAAAATTCTACGGACACAAAACTGCAGCAAATAAGTTGACACCAGTCGGAAAAAAAATTAAATTCCCACGCAGTGCAAAAACGATTTTGCTGGTGTTTTTTTTATACGCAGACATTGGTTCTATCGTTCTGTAAATTATTTTTGATGACTAGTTTGAGGGGATAGAGGGCCTTAATATGTCAAGTTTATCAATGCCAAGTTTGGCTTGGGGGAGGGGAGGTGGGCTGTTAGCGACCAAAGACTGAGGAGATTTCTGAGCCAATATTCCCGTAGCATGTGGGTTCCCGTCCGCTCCAGTCCCCGCACCTTAGACACACACGGGTGCTGCTCTCTATTGTTGAGGCGGGATCGTCACACACGTAAATCACCTGCAGAATAGAAAACCCCAAGAAATGATAATAGACTGAGCTGGCACTCACTGTGGGTCAAGAATTAGTATGGAAGCCAGGTGGTACCACTCATGAGAGAGGGAGTATATTTCTTTGAATTACGCAGGGGCAGATCTAGAGGGGGGTTGTGGGGGTTGCACCCCCCCCCCCCCCCCTTGGGCTGCTGAGCAAAGTTGTGATAAGCAATGCTAAACCACATTCTTGTTACCAGTGGGTATACCGCTGGTCCATACACTGTACACTGTACCGGTACTAGGCGGGTACAACCCCTCCCTAAATGAAAGGCTAGATCCGCCCGTTACAGGTGAATACATTTTTCTGGCGGCTGCTAATATTATACGACGGCCGCCAGACAACTTCAACCCCTGCGTTAAAGCCATATATTCACCCATATTCTGCTATAGTTAGAAGTGATAATTACCGATTCCATGAAATATGCCACTTGTGAGTTAAATTTGAATAACATCTGGTACATTGACTTGCTCCAAATGCTTGGCACATTTTAACTGTGAATTCTCCAGACCAAATACACTGTTGCTATATCACATGATTCGGGGCAAGTTATTGCGTAGTTACGCAATTAGAGACGCTCATTGTTGACAATAGGTGACTGGGAATGGCACAAAGGCACCACCATTCCGGAACTGGGAGTTGCTCGTTTAAGGCTTGCCCCGAATCACGTGATATAGTAACAGTCTCTTTGTTCTGGAGAATTCAAAGTTAAAATGTGCAAAATATTTTGAGCAAGTCAATGTACCAGATGTTATTCAAATTTAACTCGCAAATGGCTTATTAGGCCCAGTTTGTTAAGTTTCTATTTTTTTTAAATAATTTGGTGGAGGAGATATAGCCTCCCCACTACGAACTACATCTGATAGTAACAATACAGATAATACAAGCTAATATTCAAATTGCGTAGCGGGGCTACGAATATATTTAAACTCCCAGCAAGTATATTACAGGTGGCATGAGAAAGGTAGCGAAATTTAAGAATTGTTCCTACCCTACCCATCACTTCAATGATGGACCCAATCAACGATATTCGATTTTATGGAATATCCACCGATTTCCATGTTTCATCCATTTGCTCGTCCGCCATCTTACCACTCTAGGCTTTGCGCGAACCTACAAGCTTGGCATAAGTAGGTGCTAGGCTGGACAGCACTATGGATGTTCTACGAGTGGTAATATGGCGGCTGTTGGCGACAGTTGTTCGTGTAGCGTGCAACGGCCAATGAACTACCGGTATGCAGATTTATATACATGGAAATCAGTGGGAGTGCTGCTTAGGAAGAAGTTCTGAAATCAGAATTCCAGTGAGGCATTAAGCCCTACTTATCACTGGTCAGAGCTGAATTTCGCTTCGTGCAAATCCTGTGGTAGTCAGTTAGGCCTAAACAAACTACGGCGGTTTCACACTTACCTCCTTTCCGTGCGTGAACTCGTTGCCGAATCTCACTGCTCCATCCAACTCACCCGGGTCGCCGCAAGAATCCTGGGATCGATCTGTTGGACACCAAAATCAACGACCGAGTGTTTAAAATTTACTCTTTTACAGCAAATGTGTAGGATGAGAATAACAATTCCATGCCATTTCTCCTCATGACTGTCAGAGCATACACACCGAAAGTTTGAGTTATTACCCATGGGCGTCGCCAGGATTTTTTCTAGAGGGGGAAAAAATCCCAAAATCCTTTTTTTCCCCGAGGGTGGGTGGGAGGACATTAAATTTGCCCACCCCACCACCATTGACCTAGTCTTCTTTTTTTCTTTTTCTTTTACTTTTCTTTAGCTTTTCTTTTAGTGCAAAATGTGCACTTTTGAACATGCAAAGCCTAAAATCATATTTAATTCTATGCCAGTATCGATCTTGGGTTTGAAAGACTGAAAAATGGCAGCGTAAGTTGCCTGTATCCCCTTCAACTTGTGCACAGAATCAAGCCGTGTTTATTCATGTTTTATCCTGAATTGGATGCGCAGACATGTGCAGTTCGTCGAGTGCCCGTTAAAAGGACGTTAGGGACCCAGTCACGCAAAATTCACATTTTGAGAAAATCGACTTTAAAGTTGTTGCGTTCCCATTTGTAAATTAAGAATCGCAAGAGGCTGAATTTTTGTCAGATGACATTTATTACCGGTAATATTTCCAATGATGTCGTTCATTCTTAAATAAAAATATTACTTAAGTTATTTACATATTTATGCTAACGACCTTTTGCCGGGAACAAACTTTGCTCCTAGCGCGTTTACGTCCCACTGAAGTGGAGAGATGAACGCACTTGTATCATGTTTTGTTAAATTGGTATTACACGCTAACATCCTTTTACCGAGTAAAAAAATGCAAACCCCTTCCATCCTTTTCATTCTGGTAATTACGTAAGAATGACGTAACCCCTTGAGACGAAATGTATATCAAATTAAAGATATTTCAATACTCTATCCATTACCCGAAAAACCCGAATTTGACCAATTTTTCGTCCTTAACGACCTTTTTCGGGGCACACGACGAGCTGTTTTATGACGGTGAGTTGCAACTTACAGGGGAAAAGGAAGGTTTCCTCAGCGCATACCCCGACCAGACCCGTCGTTCCCTTCGGCTTGAGGATGTTCTCATTTCCATTTGTACCGCACTCGGATGGGGGATAGTTGCTTGCTAACGCGACCTCTAAAGCCTGGTTAATGCAGGGGGCCTTAATGAGTATGCGGCCGCCCGTCTTGTAAGGGAAGCACACGATGCCATCTGGACCGGTGTAGTGGGAAGCCGTGTAACGGAAGTCGATGCCGTAGAGCCTGAGGGCGGAAGGAGGCATAAACATAAAAGGATGGTTTATGAAATAGAAATATCACAGCAAATTGCTCAGACCAGAGCTTCTGGCAGACTAAAATATTCCCCGTAAAATTAACGGTCGAAAGGCGTGCAGCAAGGTGCCACCCGTCTACCACAGTGGTTTTTTTTTTTAGGGCCGAATGGTATTTAAATTTACTGATGAACCGTATTTCTTATGGTGAAAAGTCTGTTAAATACGGCAGTTTTTACGGGCACCTGTTGTTTTTTAGAAAAACAAAAAAAGGTAGTACTGGAAGCTAAGTTGCCATTGCAAATTAACAGAAATGAATAAAGTGGGAACCAGACTAAACGGACATTACTATCTTAGAGGGTGCATAACCTATAAACACTACAAACTGAATGTCGTGCATTAGCTTTATATTCAGCTTATCCCACCTAAATAAAGTCATGGATTCCCATGAACAATTTCAATATTTGAATATGAAAGGAGATGTAATCAGAATATATCGCGCAAAAAAGAAATCTTTCACTTACTCGAAGAATGCATTTTCCACGGGGAAGCGACACTCCGCATCGTAGCAAGCCCGTACCGTCACACAGCTAGTTTGCTCCCAGGCCCGGCCAAAGGCCCACCACGAGTAGGTGAAGTTCCTGGCATCAAACTGCCACATGAGCCGGAAGCCTTGATCGGTCTCAGCCGGGGTATCTCCCCTGGTCGGAGGGTTAGGTTCGTTGCTTTCCGTCCTGGCTACACCGGCCACACCGGCAACATCACCATCTGCAACCCAGTAACCTATAGGCAAACAAGAACAGCAGTGATTTACTTCGGGAATAGACCTTATGCGTATATAGCGGCCATCTTCCAGGCTAAATACCCCTGGATAGACATGGGCAAACATTTTGTGCTTACATTGTTACATAATTTGAATGACAAAGAATTACACAGAAGATGGCG
Source organism: Hippasteria phrygiana (assembly GCA_037893225.1). Classification (NCBI taxonomy): domain Eukaryota; kingdom Metazoa; phylum Echinodermata; class Asteroidea; order Valvatida; family Goniasteridae; genus Hippasteria; species Hippasteria phrygiana. The sequence goes on from JAZGUH010000682.1 coordinate 164,102, forward strand.
ACTAGGAATAAGGTCTATAGACTTGCTTCTCGCCTTAATATGGGGGACTACAATTGCAAGTTAAAAAATAACAGCAAATGATTACAACTTCAATAAAGCTTTATAGATTTTTCATTTTTTTTCTTCTAAATTTGGGAGAAACCTCATTTCTATGCACATTTCCCCCCACAAATTTCGAAATTTCATAGTTGTTTATAAGCTGCAAACTGCCCTCTAAATTGTTGTTTTCTGTCCAACCATCGTCGACTGAAGACAAGGATAGATGTGATTTATTTCTAATAATTCCCAGGCAACTGGACCATCTTGTGGCCGCTCACAGCCCCTCGGCAGGGGCGGATCTAGGTTTTAACTAAGGGGGGGGGGGGGGTTTACCTGAGGTGATTGGCCTACACACCCCAGCGTGCCGAATTTTCGACACCCGACACTGGTTATTTTATTTTTTTTCAGCCCAAGGGGGGGGTTTAAACCCCCAAAACCCCCCCCCGTAGATCCGCCACTGCTCGGGGTGCATAGATGTGTAATAGTGACCCAACTGCCAGTCAATATCCTTGCACGGACTCACTAACTGATAGAATCCTACAACCAAAGCACCTACCCTTATCCTCGTGGTAGCGCCAAGCCTTCATGGGTCTCTCTGGGTCCTCGGCTAGGTCATTAACCGGCATGGAGATGGTGAATGGTGCTAGGTCTCTCGGGGGTTTCGTGACGCCCCTTCGATTCGTTATCAGACACTTCAACTCGGTCATGCCAAACACCTCCAATCCAGCCAGCTCCACTTCACCTACAATCAGCACCACAGTAACAAAGTATTGAGCAAAGTTCAAAATGTGAGCATTTGTTAGCCAGTGGTCGATTCGTGATGTATCTTTCACCTGCGCTGTCATATTACAGAGTGACAATCGTCAGTGGAACTGATGTGGCCAAACGTCACCATCTTCGGTGGAACTTTGGCCAAACGTCACCACAAAACCTAAAGGTCCTGGCTCCATGTCGTACATTGTGTGATAGTCGCAGCCATTGATACCAAGCGATGCGACCATTGATACCAGCGATGCGACCAGTACACTGTGTGATAGTCGCAGCCATTGATACCCAGCGATGCGACCAACCTCAACAGGCTGGCTCCAAATACTTGACTTAATTGATTAGGCCGTGCCGTGTCCGAAATTGATGGCTATTGCTACTGCTATAACTGCTTCCGAAGGCGTTGCTAAGCCGTAAAAATGGCTGGCCTTAGAAACCCTTCAGGGTGCAGACCAGTAAATCGGTCGAAAAATGCCGTCTCCGGCAAAATCACGATTTGCGAGCCCTCAAATTCTCTGCGGTGCACAGGACTGCCAGCTTGTATTACTTAGACATTCGGATGAAATTAGGCTGTAAAAGTGCTCTATATTACAATGGAGCGTAGACATCATTCAGTGGCATATCCAGAAATTGATAAACAGGGGGGCGAAATGTACCTGGGCTGCCGAAGGCAGCCCCGCGTGCCGTATATAGGCACGCCAGCGCTAGGGGGTCTAGGGGCATGCTCCCCCCGAAAATTAGGCCAACTAATGAATAGAGTCTCTACATGACGTTACCCCTAAAGACCCACTTCTACTTAAAAGTATTATTAAAATCAAAAAATTAGCTGGCCTGACGTTTCGAACTTAAGCAAGTTCTTTCTCAAAGGTGAATGACAGAGTACAAGAAACAAACATGTAGGGAACACACATGCATGACGGGGTGGGTGGAGAAACACAAAAGAGGGATGCAAAGGAGCTTGGCAGATAGGCAGTGGGTGAACATCAAAGGGAGAGGCAAGGACAGCCAGGATGACAGGAACAAAGAGGTGTGATTAGGGTAAGGAGGGATTAAGATGAAGGTAGAAGCTGGGGAATTGGACAAGGGAGTGTGGTTCAGGGAAGGGGGGGGGGGGGGGGTTTGAATAGAAGGTGGTAATAGGGCAAGAAAAGGAACAAAGAGAAGTGGCAAGGATAAACAGGAAATGGAAAGACAACACCATTTGGCCAAGAGACCCCAAGAGGGTTTTGCCAGGAGGATAATCTGTAAACAAATGATATTTTCTTCTGGGCCTGCAACGGGGGGGGGGGGGGGGGGGGGGGGCGTACGCCGGCTCCGCCCTATGCTGGATATGCCACTGTCATTTTTCAAGCTGGCGATGGGCTACACGACTACTTTTAGGGGGTTTCATCTTTGGATGGAAATTTCTCCTGAAAGTCATTGGTTAATCCCCGCAAAATTGAACAGAAACTGAAGAATTATGAATTATGCTTCAATTTGATGTGTGTTTCAAACACATTGGAGAGTCCTAAGTGTTTTTCCTGAATTTTTGAAGTTAACGTATTTATCATTGAGGTCTATTGAAGTTGATTTACTGGTGTGAAACCTTTAGTAACAGCCGTAGCTATAGCCTTAGTTCATATTATACAATGACTATGGCATCTAGAGTGTCGACTTTGGACATTTAAAGGTGCATGTTAGATATGTGTGTGTATATATATATATATATTTGTGTAAATATTCTTGTATTTGTGTAAATATTTTTATATGTGTATAAATATTGAATTTTAATTAAAATGTATGCAGCTAGGACACCAATGGAAACCAGTTTTAAACGGTTTGCGCACACCCTGGGTAAAGAAATGTAATAAATTAATATATAAATAAAGCAATGTTTTTTTTTTGCTAAGGGACAATTCGCCACCAAGATGTTGTAACGGAGAGTCCATTGTACGTATTGCATATTTGGATATGTCGAACTTCTCAAGTGCACAGTGCGTGCTGTGGCCTCTCAGTAACACCGTAACAAAATCTTGGTAGTGCATAGCTGCCAATTGCCCATATTAAATACGAGATTTTAAAATTTAGGGTCGGTCACACAGGACACGATAACGATAACGATGACGAAGATGAAAACAAAAATTATGCGAATAAACGTTCTAAAATTATGGGGCGCGCATTTATTACAGGTGCGACCCATCCACCAATGAATGGCGTTCATTCTCACTGTTTTTGTTATACCGTTGTCGTTATCGTGGGCTGTGTGACTGGCCCTTTACATTATGAAATTACCCCAGAATTACTCCAGAATAATTACTCCAGGACCATAAGATAGTGGGTTTGGATGGATGGCGAACGCCGAAATATTACTATCTAACATACATACCCGTCTCTTCGTTGCGTATCCCTGCAATTAATTCAGGTCCTTCAGATGGCGCATCAAGGAACGTAATATTAAGGGGTCGGCACTGGAGTGATACACGCTGTCTATCAGGCACTGCCAAACCACCTAATGAGAATTCAGAATAACACTGTTAGAACAAAATCGTAGACAGGTTTATTCCAAGCCATGCTGTCATTCGTAATCTTTATAATGGCTGGTGCTCAAGCATTCATGCAACCTTCTATATAAATCCATGAGACTTTGTGCCATTAAGTTTCTGAGGTTTTAAGCCGGCAGAATGTAGAAGGAAATTAAACGTATGAACTAGGCCCGAGTGAGTTCATTACCTGCGATGCTGTTTGCCATAGTCAAAATGTCTGCAATCAATCTTTTCCATATCCTTTTTTTTGGTCTTGGATTACACGATTTCGGGATGACCTTAATCAAATTGACAATGCCTCAGCCCATGTTGTAAGGGGAGTTTCGCACATATTAATGCTTATACATGTATTCTAAACACTACTTGTTATGCATGCATCCCGTCATCCAATGACACAAATATAAAAACATTTTTTTAAAGCGTTACCGCCATTTCTGGATGTAGTGGTATAGCCTACCCAAGCCTGATGTCTCTGATAATGACCCCTATTCTTGATTTTGAATACAAACGGGTGGTTTTGTCAAGAATAATTTGACAAAGAATTAAAAAGTCGATCTGCTTTTTGTGACCCCACGCTTATTCTACGGTTAAAAAACTTTGGATTTCCATTCATAAGCCCTCAGTACCTCAGGAAACAAAACCGCCTGTTCAAAAAGGATGTCTTCCCTAACATTAATACATTGCGTGATTTGACTCAAAAAGTTCAAATCAGAAGTAGAATAGCACTTCGAAGCCGACACGTAGACTACCAGACGTAACCCACTTGCGATTACAAAGCAGTTGAGTGGATCACAAATTTACATATTAAAAACTCTGTCTAACTTTGCTGTTCACTGAAATCTTTGTGCATTTAACACGGGAAATACCCTATGCGCCATGCACCGCGCGCTAAACCTATATTTTGAGATTGGAGTATTATTTCCCACCGTCTCGATCTGGATATTAATGTACTAAAGTTCCTCTTTATAGTATACTAAAATTCACCAACAATATTATCCCAGAAAACGTTGTAAATTCTGTCGAAAATAGGTCTTTAACCTGTCGGTTTTGTCTAGTTTTTCGCCCTTCACGCACGATTCACACACAATTCACACACAAATTTAAGTCCTTTTGGTGGAGTGGGTTCACTAAATTCAACAGCGCAAACAAACGAACAGCCTTTCTAATCTGTCTCGGCCGCAGTTTTATTCTCTGTAAAATTCTGTAGATGCTCATGTAAAAACCATTTTGATTGGTCTAGAGGAAAGTCTTGTAAATTTTGGAACAATATTGAAAGGCGCGTTTCTTTTGAGAATGCTTTGTGGCGCGGTCAATGACTCGTGTGTCTGTGCTTTGTGTTGTACAAACGGGATACGCTGGCTCTTCACATGTCTTCAGTCGCTTTCGTCAAATTCGACAATGTTTTCTGCTCATTTAGACCTAAAAGAATTTAATATGATTTCAATAGGCACCGAGTTCATAAAGTTAGTACAATCTTCTGCAAAATTGTTATAAAACGTTAGCACAGAAAAATCCACGTAAAGCCCTGTTCAAACTTCACGTGAATGCAAAGCAAATTTGTGACGTCTACGCCAAATATTCACGCTGCGATTTCGCACATGTCAACATTTTAACTTGTGCGAATCTTTATGACGTTTCATGGCGTCAAATTCGTTTCGCGTTCGCATTCGCGTAAAGTAAGATCCGGTCTTTAATCGGAAAACCGTACCAACCTGTGGGTATGTCGAGCCTCAGTAGATCCCCAAACTCCAGAGCCCGACTTGTCTTTGGGTTCCACAGGAATTCGGTCAGTTCATTGAGCTCGTACAGTTCTATTGTTAGCGTGTTATCTATTTCGTAAACAAAATCAAGCAGTATATTATAGGCCAAGTAAAAAAAAAAAAAGAGGATAAGTATAACCAACCTTTTCCTTCATCCAAGAGGCCACATTCTTTTTATTATCTTTTTTAATTCCTTACAAAATACAAAAGGCAGAAAAGAAATGCTTCCAGGTCGAGCGATTGCATGTTTTGAATCGATTTAGAGACCTCCCCCTGTCGGATGAAGCCACTTTGGGAAAAAGAGGCGGTCATCTTGTAAAATATGCCTCTCAGGATATAAAAGTAGAAGTAACAAACAAAAATTATCCTTCCTTTTATGAAAACAGGCATGGCACTAATTATATTTAGCTTTAGACGCAAAACTGAAAAACGATAATGAATGATTGAAATGAATAAAACAATAGCACACATTGTCTTACTCGTTAACAAACGTGCTTTGTAGGACACCGACTTGGACAGGTAGGTCGAGTGCTCAACGCTGATTATCACCGACTGGTTGTGTGGCACGGGCACAATGGCGATCCCATTAACGGCTGTCATGGCCGCGGCATAGGCCATGGTACCCGTCTTCTCATCAACAACGTAGGCCGTGATCCGAGCCTCTGAAACCAGCGGTTCAACTTGCAAGAGAGGGTCCATGGTCACCACAGTCAAGTTGACGTTCTTGGGGACGATGATGAGTGGGGGCAGCTCTAAAGAAAAAAAAAGAAGAAGAAAAATGTAATCACTACTTTGTACATGTAATGCCTAAATCAATAAGGACCAACTGTGTCTCATTCCAGGAATCCAGATCCTGTATAAACCACAGGCTTTTTAAAAATCTGGTTCCCTCGTGTCATTATTGTATTTCTGTACTTCTTATTGATTGTTATAATTGATGACATGGACAGGACAAAACCAGTCCATTTCGTCATTAAATCTGCAACCATTCTTTCGTCCAAGCCAGGCCCTTTCGCCTGACCATTATTTTGTTTCTTTTTGGAGTAAGTCCGATCGAGAAATAGTCCCCACGCGTAACACACCATGTTTACTTAAAAAAAAAAGATGTTGATTGCTGCATACCGAATCTGCGTCATTTTGTCGTTTGACCCTGTTCGGAATTCAACGCACCATCACCAAAAAAATGTATCATATTTTGTCTACTACTTGCTGGTTTGCATCAACAGAGGGAGCATTATTCGTGCTAATGACGACTTACTCTTGCAAATCTCCCCATCTCCAGCGTATCTTTCGGGGCATTCGCCACAGGCAAACAGTTTAACAATGGCCAGCGACCTCCAATCCAGAGTGTTGGGGTCCACATCCGTGCACTCCACTCCTTCAAAACACGGCCGGTCGGAGCAGGTGCGTGGATCTTTGGAGGCGGAAACGATAATCAAATTGGTTTTAAAAATTGCAATCGGTCTTAGGAACTGATGTTATGGTTGAATTTCCAGAGAACAACATGCCGCCAAAGAAAAGCTGCTTTATATATAGAGCCAGGGGAGGTGACTTGAATTTAAAGACGGTGAAAGTTACCCCGCCTGGGCCTCTAGGTCTGAAAATTGGGATAATTTATCTGGAACCTGTTCATGAATTATCCTCTATTTAGATCTGGGCCCAGTAAAACCATAAGGGTGGTATAGGGTTTGGCAGTTTAAATGTCGCCAACCCCACCTCTGATAACAGTTTATCTAGAGTGGCTTAATTTTAGCCTTGTATTGGATGATTTCAATAACAAATTGTTTTATTTACATGCATTTAATTTCCTTAAGGCCGGTTCATACTTCACGCGAATGCGAAAGCGAAGCGAATTTTGTGACGTCAACAATGGTTGTTTCCGAGTGTGACATTCACCGTTTACCCAGGCGAATTCGCTTCGCCCTTAAATTCGCTTGAAGTATGAACCGGCCTTTGTCGTGGCGGAGGGAAACATTCAATTTGTTTGGGTATTATTTTCTTTAGGCCTAGAAGGAAACGGGGAAAATCTGGGGGTTGGACTGATCTGGGGCTAGTATCCGTAAAAATGTTGGGCCATGTTTTCAGGGGAAACAAAATCAAATTTGCTCACCACCTAAAAAAAAAAACCTGGATATGCACCAGGTGTTGATTATTTAAGCAGAGGGCACAACCAAAATGGAATGTTGCAAAGAGTGACACCTCCCCCCTTGATTGCCAACTTACAATGTTGCCCCAATTACAAGAGGCCCGACTGCCCTTCTATTTTGCAGTCCTTAACCCAAGCCTGGGTGAAGTCTTCACTGAAAGCTTACCGAGAGGTATGCACGTCTGTCCATCGCCAAAGAATCCTTCTTTGCACACGCACTCATAGGTTCCCGGCACGTTCTGGCACGTCGAGTTCACGGGGCATATGAATAAGCTTTCCACACATTCGTCTATATCTGCAATATGAATTGCACTTGAAAAGTTTTCAAATAAGCTACAAAACTGTCGACCAAAGGCAAGTTAAATCATGGAAAATTGGTTGACCAGTGGTCGATTCGTGACGAACTTTACATCTGCACAATAATCTCCAAGTGCGAATGATAGCCAGGACCTGTTGATTTCACACAGATCCAGATCTTGATCCTGATCCAACCACTGATCGAGATCCGGTGTCATATGAATATCCGACTCCAATGAAAATCAGACTACTTTTCCCTATTAATTATAAACCCTCTCCCGTAACTGACCCCTCTCCCAATTATCGATATCATCGATCGCCCAGGCATGTGAAATGCTACCGTATTTCATATGGACTAAAATTCACGCTCCACCGGTACGAGGGTTTATTAACCACTGTCAATAAGGAAAAGAAGTCCGATTTTCATGGGAGTCCGATATTCATATGACACCGGATCTGTGTGAAACAAACAGGCCCATTGTCGAACATTGGTGTCACTGGGCCCCCTCTTCACTTGTCAGTGCAGTACGAGCAATACTGCATTGATAACCAGCGCAGTCATGCCCTGAATGGGCTGGTTCCATCTATAGTCGACTTGTTTGTTTCACACAGACCCGGTGTAGCGTGAATTTCAGTCACTATGAAATACGGGCTCGTTGTGGGAGTATAGCGCATGCCTAAGTGAAGATAATTGGGAGAGTGACCAGTCACGTGGGAGGGTTTAACCAATAATAGGGAAAAGGAGTCCGATTTTCATGGGAGTCGGATATTCATATGAAACCGGATCTTGATCAGTGATCTGCGCATTGGTGGTTCACACACCAGATTCCACTTGGTGGATGGAGCGAACCAGCGCGGTTGGATCACTGATCGAAATCCGAATCTGTGTGAAACAAACAGGCCCTATAGACGTGGTCGATTAGACTGAGTTCACGTAAAGTTTAATGTCCAACAATTGTTGATGGCATGATCTTGCTGTCTTGTTTTGATTACAGGGCAAGAAATATAAGACTAAAGCCCCGGATTTTCAGCAGAACTTACCGATGCAAATCTCGCCGTCTCCGTGGTACCCTGGCGGGCACTTGCCGCAGGCATACAGCTTGACGATGTCGATGCTTGTGAGGTCCAGAGCGGCAACATCCAGGGGTACGTCGATACACTGAACTCCCTCGAAGCATGGACCATCCCGGCAGGTGGTTGGGTCTGAAATCAGAGACGAATGAACCAACCACTGCTTTCACAAATCCAAAACTTTGTGTAATCATCATGACGAAGATTGGAATCGGGAGTTGATTTTTCACCAATAGCGAAAACGTATGGGTACCGAGTCTCTTAACATATTTTTTGAGTCATGAACTACATGGCGCTTTAAAGTTTCTCACCTCATCTATAATCCTAACTCCCTAGGTGGTGTGAAAAATGATATTGAAATTGGAGGATTCAGGACTGTCTGAGTTAAAGATATAAAGTAAATGGGGTCCATTTGTGTTTGAAGAGACCAAGAGAAGGTCCCCATACGTAACGCACTATGTTGTCTATTTTACATAATCATCCCAATGACTAAAAACATATACATTCTTGTGGGTATTCTCTTTGCAGATGCCCAACATTAGAATGAGAAACACTGCAATCAGCTTTTAATTGCTTTGAGGAGTCTTTAAATACTGAATTGTCCATGCCATCACACTGACATGCACGAATTCTTGGACGTAATACCCCATGATTATTAATGAACAACTCTTTCGTTATTCTGCCATGAACTTACTTGCCCAATATCTCATTTTCAAATGTTATAACTGTTCAAAAGACAGCTAAATATATACCCATTAGAAATCTATGTAGAAATGTAACTGAAATAAACGGTCACTAGACAGAGTTCGGGAATTCCAGCATATTATTTGATATAATACCACATACAGCCATAATTCTCTAACGGAGGCAGTCTCTCTCTTTAAAAGCAAAATTTTACGTCACCTATTGCTTTATAAAAATGTTGTTATGGCAATGTGAGGCCCTGACAGGTAGACTTGGGCAAAATTGATAACATCGATTGGTTATATCACCTCTCAAGCCTACAATGACAAAGAGTTGAACCCATTCGTTCCGGTGTCATGAAAATCAGACTCCTATAAAATCGGACTTTTTCTCCCTATAATTGGGTAATCCCTCTCACGTGACTGGCCACTCCTAATTATCCTCACTCAGGCATGTGCAATACTACAAATGAGCCCCGTGTTTCATAGTGACTAAAAATTCACACAACACCTGAAAATGTCTGCTGGCATCGAATCGACACCTAATCGATTCCATACCTAATTGATTCCTGCTGACCTACCGATTTCTCTGCATCTCTTGCCATCTCCCGCGTATCCGGGATCGCACAGGCACTCGTAGCCTCCGTCGGTATTCACACAGGTCGCCTTCTCGTGGCATTCAAAGAGATTCCGCCTGCACTCATCGATGTCTATCGATCAAAAAGAATGCCACATTTTCTTGTGACGAATATCAATCTTAAGATCTCATGGTGAATCAGGTACAAACTCTGCATGTTAGCTGCTACAAAACAGAGCTTATTGAGTGAAGAGTGAAATTAGGATTTTCGGTGTATGGCACTTCATACTTGGAGCATAATACCAATGTAAAAACGTAAATATCATTAAATAGCAGACATAATTTTTTTGGTCATTTTCGAACTGGACGAAGTTCTGATTATGATTCATCCACTACAACAGCCAGCAGACTTCAAATTTACAGAAAGGATTTTTATTTTTATTTCCCGTCACACTATCAAATCCATAAAACAAATGGCGTGGATCAAGCAGATTATAAACCGATTGCCTACCCCGACAATTCTCTCCATCGCCGAAGTACCCGTCTGGACACGGTCCGCACTCAAACAGTTTAATGAGGGCGGCGTTTGCGAGGTCGGTGGTTCTCAAGACATCCCGCAAGATCAGGTTCCTACACTGGACTCGGCCGTTGAAGCAGGGCTGGTCGGCACACGTTCTGGGATCTATAATTACACAAGTTATTATACATGTTTTTAATTTTTTTTTTTTATTTGATCTCCGTATGTGTTCGTGCCCTCTTGTGAAGGGTTTGAGCGACATGCCCAATGTTGTTATTTCTCTTGGGCAGCCCTGCATATTTTTGTCCTACGTGTTTTCTTCTTTTTCTTTTTTTTGCTTTTTTAGTTTCATTGTAGTTTTCTTCAGCATTTAATTGTTGGTATTAATAATTGCATTTTCTATATTTGTGAAAGATCTGAATAAAGTATAACATTAAGTTTCAAGTTTGGTCTATTTCAATCTCAAATTTCACAAAAGAATTTCAACGATAATGGAAGAGTCATTTAAAAAATAATGTTCGAGTGAGGTCAGTTATAAAACCCATGAGCCTCGTAGCGATGACCAGGCATATCCCACTCCAATATTGACGAGTACCAGTCCCAAAGTTTCTTTTAATAATACAAAATTATCACCAGTCAACAAGCTGTAAAGCTGTCAAGTCTGAAAAATTCAGAGCTCATTATATTAACAGGAAAAGACTTGATGTTGCCGTGTCCAAATGGCATCATACATTACACAGCCCATTTGTGATCAAGCCCATTCGAGAATTGTGTATAGGCCCTATGCAACTTCCGCATTTCCTCTGTTTTTTTGTAAAACGAGATGTTCCAATGCTTACCGACAGGTACACAGAGAATACCATCTCCAGCGAAGCCAGGGTTGCAGACGCATGTGAAGTTTCCTCGAGTGTTGACACACCTGGCGTCTCGATGACAGTTATCAAGACCTCGTGCACACTCGTTCACATCTGTAATTTTCACAAGTTGAAATTCTTCTTGGAAAATCTTATTTGAATAATTAATGTGTAATCTTTACAGATATACAAATAGAAGAATTGAAATACCCATGTACTGCTGTGGAAAAAATATTGGACCACTATAGTATTCAAACATTAAAATTATCCAGATATCATTTAAAATCAGGGTAAACCACTATGATTTTGGAGATTTTGTGGTTCAGACACAGGTAGAGGGACATTTAGTGATAAAAATGTTGGTGGTCCAATATTTTTTCCATAGCAGTATGGACTCCAAATATTTAAATTAGACAGCATTCTCAGCAACCCGAGAGCATAGGGAGGATACAAACGGCACTCACTAAAACTAAAACCAAATTCAGAACAAACGTTAGACGTCAGAAGTTTTTTAGCTGCAGAGTCATAGACGACTATAGGAAAATCTGCCGCAGAAAAGTAATATATCCACGCCAATACTCAACTCAATTTTCATCAAAAACTCACGTAAGTTTACAATTGGCTACAAAGCGCGATTATCCTGCCACACCATCACATTTTTTTGTAAAAAGGACAGAGGAATTACGTTTGAAGATATGTTCGAGTTAGATTATTGATCGATTTCTACCTACCCCGGCAATTCTCTCCATCGCCGAAGTACCCGTCTGGACACGGTCCGCACTCAAACAGTTTAATGAGGGCGGTGTTTGCGAGGTCGGTGGTTCTCAAGACATCCCGCAAGATCAGGTCCCTACAATCCACTCGGCCGTTGAAGCAGGGTAGGTCGGCACACGTTCTGGGATCTATAACAGCACAATTAACCCATTCGTAATCAGTCTCAATTCGAGATAGCGACATGAAATTCAATATTTTTTGGGGGGGTACAGCCGGATTTGCCAATGCTTACCCACAGGTACACAGAGGATACCATCTCCAGCGAAGCCAGGGTTGCAGACGCATGTGAAGTTTCCTGGGGTGTTGACACATCTGGCATTTCGGTGACAGTTATCAAGACCTCGTGCACACTCGTCCACATCTGCCATTTTTACAATAGTTTTGAAATGTTTCTTTGTAAACTTAAATTTGAATAATGTATCATATATTCACAAAGTTATGAGTACATTTTAATTGGACAGCGCCATCAGAGGACCCAGAATATGGAAGGTAGAAAACGGCACCCCCAAATAACCAAAACCAGGCCAAACTGGGACGTCAAAATGTATAGTCCAAGTTTTAGCCAGAGAGTCATATGGACGCAATTAGCTGATGGTCTGCCACTTTGTATATGCCCAGCACTACTCGGCTTCAAATTTAGAATAAAACCTCTCAAGGTTTCAATGGGCTACACACAATTTGCATGTGCGTGACTGAGCAACAGACGAGTAATTCCGACTTCAGAATGACATACACCGCGGAGTTTCCAGTTTGTGCCATACTGGAGTCAACTAGACTCGGAATTGGTGCGTCTGTCACCTGTAAAAAAAATTATGTAAAAGGTCCCTCATCCTAAAGACAGATGTGCATCTCTTGAAGGTATCGCTCCAAATGCTATCGATTTCTACCCACCCCGACAATTTTCTCCTTCGCCGAAGTACCCGTCTGGACACGGTCCGCACTCAAACAGTTTAATGAGGGCGGTGTTTGCGAGGTCGGTGGTTCTCAAGACATCCCGCAAGATCAGGTCCCTACACTGGACTCGGCCGTTGAAGCAGGGCTGGTCGGCACACGTTCTGGGATCTATATTTTAAAAAGATACAACAGTCCATTCGTTATGCGTCACAATTCGAGGTTGGGTCACTAGAAATTCAATTTTCATTTTTAATGTTTTTCATTCTTCATATTTTGCCAATACTTACCAATAGGCACGCAGAGGACGCCATCTCCTGCGAAGCCAGGGTTACATACGCATGTGAAGCTTCCTGGGGTGTTGACACACGTGGCGTCTAGATGACAGTTATCAAGACCTCGTGCACACTCGTCCACGTCTACAATAGTTTCAAGAAGTTTGTAAATTTATTGTTTTTGTTGTTGATAAAAAGTTTGCGACCTTCAGTGTCCGAAAGGGTCAATTACCTTTTCACCCCTGTATGAATATACATCCAGTGGTCGGGAATAGATAGCGTACACACTATACAGAGAAGTGCAATAGGAATCAGTTCAATGTCCCCAGTCCTGAGATTTTCACTGGGTGACCCAAGTAAAACTTGGATAACAATTATGGGATCAATTATCCATCAAGTTCTTTGCATCGTGGAAGATGGGTAAGTAATGGTTAAATAATGTGTAGTAATGCCAACTAAACGTGTTCACCTAGCATAAGACTTTTTGCAAATTCAACTGCGCGTGCGCGGCAACATCATGATTCACAAATTAGATTCTGTGTCTTGATTGTCCGAGAGCGAGTCACATGGCATTTTCTATTTTTGCTATCTTTCTGTGCACGGCCAAAAGTACTATACCCATAGCAACCAAAGTACTATACCCATGGCGCGGTATTTGTGTGCAGATGCATGCGGGTGTGCCAGCACTACAGAGCTGGGTTCAAACATTTCGTTAAGGGGTGGTTTGGAAAAGAGCAAATAGATTTTCCACTAATTTTAGAAGTTCATTTTAACTGTATTTATATTTAAATATTGTTAAAATATTAAAATCAAGCAGAATATATGGGTGAGGTGTTATAAAACAAATATTTACTTCTTTATCTCGTGGTGTGGTAAAACTAGCCTCCCTCAGGAAAATAGAATGCTCCATGGATCACCTCCGGAGGCTAGTTTTACTACACCACTTGAAGCAGTAAATATTTGTATATTATAACACCTCACCCGTAGATTCTGTGTCTCGGTTGGCCGAGAGCGAGTCACATGACATTCGCTATTTTTGCTATCTTCCTGTGCACAGCCAAAAGTACTATACCCATAACAACCAAAGTACTGTACCCGTAGCAACCAAAGTACTGTACCCGTAGCAACCAAAGTACTGTACCCGTAGCAACCAAAGTACTGTACCCGTAGCAACCAAAGTACGGCATAGCACCGGTATGCAATAGAGCGTCCACTTGTGATTGCTTTTGTTGTCATTCCATTCACGGGCCGGAGATCAAGGCTGGGCGAACAATGGGAGCTGGCTGGACTCCAGCATAAGTGGGCAGTTTATTGCGTACAACCAGTGGATTAAGCCCAAAGGCCCGGACGTTTCCGGGGCTTAACCAGGCTTTTCAACGGCATAGACCGACCATTGGTTAGGCAGTGCTCCCTTAATTGTATTTAAATGAAATTAATCAGTTAGCGCTTAAATCAAACAGAATCCGTGGGAGAGGTGTTATCAAACAAATATCAATGCTTTATCTCGTAGTGTGGTAAAACTAGCCTCCCTCGGTGATCCATGGAGCATTCTATTTTCGCCTCAGGAAAATAGAATGCTGCATGGATCATCTCGGGAGGCTAGTTTTACTACACCACTCGAAGCAGTCAATATTTGTATACTGTAGTTTAATGTACTGCGCACTTTAACATGTGTAAAATCTGCGCATTATAAATGAATTATTATTATTATTATTATTTCGGAAAAGTGTTGTTTTTTCATAAGGCTTTATAATCAAGAGTTTAAGAACTCCGGGTAAGTTTTGTGGCCGGGCGCAAGGTGTTGACGTACGGGTTAAGTCGCGTCACCTCACGGCCCTCAGAAGATGAAAGTGCAAACATGAGGGCGCCAATTTGGACGAGTTCGAGTGCGAGCGGGGCAATATATATACCTTTAGCTTGGACAACGCCTTATCAACCTTGTCTGAATGCCTCAAGGTCACACAGGCCTATTGCCTAAATACGGGGGCTATAACCTTAACCACAGAGGAAGGGATAGAGCATGTACGCCTAAACCACACTCCACGCGACTGGCTGAAGTTGTCAGTCACACATGCTGGCACGACTGAGTCGAACCGCCCAGCCCTTAGGGACCTAGCTCAGGTTTCTTGCCATTTTGGGCACTGGAACAGGTTGCCGGTTCTTGGGAAATCGCGTATAGCTCTGAGGTGATTAAGACCTTGATTGTAGACCTAGATTATGCCCCATCCGTTACTTTCCACCCGCCACACACAACTTCAATTATGGATTCACGTCGTAATTATAGCGTGACTGCACTGCAAAAAAACCCACCAAGTTTCGATTTTAAACATTACATTGATTTCAATCTTTTGGGTGTTGAGATTGGTGTTAAAACATACCAGCAACTAGATTTTCACCCGAATGGATGACGTCCATTCAGGAAGGTTTTTAGAGTATGTATACAGCACCCAATAAATCACCGAAATTGGTCTTTTCATTCCAAATGTTTGGTGTTAAGTAATACCAATACCCATTTGTATATCTTTTAAAAAGGCAAAAATGGAAATTGACATTTGAAACGAACGCGTTTGTGTTAATTTTGTGATGTGCTGTGTTCTCTGTTCATTGTTGTTTGTTGAGGGGTAACGGTCGGGCCTCCAAGATCACTCTCCTATGAGCTTTCTTCCCTTTTTATTTTCCTACAATGAAAACACTAAATTTTTCCCAGTTTTTCAATTTTTATTCTAGGCACTTACTTGGATCGTGCATTTTCACATATTTTAACTCCATTTTTGAGACTGATATTTGTAAGAAATGGGGCATATGGACAACAGGAATACCATCGAAAAAATATCTTCAAATGCGTTTCTGTCTCAATGTAGGCCTATATTGAATATACATGAAATTTACAAAATAAAAAAAATTGCTTCGCTATTTTTTGATGGATCTCTTCATTTTTGTGTTATTGTAAGCAGAAACATTGATGTAATCCAATGACATTTCTAGAAAATAATTTGTTGAGAAGTAATACCCTTAATATCCACTTAATTAGTCAAATGTCACAAGACACTTTTTTTCAGACAACTTTTTAACAGTTAGTAATATTGACAATCACAGAATGTCATTGGATTACTGCTTTAATACCAATAAGCTTTAATTTGATATATCATTGGCCATATAGTAGGTGCTATGGTTGCCGAGCTACACTTTAAAAAAATTCTTTACTAGTTCGTTAAATAATTTGTCTAATTACTTAGCCGTATACTCAAATAAGGTAAAAATTGTAATACAAAAATAGAAAACAGTGATAAACAGTACCAAAAAATGATGAAAAATTGAAGAAATTGTGATTTTTTTCCCACAAACAAAATGGCCCCGATTACCTTTAAGTGAATCATACCTTGGCATATTTCTCCATCTCCTTCATACCCCCTCGGGCAGGGGCCGCATCTATACATTCTGATCTCGTCCAGTTGCCTCCAGTTCCGCGAGTTGAGTATACGCTGAAGTGGAATGTCCTCACACACGACCCCAGGAGAGCAGGGTCTGTCCGCGCATGTACGAGGATCTAAAGAGTAATGAAAGAAAAGTCTTAGGGTTACTAAAATCGGCGTCGGGTCTCGTTATTTTCACTTCTTTACCTCTTTTTAACACTTTAGCCGAGATCGTTTACCTTTATTGAATTATCTTGTTCGTTATGTTATCGATGTTTAATATATATTTATGACGTCAGTAATATGACGTCATGTAATACAACTTCACAGAAACATACGGATTTCCAACACCAGGCAACATTCTGTGTCTTATTGAGAAAGCGGCCTCGTGAATTTAGCCTATATCATCTAATAAGATGATGGTGCTTTCCCATTCGGTGGCCCGTCAATTCTGTTGATTTGTATTACTCAAAAATGTATTGACTGTTAAGTAGTACAAATTCTTATATCTGTCCGTGAAGTGATGCGTGTATTTCGCGCGGTAGACAAAATTGAAGAAAACCTTCGCCTCTATATTCATCTCCATTTGTAGAAGCAACGCCCAACTGAATTATTCCTAGTTTTGTAGGTTGAAGAATGCAAGTACAGAAATTACACTCTTATAAATTGTTTCACGCACAAGAGGGAATTAGGATCTGAAGATTGAGGGCACTTGGGATGATATAAATAAATAAATAAAAGTATGCCAATTTGCATATCTCAAGTGCTTTTTTAAAAGTACCAGATTTTAGTCAGACAATTTTCTAAAGAGTGTCATAAGGAACATCACAGTCTGGTGGATGGAGTGTTATCTGGCACATGACTTGTGCCGAGGCATACGGGAGCATGATGCCTGTGTCTTTAAGCATGACACTTTACCACGATTGCTGCACCCAACTCAAGAGCAATTTACCATACTTCGACATTTTTGGGGAAAGAGTTCGATATCCGGACATTACTTATACCTCGTGCACAAAGTCTATGGGCCATGACAGAAAAAGTCAAAGTATTTTCAAAGAATAAGTTTAAAACATTTCCATCCTAAATTCGTGTTTCTTTATCAGATTTACACTTTTTGGTAGTTTTTAAGTCATATTAAGGGAAAATAAGTGATGTCCGGATATGGAACTCTTTGCCATAATGATTGCGAAGCACTCTGGTCGCACAGGAAAGATGACGCACAACCGAAAATAATTTAAACTAGCGGAAGTCTTTAAATAAAGACTGTTTCTCAATCAATCACTGAATACTAATCTAAACCAAGTGTTCATAAGTGGTCTGTTGAAAAGGGGTTAGATAAATCATGACGTCATGACATACTGGAATTAATATTTTCCTCAACATGCCAAGAGCATCAGAGACATGCCAAATAATGAATTGTACTTAATGCATATCTGTAACAAAATATACTCAGAGATGGCAGCCATGTCACCTAACAGATATTTTTTCAATGTCCATGTTGGTACTGTGGATTCATTGAGATCCAGAACCTTTCCATGTGGATCACGGGAACCGTGGAAACCCTACTCGAGAATGAACTGATCTCTGTTGATCATACTGGAATTAATATTTTCCTCAACGTGCCAAGAGCATCAGAGACACGCCAAATAATGAAAGCTGCCCAACCTTGGCAGTGGATCAACATCTTATTAGTATCTATTTAAGCCTCCTCTCGTTCAAAGAACACTGACACACGGAAGTCAGTGTAATCAGGAACAAGTTCAAAACACTTTTTCATTTGTTTTCCCAGAAAAAAGTATTCTCTGGCAAAGGACCAACATCATATTAATGACGTCCACCCCCCTCCCCACTGTTAGTAAGGATGTAAATCTGAATGTCCGTGATCTGGCTGAAAATGTCAATTCCATGGAGTAAAACTTTTTGGGAGTAAAACTTTTTGGGAGTAAAACTTTTTGGAAAAAAAAACGCTAACTACACCACACTGCAATCTAGAATAGGAGGGCCCCGCTCCTATTGCAAACATGGAAACTTAACTTGATTTTTTTTTTGGGGGGGGGGGGGGTCTGTGCATTGTATTTTAATTTGTTGTGTGTATTTTTGATTTTGTGTATTTAATTTTTGTTTTAATATTGTTTTATTAATTTTTAACTGTACTTTAATGTACTGCGCACACGAAAACCTTTGTGGAATCTGCTCATTATCAGTTCATTACCTTGGAAAAGTGTGGATTTCTAATAAGGCTTCATAATCACTAGTTTTAACCGGATAAGTTTTGTGGCCGGGCGCAAGGTGTTGACGTACGGGTTAAGTCGCGTCACCTCACGGCCCAACGTCCACGCGTCGATGACTGTTTCCAGCTTGTTAACCTACGGATGCCGCCTGACAGCTAGACACAATCTTCCCGTGCGCCAGGGGCTTTACCAGCCTCTGGTTCGGTTACTGTTGACGAATGACAACGCCCTCATTTTGGCAGCATCAATTACTGCAATAATACCCGTCGGCATTTCCTGATGAATCTTTGCTATTTTCATTCGGATTAAAATGCTTTGTGTCTCGGCTGCTTGACCAGCAGGCTGTACATTTGAACCAATCCACTGACGAATAATATCGTGCCGTTTCCAAGGGCTTTTTGAGCGGGCGTTTTCGTATGTTTTCGAGTGGCGTTCCATAGAAATAATGAATAATGGCAAAGTTCGTCTGGAAACCAAGACATGAACGTCGTGACTATTGAAAGTACAAATCTCAGGTGACCCGATTCTTAACAAACGGCGCTCTTTTCAAACGTGTTTCCTGCCACGTGAATGGTACTTAATACATATCTGTAACAAAATATACTTAGAGATGGCAGCCATGTCACCTAAAAGATATTTTTCAATGTCCATGTTGGTACTGTGGATTCATGGGGGATCCAGAACCTTTCCGTGTGGATCACGGAAACCGTGGAAACCCTACTCTTTCACGAGGGACTTCCGGCGGAACGTCCCGTCCGTAGGAAGTAATCCTTTAAATTATTACATTGACAAGGGCCAGCCATATCCCTATGGACGAGAATGAACTGATATCTGTTGATCACGCAACCACAAGCAATCCGTTGCGCTCTTTCCCATCCAAGCACGACATTGTACTTGTAAACGCTTGTATCGAATATTTCGTCACTCCAACCACTATGGAATCCACGTTGTGGGACACGCTTTATACGTGCCGACTTGTCCAACACTATGGCGGCCAACACAGCAGCGGGATCGCTGCTATGGCGACAATGAGTATTCCACACGGTCAAAACATTGTGCAACCTGCTCTTCCACTGACACCTGCCTGGCTGTTATAATCGGGCGCAGGTATGCCAATAATACTGACTTGTGCAGCCAACGGTAACGCATACAATATGCTTATGCAGCTACAATGAGTAAACAATGGATTGAATATGCAGAAGAATGCGAGTATACACATCAACTGGCCAGGTGGTCTTTTTCAAACCATGGCTATAGCCGTCATCTGTATTCAATGTCTGGAACAGAGGTGAACTGGTCCTTGTCACGACCTGAACGGACTGATCAAATCGCATGCAGCGTCAACTTTAAACATTGCCTCATTTGACAGTCCTAAGTTGTGCACGGAAATATAATTTATGAAATCAGGTATTTGTAAAGAGTCCCTGGGAAAACGAAGCAGAAATTGTGTTATCTTTACCGAGAGGAACGCAGACTCGCCCGTCACCGGCAAAGCCCTCGTTGCATGCGCATGTATAACTGCCTTCGGTGTTGATGCAGGCCGCGTCACGATGACAGATGAACCTCCCTTCTTCGCATTCATTCCTGTCTGAGAAGGGAAAACAAATCAGTTTGACGTGTACTAGTGATTAATCTTTAGCAATTTTAATCTTTTTTACATCAACATGATTTTTTTTTCATAAGATGCATTCGATTTTCATATCCTAAACGCACTTGGCTCAGAAACAGTGATATCGAACACTTTGTGAATTGACCTATCGCCGTTTGACCTATCCCTTAGACAACCCATATGGGAATTTTGTGTGGTAATTTTTGTTTCCACGTGGAATTATAATTGATGTGATTGGACAATAATTCACAAGCTGCGTTGACGCGATTCGACCGCGATAGGTCAATTCTGGCTTAAGTAGCCTATATACTTCTAAACCAACATATACCTGTCCTTGTTTTCTGTTTTGCTATTGATGTTTGTGTTCTTTAATCTTTTTCCTTTTACAGAATTACATCAAACTAGTTCGAATTTTATTTACTTAATTTGTATATTGCAAGTTCCCTTTAGTTTCGATTTTCCTCCCCATTGCTGTTTTGCATTCTGCTGTGTGCGTTCCATTTTCTTCCATCTGCTATTTTTGTGTTGCTTTTCTGGTGTGGTTAATTTTATTTCTTTATCTTGTTTTAAAAGTTACGCCGAAATTGTTTAACTGAGATTGAATTACGGTTCGTTATGCTATAGATTACCAATACATAAATTAATGACGTTAATAATACAACTTCCTAAAAATACACATTTTTATTACCAAACAGGTTGTGACCTATCGGTAAAGCGGTCTTGTAAATTCGTGTATATGATATACTAACAGATGGTGTTATCCCATTCGGTGGCACTTCAATTTTGTTGGTTTGTATTTTTCAAAAATGCATTGACAGTCAATACAAATTCGCACGGTCGACAACATTTAAAGAAAATCTTCGCGTCTACCATCCCCATTTGTAATGAAACATACTATTGGAAATAACACCCAACCGAATTTCTCTTTTTGCTGATTTGGACAAGCTTGTAATAAATACCTGCGCACGTCTCGCCATCACCCTCGTACCCAGGAGGACAGTCCCCACACCGGTAGCGTTTGACGACGGTAACAGAGCTGAGGTCGATGTCGCCGCGGACTGGAATACTGAAGCACCGAACTCCCTCGAAACACGGACTCATATCGCACGTTGTCGGATCTGTTCAAGTGAAAAGAGAAGTGTTTTGGTAATGTGCACAAAAAGTTACATTTTTACCCCCATTCGTAACTTTCCCAATAGGTAAGACAAGAGACGTCAATAGCAAGAATCGTTACCAAAACAGGCAATCATGAAAACAAGAAGTCTGTAGCCTATGCAGCAGACCGACATTTGCAATCTTCACTGAAGTGGTTTGAAGTGTATACCCGATAGTTGATAGTAGTCACTAGTGAAACAATAGTCATCATTTTTTGTGAAACAAGTTCGCTATAACAGCGTAGTTAAATATATGTGCTTCTTCGTAAGAAGAGGAAATAACTCCAAAGTCAAGAACGCATGTGTCCATTTCGTCTTGATCTTGATCTTGATTGTGTAATTGATCGGCTCCTACTGAAACAACACTCAATTCGTATTTCTTGCGCATACAATGTTAGCGCTCCTTTACATGCAGGGCTATTCAATTTCAAAGCAATTTGGGGAATGGGCGTCAATTCCAACCTCAGATGGGAAAATAATTCGCATATATTAACGAACAAGAAAAACACGGACGACTGGTTCAAAAAGTCGAATTAAGCCGTGTGTACTCGTCTGGTCCCCTGACCCATTGCCGATCTAAAACTGTCTGTTAAAAGTAGGCACCGGCATAGCCTAATTCCCTTTAACTACATGTACAAACTCTTCGTTATCTTCATCTGCATGTCACCATACTGTCCTCTTCCCGTCTCATGTCGGACTGATCACATGTTTTCTCTTTTGCTTCAGCCTGTAATTCTTCTGATTAGAACTCACCGATCGGTACACAAATCTTGCCGTCGCCTACGAACCCTTGGTTACACAGGCACTGGTATGAGCCTTGCGTGTTGATGCACCGGGCGTTCTCGTGGCATTCAAAGTCACCGGTTTCACACTCGTTGATGTCTGTAAGAATCCAAATTACACCCAAAAAAGGGACATCGTTATCGTTTGTTTTCAGGTATCCGGTAGTACGTATTCACCATTGAGGGTAACCAAAAAACGAAACGAGAAACAAAAACAACAGTGAGTGCTGCACTTAATAAGGTATTCATCAGCAATGGTAACCAAAAACAATTTTTTGTTGTTTTATTTTTAATTTTTGTTGTATGCAAGTTGCCCATTACAATAGAGGTGGTGGGGTTGGCCACATTTTAGGTTGCCATGTCCTATAACACCCTTGCGGTTTTCCTGGGTCCAGATTTAAGCAGAGGATAATTCTTCAATAGATACCAAAGGAATTATCCCAATTTCCAGGCCTTTACACGTACACACAGGCGGGGTAACTTCCACCGTTGGTTAAACCGACTCACCTTCCCACTTCAATATGAGAAACACGTACCAATCACAACAGACAACAGCTACAACTTTAACAAAATAGGAGCATAACAACATGCAACGACGACTGTGACTCTGACCATGACATCGACAGCAACCAATAAACTCCAAATACAGTCAAAAGAAACATGCAAACAAGCATTCTATTCTGCCGTGTGAAGACTTGCAACCCCTACACTAATGGATAAGTGAACTCTGGCCATTGCAATGTAGGCCTATGTAGTTCATAGTTTGCTGTATGGTGCTAATAATATGTCGAACAATTTTATACGTGAAAATTTTACAAATACATATCATTTGGAACGTGGGAGAATAAAGTCTAACGCAGCTTTCTAAAATGAACTTTGTGCATGTACATGTAGTCATATTTGTGTGCTATTTTAAATGACGTATACGTGTATGTTGGCTACGCGCCCATTACAGAAAAGCGTGTCGCTATATTCTCATTAAGATAAGGACACTGATAAATAGTACAAATTAATATAGCCCATACATAATTAGGTGGAAAAACTTATTGAAAGAGCGCGGGCCTTTTCATTGACCAAATTTTGGCATGTTGAGGGGTTGCTGCTGAATGGTGGAAAGTTAAGCAAGTTTGATACGTGCATAAGTGCATGCATCGCCGCTGCCTATGGTCCTATGTCATTTGGCAGCGGGGCCAGGACACGACCCCTCGCAATTATTGAAGACATCCTTCCTTCGTTCCACTTTCTACACTGTAATTTTCTGACTTCGTTGCATTGTCCTTCGTGCAAATTCATGCAATGATAACTAATATGCCATTCTTCTAACAGAGCATGCGTGCATTACTAGAGGAGATATTGATTTTCTCTTATACACCAATTACAACATAGCCGGGGTCTCTTATACATGATCTACATGTATTTACAGAAATGCATGAAATGCATAAATCAAGGTGAAATGAGTGCCACGCCCATTCTGTCCTCACATACAGCATGCATGACCATGCGCACAACATCATTCCGTCCTCTACGGCAACACAACAGACTGCAAAATGACCTCAAAATTGTACGAGATTTGGCGAGAATGCATGCTTTCGGAACAATGTGTACAGGAGCTGTAACGTGTGTGTCGTCCCATTTCATGGATTTATTGGCTTTTCTAACTGGTTGGACTACATTATTGTGGTCCTGTGATGGAAAAAGAGGCATTTCAATTTTATTTTTTTAATATTGCAATTTCACAACCAAAATAATGGAAAAGTTGACCTAAACTTCCGATCAGTATATCATTGACATTTCGACGGGGGTCAAGACAGAGTAAAAGAGTCTGTCGCTAGACTAGTCAGTGTTGAGGACAAAGACGTTCACACAAAAAGTGGCAAAAAGTGATTGTGAAGTTGTGAGACTGCACACACTATTACTTAGCCGAATACGATACAGAACCAATACGATACACGTACATGAACTAAGAAAGTACGGTAAACCAAAAAGACCAACGATTTGTCGAGTGTGCATTTATGCTGGCCAAATCATGAAGATCTGATATGATTAATACAAATCATAATTGAATTATTTAAAGCTACATCGAAGGCTTTTTATGAACAAGGTCGCATCTGTAACACTATACCGGTGTTGTATGAATATCTGACTCCCATGAATATCCGACTCTTTACCCATGATGCATTGCAATGCACTTTCGCTTTTATTAATGAACACAATAATTGTTGGCAGCGACATAACCCTTACCCTCATCCTACCCCTAACCATAACCCTACTCTAAATCCCAACCTTAACCCTATTTCTTACCCTAATCCTCACCCTTTACCCCATATTTCTCATTGGTTTGATGTACGGGGGCCTAGTAGTGAGCATGCGCACTACAACCAACAAGTCGGATTTTCAGGGAGTCCGATATTCACGCGACACCGGCCTTGGCTTCAGACAACCCCAAAATAGGAGAGGTTAGCGCAGCCTGCAAAACTCTGTTATGGCGCCAACTTCTTTTAACACCTACAGGTTATGGCGCCAAAAATGATGGATATGTGGTCCACCATGACCGAACCGGAACCGGTAGTTACCGACCCTAAGGTAAACAGAAAAAAGGTCAGTTTGGGGGAATTTGCAAGGGCAGGATGAGTTATTTTGGTCCTACATGGTCAAGTTCACCTGTGACATCAGGACAGCGTTTGGTGGATCTGTACATGCATAGGCCCTACAGGTATATAACAAGGAAATCCTCAGACGGGGTTCTAACAACAAACTATAGATGAAAAGAAATGGTGCGTGACAGAAACTGTGGAAAGACACTAAGCCGGAAAACACCATGGGCCTATGCTTTTCAAACATTGAAATCTCACGGTCGTTGCATGCATACAGGATAGGAGTGACCGGAAGTTCAAGATGACCAGTCGTCATGAGGAAACCATAAACCGTGCAATGACTAATCAAAGAGGCAATCGACGTCGCGAAGTTTCCCTGAATGTGTGGCGGGGCTTCTAAAACTGATAACCGGTCCAAGCAACCACGTTCAAAACATGGTCCAAGCAAGTTTGCTTTATAGCCAAGAGAAAATTGCTAAGTAGAAACAGTTCACCAGCCAAAATTGCACTTGATGTATTACTGCTTGTGACATGGTTCTTTGCTAATGATTGCTTCGAAGGAAAATTTGCTTAGCAATATTTTGTGATAAGCAGTTTCATGAAATTGGTTCCTGGGGCCAAATTCATGCAGCCGCTAAGCACACAAAAATTGCTTGGCATGAAAACTATTCCTCGATAAAAACAGGATTAGCAACCAAGTTTTCATGTGATGCATTGTGCTTATGACTGCTATTTAGCCGTTTGCTTCGCATGAAAATCCCATGTAGTTTTGGCTGGTAACCTGTTTTTTTTCTAAGCAAGACTTTTTTGCGCTCTGCACATAAATCTGCTTAGCACAGAAAAGATTTGGTGAACGAAACTAAAGGATACCAGTAAATATATCATGTAAAAATGTACATGTATATGCTACGGTTGCCACAACGATCGTCTCAAATTTGGACATAAGTTGGCTCCAAAATAATGCCCCAGTGCACATACGTTTGTATTTAATACGAACGCACAAAAATATTAAATTATTCATACACGCGGAAAAACCATTTTGTGTCCAGATTTATGAGCCTCAACTTCGATCGCAAGTCTCTCCACGGCCCTGGCCCCCTGCGCGAGCGCACACCGTTCTATACTCGTCTATTAGAGCTTTCATTAAACCGGGAGGGCCCATGTTGAAGGATAATTTCGTCTATATGAGACAGCAACTAGTCATAAAAGTGTCAGTGATGAAAAATTATCTCGAGTCAAAGATTGCCTATCTGTTAGAAATATCGTTTTCGGACCGAATGACATGATGAAAGATCGCGGTACATTCTGCGAACATTTCTGTTGTACGGCACAAGCATTTTCCAAGATTATGATTTATATGTCTGGATGGAAGAAGGAGGGGCGGTGGTAGAAAGAAGTCTGGCCGATTGAATCTTGGGATGTTTGTTGTAGGGAACAAATTCCAGAAGATAATGTTGTTTTCAAAGGGGCTGACCAAGAAAAAAACAGGGCATTGCTTCACTAATAAGTTTTGAATTTGTTTAACAGCTGTAGGCCTACACCCAAAAAGAGGCGAGGAGTTTGATTTGTGCCTTTGCGCACATTTGGTAGAAACCTAGTGCCATATCTGAGCCCCGCCATGTTTCTCCAAACTTCAGAAGTCTGGAGCCTGGATAATTTGCCAGCTAATTGATCGTAAAGCAATGGCAAACGGTTCGGAAGTTTAAAAATAATTTGCTTCAGATAAACCTCACTAATTATGGTTTGAAGACTATCAAACACGCAAACATTCATGGAGGTATAATTAGCGTGGATCCTATGTAGATACCACTTTCAGCTTTGAGCTTATACACTAACATACGCAGTATATGAGTACCGGTATTCTAAATGCGGAATATTAAATAGCGTGGATCCTATGTAGATATTACCTCCAGATATCAGCTTTCATTTGGCGTGCGCAACAAAAGTACTTTTAAATGAAACAATAATTGTACATGTTGCACAATAGTCCGTATACGGTATATTGTCATAAGACGTAAAAGTAAAGATTACAAGAATAAAGTTACCGACCAACTCGGCTTAAATTTTCACACAAATAAATTTGGTATTTATCAAACCTCAATTTAAGTGCAGTTTATACGGGGAGGGGGCCATGGGGAATTAACTGCAAACCCCAACAAGTTTGCCAAAGCCTCTTCTCTTAATTTGATTCTTAACATTATAGCTAGCTTTAAGTTATTTTAGCACCCCTCATACGGATTCTAGAGCCACGCCTCCTAGAAAGGTAAGAATATACGTAGAACTTCTTTTTTACCGAAATGCAGGGGAATTCTATAATGTGTTCCATGACAGAGAAAATTGCGAGTCACTGCCTGGCCGAGCCAGAAGGATTAATTCGGAGTCCTCGGAACAAGGGAAGTTGAATGTCAAATGAATTAAGCAACACGCAACCGTTATTCTCGTTAACAAACGAAATCACCAAGAATGCACACAGTTTTTCTCAAGGGAAGGGGGCTGTCAAGACATAGTACTTTGTTCGGGATGAAAAAGTCAGGTAACAACTTGAACTTACAGCTTGACATGAGTTCAATGTATTCCAACACATAGAGGACATGTCAAAAATATTAAAAAGATATGGCGATCACCGCGACAAAGATAAGTTTTGAATCCCCAGCAGACAATGAGTATCGGGTGCGTTGGAGTAGCTCACCCGGGTCGACTCGGGTTAGCCCCGTGCCGTTCGATAGCTCTGACGTCATACTTGGGGCTCACTCGGGTCAGCCACCACAGACCCTGCTCGCGGAACGGAGTCGCTCGCGGAACGGAGTCGCTCGCGGAACGGAGTCACTGGTGGAATACGTCACACGCATGCGCAGTTCAGTCTGATTACCCACATATTCTACTGGAGCGGGGGAATTAAAAATGGCTGACCTCAAGGGCGATCGTGTGGTTAAGGAACCTGTCCCTAAGGGAACAAAATCTACTTTTAAGTTATTGGACATATTAGCAAACTAGATTCCGATATTAAAAACAAACTGGTATGTCGTAGATAGAGGACAGGGTTTCTATTTTTTTGTGGAAAATTGTGGGGTAAAACGAAGATGACAAAACGCAACACGAAAATATTAAAAAGATATGGCGATCACCGCGACGCACAGTAAACACGCCAAACTGCACTGATTCGCAAGACACCAACCGCAAGACACCAACCGCAAAACCCTATAAAAAATTGTATTTTCTACCGCAAGAAACTGTTAAAAATTACAAATATGATGTCATTAGAATTGAGAGAAGTATACTTTAGGTCGATAAATTCATTTTGGAATGATAAAAACAACCTTGAATCGAAATGTATTAAATATAAAGAGGGGCACGTAACCACACAATTGCCGACGCTAGTGCGAGGTGACATTAACAGGAGAGGGCGTTTGAGCGTTCTATTAGCCCAGCTCTCTTGGCTAACCCATCTGTCTTCACCCAAGTCGATCCGGGTGAGCTACTAAAACGCACCCATCACTGAATAACAAGTACGCAGAGTTCTTTTTTAAAGGTAGGTAAATGCCACTCTCTGGAGCAAGTATTAAACCGCGAAAATGTCCAAAACTGTTTAAGAGTTTATTTTTGTAGATTCTTAAATGGCCCCAGAATGCAGATCAACGTTCTTTGAGAAATTCACTGAGTGCAAAACGGTTCATATAACTCGCCTTATAGAACAAAGGAGGACAACCATAATTTGTATGACAGGATACACAAATATCAGTGAATGAACAATTGTTTGGAGACGCGATACTTGTTTCCGCAGCTCTACGATAATCCCGTTCTAATCAGATTTCTTTATTCACTCAATAAAATGTTGGATAAAAAATTTGTAGTGAAAAGGATTAGTAGTTTTTAATCACCAAATTTGGAGAAAGAATATACAAACGCACCATAAACTCATGCGAACAGCGTAGGTATGCACGAGTGCCTAGTCACAGACAATTATTTGGAAACATTAATTTCAAAAGGGATTTTTATTGAATAGCTAGAGGGTTACGGTCAGCCAAGAATTCACTGTTTGTTTTCTCTAAGTGCCTCTGTTTGCAGGACGTTCGCCGATGTTTAAATTTCAATGTCGGGGGGTCAAATTGTTGATTTAGCATCAGGTATGATGGACGACTCGCGGTCAACATAGCAAATTATCCGCCGCTCGAATGGGAAATATCGAAACGCAAAAAAGGAACATATTTTCTGGAAGCTTATATGGGAAAAGAAGATTTATGCCCGACTGTTTCGTCTAGGATTACATGATGGTTCTGTCCATGTTAGTTCTTCAAATTGAAGGTGAGAATGTTGGGCATGCTGCCACCTTTCGACACCACCTGACACCTTGTTATTTTTTTGCGGTTGTCTTACACCCCATGCTGGGATGAAAGGGTGGGTGGTAACGACGAACCGTTCTTGATGTTGAAAGATATCATCGAAATACCAAGTGAGGCCCACCTTTATGAAAATAGGCCAGGACGAAAATGGACGATGAAAAATACTGGCGTGTAAAAACATTCATCTTCCGCTAATAAATGTTGAGACATGGAGCTGGCTTCATGGTATACCAACATCCAAAGACCGTCATCGTATACGTATAAGCCAAAATTAGAATTCTAACCATCCACAATGAGGAAACCAGGAATGCAATGAGTGCACTTTCCAAAAACAACAATTTGTCATTGCATAATTATTTAAAATTGACAACGTGTTATCAACGTTATGTCGTCCTCCGTCCTTCTCCCCCCCCCCCCCCCCAAAAAAAAAAAACAGCTGTCAATCAGAAACTCACGATAGATGGTGCAAAGTGCCGGCTATAAATAGACCTTGCCACGGAACCCCCGCTAATTGCTCGATTACAAAATTTTCAAGGTACCGCGTTGATGACAAATGAATCAAGCAGTTGTCATCGGGCAAAGAGCGGCCGTGAATAGACCAGGCTGTCACTGAGACTATTGTATAAACAAAAAAGGGATGCTAGCTAAATGCACAAAGTGCAATGGAAACCAAACTAATGGAGCATTGATTGAATTATCTTGAGAGGTTTGTCTCATTTTACGGTCAATTTTGAAAGGGAAGTATCCTGTGAAATCATAGGTTGAGAAACCGATGCTTTACAATTATACAAGCTTGATACTATTATATCAAACTTACCTGTTACAATTATGAGGGCAATGCATACAGTGGCAATGTTTTGGCCGAACAAGATTTTGGTCTTTATGTATACTGCTCGAATTTCCTTAAAAATAAAAAAAGCAGTCGCGATCTGTAAAAAATAGTGTGCATTAGTAGGCTACTGAGGACACAAGGATAAAGAACAACGACGAAATCGTCGTTGTCTTCTGAGGGAGGTCTTTTGTTGAAAACGATCCTCGTAGGTACAAATGTGTACTTAATCTATGGAAGAATGTTAAAGGGATAATAGTGAAGACAAAGCCTTGCCCTCAGAAGTAATACGACTGTTTGTGCGAACCAGGTTCCGCTGAGCCGGTGTCATATGAATATCAGACTCCCATGAATATCCGACTCCTCTTTCCTATTATTGGTTAAACCCTCTCACATGACCGGACACTCTCTAAATAATCGATTCATCGATCACTTAAGGCATGTGCAATACTACAATATTTCATGGTACAACAAAATGTCACGCTACACCGGCTTTCCTTAACCGTACGTTGTTCGATCCGTTCTGTGTGCGTTGCGTTGCGTTGCCTGTAGATATATACGCAAAATGGGCCGAAAACACACTTATGGAAAAACAGCTTAAAGCCGCTCTTGGTATAATGAAGAATGTCAGAGAGATTTGTGCTGCTTAATATCGTCACCACATACCAGATGGTTGCATGGTTGTGTCGGTACCATTCGTGTGACTGATCCAGTAAATTAGCTGTTTACATGCAATGTTCTAAATTTGAAGTTAATTCATGAGTTCCGTCGTGGATTTGTGTCGAGCTGAATGTTGGCACATATAGTCATCACCATCCCCTTCATGCACGTTCATGCGGTCTACCAAAACAGCTGCGCAGCCGGCCAGACATCTCTTGGCTCCATGCTGACATTTTCTGAGATCTGCAGTCTGGTAACCTAATTTCATATCGCTGGAAAACCGCGAACAATGGAGTGATGCCAGATGAGCACATGCACACTTATTAGAACACAACCGTCGCACGCTTACTGTTATTAAAAATTGGGCAACAAACAGCGTTCGTCCTAACATTACTAAGGATGGAAAGATCATTAAAAACTAGACGGTAATAATGCACACAACCATTCCTTGAAAATGCGCCGCTTGTCTCAAAATCATTGACGAAAATACTATCGGGGACGAAAGTTTAGTTCGGAAAAGTCGGGCCGTGGAAAACGGGACAGTAGGCCGACGCGTACTTTTCCGTCAATGATTTTCACTAAAATGACGCATTTTCTAGTGATGGTCATGTTCATTATTGTATTCTGCTTTTAAATCATCTTTCCCGCTAAAGTAATTTTAGGACGAACGTTTCTTATTCCGTCTCGCAGGCAATGTGTTCCTTTAAAACACTGTGGGTACCAGACTGTGGGTACCAGACTGTGGGTACCAGACTGTGGGTACCAGACTGTGGGTACCAGACTGTGGGTACCAGACTGTGGGTACCAGACTGTGGGTACCAGACTGTGGGTACCAGACTGTGGGTACCAGACTGTGGGTACCAGACTGTGGGTACCAGACTGTGGGTACCAGACTGTGGGTACCAGACTGTGGGTAAGCCAAATTTGAGGCATGTTCGGAAGCTGTATACAAAGCATGCATGCTCGAGCTGTAAACGTGCAAGCGTCCACAGGATGTTCTTCCTCTGTCCCTCCGGACTTACCCTTGCACCGAACCCCGTCCCCGCTGTACCCTATGGGGCAGGGTCCGCACCGGTACAGTTTGATTGGGTCGTCCGAGCTGAAGTCTATTGCGTCCAGGTCCAGCCGGATATCGAAGCAAACTACCCCTGGGAAACAGGGTCTGTTCGCGCACGAGCGCTGCTCTACGGTTGGAGGGTAGGTAGGTGGTGGGTAGTGTGAGGATGTTAAGAGGTCAAGCACGGTCACGATGAATAGAGGGTGATACAAAATGATCAAATTAACTGTGTCACACTCGGTTGCATTAAAAGCGACCTCTGCTGTTTTGAGCCGGACATTGGCAGGCAAACTGGGCAGTGTAATTGTCTTTAAGACCAACAAAAAATTAAAATAGATTTGAATGGATAGGCCTACACTGTTAAAACGCTGTTTAAACTGTTTTAACAACCCGGGTTGTTCATGTGCCCTGCTTAAACAACTAATAAAGTTGTTTAAGGAGGGCACATGAAAAACCCGGTTGTTTAACTTGTTTAAACAACATTTTAAACAGCGTTTTAACAGTGTAGGCTACATTCTTCTTTCTTTTTAACATTGATTTAAATGCATGGCATACGTTTTACGGGTGTTTTATCCCTTCCTGACTCAAACAACAGAGGGCGCTCCAATACTGAAACATTTTAACACCGAGGGGTGAGAAGATGGATGTCATACTTGAACAATTTCTAAAGTATACACAATACCCACTTTCATCAATGGTCGTCCAGCAACAGTGCATATAGAATTATACCAATTCACACGTTCTCTGAAATTAAGGTATTAACACTTAAATATAATGAAAGCACACGATAGTTATTTGTATATGCAAATTAGAAATGTACATTATACTGGATGATCAGGAAAATGCGACTGGTTTATTAAAACAGTGGATGTTAAGTTGATGAGATGAACAGTGCTTATTCTGGAGATAGTATTGAAAATGCCTGGGTGGGTTTCCACTTACCGACGGCTTTGCACGCCAGACCATCTCCTACGTAGCCTTCGTTGCAGACGCACTTTGCGATGCCACCAGCTTCCTCACAGTTGGCATTCTGGTCGCAGATTAGGCCTTGCGCCACACACTGATCACGCTCTGGAAAAAAAATATATAGAAACAAGGGATCGTTAAAGTTCGACGTCCATGGAATTCCCTCAACCCTGGACTCACTATTTTTCATTAAGATTTCCTTTTACTGTGTTTGAAATTAACCAAAAGTTTAGTACTTTCGAAAAAAAACTATCGCACGTCTTT
Organism: Hippasteria phrygiana; assembly: GCA_037893225.1. NCBI lineage: Eukaryota > Metazoa > Echinodermata > Asteroidea > Valvatida > Goniasteridae > Hippasteria > Hippasteria phrygiana. Next base: position 197,172 of record JAZGUH010000682.1, read on the forward strand.
CGTGTAGGCCTATAGACTTACAGAAAGAGTGTCAGAATTGACAAGCTGGGCTATCCGGACAATGCAGGTAGTTCAAGTTTGTAAACGATTGACAACAGTATTATAACTGTTGCAAATCTTCAGATTGTCTGCTGTCTAATATTAACGAATAATGCATCCATAATCGTCAAGGGTTGGAAGGTCAAGCCTAGTTAGAATACAATGCATTTGCAAATTTCAGTCCGAATTTGACACATTCAAACCCGGATGATAGCATTTTTCCTTTTTAAGTACATCTTGTTAACGGACACTACAATTGTGTACGCACTGTGCTGTTCTACACAAGTATATGTACTCCAGACTTGTCGGTAATTTCTCGTTAAACTATAAAAGCCCCTTGGGCAGACTACTTTCTTAAAACACTTTAACTACATTCGCAAACTTCAAGAAGAATAGGCAATCATACATATCTGAAAATCACCAATTTTAAAAACGGGTTTTCGCCGTAAAACAATGACATTCTCGGGTGCATGTTTGTACCCCGCCCTATTACTAGGAACTCACCCTTGCAGATTAAGCGACGGTTGACCAACTGAAAGGCAAATCCCTCCTTGCACATGCACATGTAGTTCCCGTAGGTGTTGTGACATCGTTGGTCAGTTGGACACTTGACCAGTCCCTCTGCACACTCGTCAATATCTGTCATCCAAAACGCACAATTAAAGCAATCAATGTTTCAATTCAGGTTTATCAATAAGTAGGCCTCGAGCTAAATCTCTAAATGTTTGACCCCCAAATAGGAAAGCCACAAGGGCAGATGATCCAAGCGACAAACCCTTACCGATATCAGCCCATTTGCAGTTTATATCGCACGATATATTTTGGTTTTTTCACATTAGGGAAGGGGGGTTGGTGGACTAGCGGTTAAGTTGTATCTGCTTGAAGATGTAGGCCTAGTATACAATATTTGCAGACATCAAAAAACAAAACTAGTGAATTATTACAAAATACCGTACTAGACTGTATGTAAATAGCAGTCGCAAGCATCCTGTGGAAACCATGGCACCTGGGGTGCTGTCGTTTACAAGAAAAGTGGAAATTTACCTCATTTTCCAACGATTGTCGGCCGACAATCGTTGGAAATAGTCTAGTTTCCCGACCTGGTCAGGGACCCAGACTACTAGTACAGAGTTTTTCTGTTTTCCCCATCACATGCACACAAAACTTTAATCAGGTCAGTGTTACAGTATTATACCCAGCACGATATGGGGGAAAAGAATCCCCCCCCCCTTTTATCCCTATACCCTAAGCACACTCCAGATTATTGTTATTTAACACATCCCCCTAGATTTCTGAAAAGAATTCCTGAGATTCCGGGAACACAATGACCAACACAAAAGAGGGGGGTCCCTTTCCCCCATATCGCGCTTCATATGACAATATTTGCAAGCACGCTATAAAATTCCGTACTAACCCCCAAATGTATTTCTTTACATTTATTTCTGAAAATTACAGCAAAAGCAAATGGTATATACTATCTTAATTAATATTGATCGTTTTCTTGGTACCAATTTTGTTTGTTTTGCTGTGGTGCTGAGGCGCATATTTACACATAACTACATGTGAATAGATTAACACTTGCCAGAATGTCATTTGCAAAAATTAACTAAAAATTTATCTGAAATTTGTGAGGCACTTAAAGTGAGACTATTTTCCTCATGTTTTCACCGTCTCAAGTGCCTCGAGTGCATTAAGAGCCTCAAGTGCCTTTTACAATATGAAATAAACAATTCGTTCATTTTTGGCTTGAAAGGTAATTAGGGAACTCGGGTAGGCCTACAGTTAATATAATTTCGCTACAAGAACAAAATGACCTGTTAAAAATGTTCCAGCACTGACGATCTTTTATTGAATGAATGAATGAATAAATCAAACTCCGGAGATGAAAAAAGAAATTCTAGGAAGGCTTCTCCAAGCCCGGCCCGGCAAACAACCTCAAACATTCCTAGCAAAACCATTGCCCGCTTGCATTGCACTGTGCCGATATTCGCAAGGCATGCTACGTATTTCCTGACATCACTCGGCGAATGGCTGCGCCCGTCAGCTGCACAGAGACACGTCAGCTGTATTTTTTGCTCGAGAATTTCCCAATTATTCAACTAATTTCGGTAGGTTACCGAATCCCCTATAATGTTCGTATTTGCTCCCGGGAGCATTTTTTTACCCAATTCCCATGCACGACAGACAGAAGTGTCTTTCCCGCGCCGACAGATTCCCGGATGTGTTCTTTGGGGCCGCCGCCGTTCTAGGTTATAGCGCGTCTTCGGCAGTTTAGATCATCGTTCAAAAATAGAAGACGTTGTAAGGGCGATATAATTCTACTGACAGGGGAAAGTTAGGATGTAGGTCACCAAGAAGAATAAAAATTCAAGGTATAAAGACGGTTCTTGGCGCAAATATAAACCTTTTTATGTGAAGTCAAAAAGCCTATAGTGGACCGCGTAGCGTATGATATGGTGCTTATAGCGCTTAAATACAAAAAGCGCTTTACAATTATTTTGCCTGCTCATCAGGCCATGAGATCACGCAGCCGAGATCCGATAAATACCTCACAGGTACCCATTTATACTCCTGTTTATAAAAACAATCTCAAGAAAGGTAACTGTTCAAAAAGAACGTTTATCGGGTGGCCTGGTAATCAAGGGGAAAATGACAATTCTTCCTGAACAAATCCTTGGGATATAAGAAAATAGGCATGGCTACAGACACTCAAAAAAGGCCCATTCCATACGCAAGATTAACTAAAATACTTGGGGCATTTGCGGTGATTCAATGGGCAAACCTCCTCATTTATAACATCTTAAAGGTAATATACAACCTTTGAAAACATCAAAAAACAAAACTACATGTACTGAATTATTATGAATACGTAAATAATAGTCTCAAGCATCCTGTGGAATCATGGCACCTGCATGGTGTGCTTTCATTTTCAAGAAAAGGTGGAATTTTTATATCAATTTCCAGCGATGGTCAGCCGACCATAGTTTAAAAAAGAGCTATTTTTTCAAATACATGTACTGCCCCTAATTTACCAAGTTACACATGTAGGCCACATTTTGTTTGGCAATAAACAAGTTTGGTATTTCAACTGCGCATGTGCACAATGACAAAGTTATCCCAAATGACCCCTGACCTAACGCGCGCGTGTGAAATTAAATCAGAATGGGCGTTCGAGTAACATCGCGTGACATTACGTCAGCAATACATTGACATTCATATTCATTCATATTCAACGCGCATGATTGAATAACCAATGCAGCAAATTGTCTTGCTTGCGGACAAGAGCAATGACCCAAAAACTGTCCAAAGACGGACCATGCGTGACCGTTGGAACATTGGCCCAGCTAGACCTATTTGCGAATCACCTCCTTTTTGTCAACATGCATGAACTGCACGTCCGATATCTAGAGTTCACAGGCACCCAGCGCCGCCGCGACGCGTGGCGAGGGTCTGTCAGCACCCAACCCAACAAACTACCATCATTTCACTAATTGGTTCATGCCAGCAACGGACGCAATTTACCAGCTAATTTCCACTTACTTAAACGTGCCTCCTGCGATTTGGAGAGATAGATTTACCTGTTGATGTTCACTGAACATGTTTAAGGGTCACGGGCAGAGTACACCTCCCAGGAAAATACCTGATTTGCTCTATGGTGTTCATTTCGTGTTATGCGAGAAAACAGTGCATGAGTACACGAACCTGCTTCCTTCCACTGCAAGGAAACGAAGAATTAGAACACAAATGCGCGCACATATTTGCACGAACATGCTTTCCTTTTCTTTGGTTCCTTTCAAGTCGAGATAAACATGTTGATCATTATCTGAAAACTGCCCATTCATTTTGTATTTAGCAAATACAAAAGAAGTCTGCCAAGTTATAGGCGCCTAGAGACATTTGACCGTTATTACACCTTCTAAATATTCATGAGCTAATGGTACCAATTCATTGGTCAGTCAAGAATGACGCAACCAAAACAAATTTAGCTGTTTTGAAAAAGGCCCATCTCCCGGGTGTTATTTGTTACTGTTTTCCCTACAACCTCATCCCCACGAGTCAAAATCCAAACATGTGCGTATTTTAAAACATTCGGATGCGCTGTCACACACGGAACTGGACGAATTGCTGGGCAAGTTTTATGCTAATTCATGTTAGCAGAATGGATATTTAGAAGGTGCGATAAAACAAATACTACATGGTTTGTGTCGGGGGAAATAGACAGTGTTGTAGGTCTCGAGACCAGTTTTTCCTGGTCTCGGTCTCGGTCCCCCGTGGTCTCGGTATTTTGCTGGTCTCGGTATCGAGACCACCAATATATTATACAAACAGCACATGTGCAGAATCGATTACAGCACGCTCGACTCGACTCGACTCGAGATGTATAATTGTGCAGTGTATGACAACTTCTTGTTTACAGAATCGATTACAGTACGCTCTACTCGACTAAAGATTTATAATGACAACCTCGTTTCTTTGCCGTGTACGCGTGCCCAAACGTACATGTAGCGCATTAGCTTCATGTATGGGAAGTTGGGAACGACATGTACATGTATACTCCTTTGCACATAATGCATATGGAAATTTGTGATCTTTTTGCATTTTTTTATTATGTAAATGACATACAAGGGTCTCGAGGTCTCGGTCTCAGGCCATTAGGTCTCGGGCCATTAGGTCTCGGTCTTCCAGGTCTCGGTCCATCAGGTCTCGGTCTTGGTCTCGGTCTCGGACTTCGGGATTCTCGACTACAACACTGGAAATAGAGCATCCATTTTCCCCTCGGTACTGGCTACAGGCCTACCACCCCTCACCCTCTGGGTTCAGGGTGGTAGGCCTGTAGCCAGTACCTCGGGAAAAATAGATAGCCCTCGGGAAAAATAGATTGCCCTATTTCCCCTCTAACCATGTAGTATTTGTATATTCCTACACTCAAACTTGAATGAGTCCCAGTCAAAAGAGTACCACAGTCTGGTGCTCAGGGAGTGGTGATCAACTATTGTTATACACGGCCTGAATACGCTGAACAAGACAAATATGGCGACAATACCTTCACAGTGGAAGCCGTCTTCTGACACCTTCAATCCATCGGGGCAAAGACACCTGAAGTTGTAGCCAACCTGTTCACATCCGTAGGCACATCTATCAGGGTGGCACCTGTAATCCACTGATGACATTGAAACAACACAAAACACGAATGATAGCAAACCATTTTCAAAACAATATTTGTGTATGTTGTAGTGCAACCTTAAAATGAACTCAACAATTACAACATCAGAGTACAGCGTAAATGGCCACCACAAACAGAAACATGAATAATAGAGTACACATCTGTAAATGCCTGTAGTGTGTAAACTAAAACAGATTGTCTTAATCGTAACATCAAAGTAACACAATTGCCCACCTAAAACTGGAGCTGCACGACCAGAAGGGATTTTGAGAGTAAAACTGGTCAGGAATTTTGCGAATACACCGTGTGAAAAAAATATAGGCCTATAGCTAAAATAGAAAAACCGGTGGGATTAACTCGTCGTTTCTGTCAGTACGCTCTGGCCGTTATCAGGAGAATGCACAACTGACAAAACATCCATAAATACTATTTGCCAGTGCAAAGCCAAAAGCTATATAAATTGTACTGATAACAATAGGCCTATACTTTGCCTATACTTTTAATTAAAATCTGAGAAAATTTCAGAGCCAAGTTGTTTATGTACTGCAGTGGCCGTTACGTGGCGACCGTCACTGGCGTCTGTGTACGGAACGGTGTCAAGGCTGCATTTGTTTCTTCGAATTGTCTTAAATCATACTCCAATCTTAAACTATCATACAAAAGCAATAAGCAATGAATTCCGTGTTATAAATACACATTAGAAAAAATTATGTTCCTCGTTTTGACCGCTCATTTTGATATGTATCTATTTCACTTTCTTCATGAAATAACGGATCTTCTATTACTGGTTCAACATAATGTTTTTGCAGGAGAATGGCCGCTGGCAGATTCATAATATATACAGATTGATAGATTTGTTTCAATATTCGTGTAAAATATTCTTGTATTTGTAAGTATTAATTAATGTCTGCAATCCGTCTCATGGATGCATTTTTTTTCTTGTGAATTTCACAATACTTACCTTTAATTAGAATGTATGCAGGGCCCCCAATGGAAACCAGTTTTAAACTTTTAGGACACACACTGGCAAAAGAAATGAAACAAACAAACAAACAAACAAACAAACAAACAAAGCTTACGATGACACGTGACTTTGTCCTCAAGCAGTACGTGGCCGGTGGGGCAGAAGCAACGGAAACTACCGACGCCGTTGACACATCTGTGAGAGCAAGGCTTGGTGCTGCATTCGTTGTAATCTACAAAACACAACAGAGAAATCAAAACATTGTTTTCCTTCTCACAGTGAATCCTTTCTTGAGACCAAACGTCAATATTTAGTCAAAGTTATCAAGGCTAACGGAAATCTATCGAAATGCAAGTAGGGCGACTGTCGTGACTGAGCAAACGTCGGGGCATAAAAATGCCTGAGGTTGGTATACCCAGCACGATATGGGGCAGAGGGGTACCCCCCCCCCCCCTTTTTGTCCCTATACCCTATACACTCTCCAGACTATTGTTACCTAACACATCCCCCTAGACTTCTGAAAAGAATTCCTGAGATTCCGGGAACACAATGACTAACACAAAAGAGGGGGGGGGGGGGTTCGCTCTGCCCCATATCGTGCATCATATGGAGGTTGGCGTCCAAAATTCTATTGATCCTCAAGTAAAAGGTAAGAGGCCTAAGAACCACACCATGTTCATTCAATGTTTGATGACAGAACATCAGGTGGTGGTACTGACTAGATAGCCTAAATGGTGTTGAACACAACCTTTTTGACAGGTGGCAAGCTATTTACCTGCGCAGCCAAAGTTAGGTTTGGGAATTGAGATCATGTTGCAAGGAGGGGGTGGGGCACAAATTGATCATACGGTTCGCAGCAAGCAAATGGTTTATCGTGTCGATGACGTCACCGCCAAAAAGGGGAATTTGTGTTGGCGCCGGGGCATGCCCCATGATTCTCTTTCGTCTGAAAGGTAGTGTACACGATTGGTAATCCTCCAATTCTTTTTTACTGAATTATTACGAAATACCTTACTAGACTAAGTTAATAGTTGTCTCAATCATCCTGTGAAATGATGGCACCAGGTGTGCTGTCGTTGTCAAGAAAAGTGGAAATTTATATCGTTTTCCAACGATTTCCAGCTGGAAATCGTTGGAAAACTGCCCTGTAGCCTTTGGTTAAGGCGCGCGTGGCTACACGGACGAGAAATGAATGGATTTGGGGGGTTTTGTTAGTGATACAAACATTCCACTTTTCATGAATAATATGATGGCACACCAGGTGCCATGATTTGTTACAGGATGCTCGAGTCTAGTATCTACTTATCAAGTAAGGTATTTCATAACAATTCAGTCGTGTTTTTTTATGTTTGCAAATGTTGCATATTACCTTAAAAAGGTACTACTATACAACATTTGCAAAGATAAAAAAAACTAAACTACCGAATTATTATGAAATACCTTAGGCCTACTTGACTGTAAGTAAATAATAGTCTCAAACATCCTGTGAAATCATGGCACCTGGTGTGCTGTCAATTTCAAGAAAAGTGGGTTTCGGTATATATCAATTTTCAATGATGGTCGGCCGACAATCGTTGGAAATAGTCTAGTTCATCGACGTCTATAAATTGCTCCGTTGTGTCTGAAGTATAGGGTCAGGGAAACAGACTTCAAGAACAGCATTTTTTCCTTCCGTTTTCCCACCATCTAGCCTATGCGCACAAAACTTTCAACAGGTCAAAGTTACTGCATTTGCTAAAAAATACTAACCCCCCATATTAATTCATTTCTGAAAATTACAGCAAAAGCAAGGTAGTGTACACGATTGGTAATCCTCCAAAAAATGTTTACTGAATTATTACGAATTACCTTACTAGACTAAGTTAATAGTAGTCTCAATCATCCTGTGAAAGGATGGCTGTCGTTGTCAAGAAAAGTGGACATTTATATCGTTTTCCAACGATTGTCGGCCGACAAGCGTTGGAAATAGTCTAGTTCCCCGACCTGATAATTCCCGGACGTCTACGAGTTGTTCCGTTTTGTCTAAAGTATAGTCAGGGAACCAGACTGCTAGAACATAATTTTTTTTCTCTCTGCGCAGACTACGGTTTTCCCGGCATCTGTGCACACAAAACTTTAAACAGGTTAGTGTTTCAGTATTTGCTTTCACCCTATAAAATACTAACCCCAAATCAATGTTTTTCCTGAAAATGGCAGCAAAAGCAAATGGTGTACACTATACCTTTAAATACATTGGTTCATTTCGTCGTGTTTTGTGGTAGGGTGTGGGAGGAGATTTAGACAGAGTAATGTAGGAAGGACGGGATTATACGTACCTCGATCGCATAATGCACCCATGTATCCCTTGTCGCACTGACAGCGATTAGGTCCCACACATTTCCCGTGAACACACCCGTCCTCACAGATCGCTGAAAGAAATGAACAGAAAACAATGCAATCCACTTTTAGTTTATAATGAGCATTAAGACATTAGAACTGGAAACCTGATCGTGGAGAGAGGGTTCCCATTCTAAGTCGGGAGAAGGGTCGGGGTGATGATTTTTCATATTTATATTTATATCTTTTTATTATTTTTTCTATTGAAAAAACAAAACACCAAGGATTCCTCAAATAGTGCATATCGCACTGAAGCTGAAAAGCCTGAAGAAACGTGTTGGGAGCAAATGAAGACCTACATAATGACATTCTAGGGAAACCAGCGAAATCAGGCAGGGATTGAAGCCCAATCCACACGTTGACCCGGGTGGGATTCGAACCCGGTTAACCGTAGCCGGAAGGCGAGTCACGTACGACTGCATCACCCTGACCCCAGACAACTTGAGACCATTGGGAAGCAATCACCAACAGGCATCCTGTGCTATTGATGACCAAAACTTGTGTGACCTCAACAATGTACAGGCGATACGTGCCCAGTTGCTCCATAAAAATTGACACCAAATTACAGAAATATTTCTTCTACTATAGATTCAGAGGTCCCCGATTCAAAAGTTGAAGGTTTCGGATGTCTGAAGCTTCCCGTGCAGCACCACACCATACGAAATTAGACTTAACCCCTTGGCCTAACCCACCGAAGAGGTTAACCAACAACTTTCTATCTCAAACTTACTGCATCCTCTATATGAGCTGGAAAACCACTTACGATAGTTGCCTCAGGTGAACTTGTCACCCCGCGCCGTTCGTCTGTCCTGGTGTTCATGTCTAACCCGATGTTCATGTCTAACCCGCATGTATTTTCAAATCACCTGTTTATTTCACCATCAAAGAGATTGACACTAAATCCATCCGTGATAGGCCCTAGGGCCCTATCGCCAAAGCTTGGACATTTTTTTAAAAAGGAGTAGAATTTTGCCATCCGTAGAAGTTTCTCAATCTTCCAGAAGACACGTAAATCAAGATCACTTGTTTAGATGCTTTTTGAGGAGTACGGCCACACCGTGCCTTCAATGAGCCGTCAATTATTATCATAGCCTTGTTTCCAGCAGCAAAAGTGGAACAGGCAACAATTATGCCGGAACTTTTTGAGGAGCAAGAAGTCATCGTAATAACATCCATGTTTCCCCCAACCGGAAAGCTAATACATGTATTGCTTCAGAACATGGAAGTTTCATTAAAATTTCAAACAGATGACGTGACAGCTGTGACGGGGGCAGACACATGAGCAACATCACCACGGGCTCACACGGGGAACATCACACTTGAACCGTGAAGACCAGACGGATACTTTGTTCCCGCCCCATCCTCTAATGATAATAATGATCAACTTCTGGCAGTTCTGCGGAGAGCTAGGTGCCAATACTTCCGATGGATGTGGTATGACCACTTGTTGGTCACGAAAAGTGAGCTGACAGGTCGTCTGTTAATCCAAGCTACCCCGGCCTTCCATATAATGGATGCATCGATGCAAAAGGCTGGTTCCAGAGCCTACAAAAAATATTTAACAGCTGATTTGGGATCCACCTTACATGCTGAGGCAACAGCGTAATGTGGGCACGGTGAAACACCCACCGCCGACAAGGCCCGATAAAACTAGCCCTCAAGAAAAGCCTGGTGGCCATAGACCCTAGTTTCATTCGCCGAAGTTATGAAATCGCCGAAAAGTAACAGATAGGATCAAAAGGGTGTATATAGGGACCGAGGCAGAGGTACGTGGTTACAACATTAAAAAGACAGGCGAAGAAAACCCATCTCCCCTGCCCCAACTATGAAATTATAGAATACACATGCATCAATAATGTATGACAATCTGCTACATCCTCATAATACCACTGAAAGCACAATTAAGTTCGACCACACCCTAGAAACGAGTTCGAGTTCACACGCAAAAGCCAACTAAAATGTGGCACGGCAGTCACTTGAGATGATACAAAATGGGGCAATGAGATCTCGTTTGTATCTGGTCACGAACTATAGATTTTGGCTATTTTTACTCCTCACAAAATGATCGATTTCACGCGGAAGAGGTAATTTAAGTAAAATTTGGTGCGGAGGCACTTGACATGATACAAGTAAGCAAAGTTCCTCATCCTAATTAAGTGCCTTAAATACCATATTCGAGTTTACATCCAAAGCATGGGCAAGTGTTTGCAGTGCATTTTTCAGGGAGTGGGGGGGGGGGGGGGGGGGGCAGAGGTAGAGCGCTCATGATTCGCCCCGTCACCCTTGGGGTCGCTGCACCCGTCCACTGGTGCTTAATCGTGTTAATACGCCCATGGTTAGACTGATATTAATACAGGGAAGTACCGGTACGCACTTTGGAATTTTCGAAACCATCAGTAATGGTAAACCGTTGAGAGAATTAGGTTCATGTTTCAGACGTCTACGCAAGAAACAAAACTGGAGGAAACCGTAGTCTCAATTTCCTCTTGGGACGGCTACGTCTGAGAATTGTTTTCCTTGGTTCCTAATTCGAGAACAAAAAGACATTCAGTGTAACATCTGGTCCTGCAACGGATCGGGTTGATCCTGAAATTAATATGATTATTCGCATTAGAACACAGCAAGTTCTGGGTTTACACCTGCTAAAGATAGGCGGGAGGTCTAGACTACGGGGGAACTGGTATAGGAAGCTGCTTGGTATTCGTCACCCATTCCTTCCCCCCCCCCCATGTTAATGGACCCAGGGTGCACTAAAGATGTTCTTGTGTCGTGTATGGTCACCGTAATTACTATAGGAAATGTACCGGGCGGTCAGGGGCATGACGATACCAGTGTCTAGTCGGTGATAACAAGGGTATACCAGAAGGGGGGAAAAGAGCTTTTCATCTCATAATTTTCAACGCTAATTCGGCACGACTGTTCACCCGCGGACAGTAAATTGATGTGGTGTTTGGCGGGTGTTTGGCGGGTTTTGGACATCGGTTTGGCTGTCCAAATAGGTCTGTAATGCTGCTAATCTCATAACCAACGATGCAGTTTTTGAAATCATGAAATAGAACCGGGCTATAAATAGAAGCGTAAATCTAATTCAATATGAAAATTAATATTGACGTACCGTGTATACGCTTTACAGTGATGGAGCATGTTAAAAATAAAAATGACCTAACTTATGCCAGGAAATGTCGTGACTTGTCAAGATATTTTGTTTTCAATGTTCATATACGTGCCATTACAAGTATCGGAGCGGGGGCTGTGGTTGTCTTATCTACTAGAACGTTCCTCCGCAATCCGGTGCGGTTTTCAGAAACTAGGTAAACAAGTACTCCTAAATATGATTTCATATATAGTCTACTTTTTGTACGCTCACATGCATGGCTCATATGACCCCCCCCCCCCCCCCCACCACCACGTAAGCCGGAAACCAGTTTACCATATGATACCGTCATTACCGTGATGGGTATAACAAAGCCGATCCCGGTCAGCATTCTCAAGCTTGCGGGATTTGTGATCCGACCACATGCACGAATTCCGGACCGGGCACGTCTGGGAAAAACATTGTGTGCATTTTGTAGCCGTTTTCGTGAAGCACGCGAGGAGCTTTTAAGTCGCAGAAGGCCCCAACTATACCCACATAGTTTCAACTTCAAGTTCCAATTAAGATCGTCCTTTCAACGGGGGGAAGCGATTATACTTCCTCATTCCGTACGCCTATGATTGAATTTGCTGCTATAAGACAGAGAAGTCCCAGTTGAAAAGGGGGAAATGCACATTGACACTTACTATAGTCGGAAACAAATATACATGTAACTCGAAACCACAGATCGCTCTAAGTAAAAGATCTGTGTTTTCAACAGCTGTGGAGAGGATAAAGGTTTCTGCGTGTTAATTATTCCTCGATGATCTTGTTGATGCGCGGTTCCGAACTGCGGACATGAGTGTACAGCACAGACTGCTGCCGTCAAACGTAATTATAGTCGTGGTTTTTAATATAGCAAACAACTCACAGGGAACATGTCCAATATAACCCTATAGTGGCATTATGCTTCAGCTTCTGTCCACAGACTATAACTACCAGCTGTCTTGTCTCTTGCTCTATAGAGGAATTTCACATTAGCCCCTTCTGCGCACTTCCGGGTTGAAAGCGAGAATGTCAGTGGCAAACAAAACAACGCTGTTCAGCACATTCATTCATGCGTGAATTAATCAGGCCATAAAAGGCAGCGCAGGCGCACGATTAGCATAAAGTTGTTTACTATGACATTGAGATCCTCGTTTTCAAACGCGGAAGTGCGCAGTTGTGGGATTCCTCTATAGAGTAAAAAAAGACCTTGGTTGAGTGGTTATTTTTTTTTTGACCAGGTAATCGAGACCGTGGATGTTGACCACTTGGCCAACCAAAGACTGACCGCAAAACTTTATTATAAGTACAGACGCATTTTCAGCTTCATTACCCAATTTATACAGCAAGTTCTAAAAATAATAATGACAAGACTCACGTGCACACTGCGACCCCTCGTACCTCCAGCCGTAACAGCATTCCCGGCGACGGTACTGCCCATATTGACAGAAAGCTACCCTGTTTGTTGTGGAGTAACGGTGCCTCCAGTACCGTGCTTGGTAGCGGGCCCGCAGGGCGCCAATGTCAGCACTAGGGAGGGAAAGAAAACATTAAAGTAAAACGTTAAAAATCGGTCAGGTGATCGTGACATTATAATGCAATGGAAATCTCAAGCTTGGTGTGACAGTCTGTGATCTGATGCAAGCGGATCGCAGACAATCACAGTCAATCACGAACTGTCTGAGTCTGTTTGGCATTTTGTTACAATGCTATTAGTGTCCCTTGCGATTTAGAAGCTACGGACAAATTGTTTATCTATCTACGTGTCATACATGTGTAGGGAACTCTAAGCTTTAGTGTCGGTCACTTTCTTCACATTCGTATAGCGATATCAGGCGTTATCATATGTATCTGTATAGGCCTATATAGAGTAACGAAAAGGATGCACGTGTTTTGTCCATTGGCTTTGAGGTCTTGCGAGACAACACATAACCGTTTCCTCCAACACTTTGTCCATCCACGAAGCGAGAAAAGGCATATAGGCCCTACGGTTGGTTATTGTCCTGTGCGTTTAAATTGCTCTCGAGTCTCGAGTACCAGGGCGTCTGGGTGTCAACCGTAAGGACTAAAAGGGGTGAATATTGGTACCGATGTATCAGTCTAATGTGACAATGTGTACCTTTTTACGATTTCATTACCATCCCATACCCATTTAAAGCAATGTTTGCAATTCTATGTGTCCTAATGCAGGAGAGAAAACTTAACAAAATAAACATAATGTGTTATAACAAATCAAGTGCGACATCTAAATTTAAACAGCCGACTGTGCGGCACCTAAATATAGCCCCAGTCCTAAATGTAACTCCAAAATATACAGGGTGAACCTAAAAAAACGAAACCGAGAAGAAAAGAGCTGCTATTCCAAAAATATACATGTCATGGATATATCAATTATTGCATCATAGAGTAGGAGCTACAACCTATGTCGCAAGGCTATAGTCACGGATGGCTGAGTATCATTGTCTTCAAGACCATAGACAAAATTCAGAAATGGACAAGTCAGTCGTTTTGATATAGAAAATGAACAGAACCACTCCTACTCCATGTCACGCTTTCTTATCTAACCGTGTCTTGACTAAATAAATGTGTGGCCATTCCTGCATGGAAGAAATTGGCTTATGTAACTGTAATAATTCTCTTGTGGTTACTATTTAGTGGGTATGTGCATTAATGATCATTCACAGCAAAGGCTTCATCTTGGCAAGATGACAGTTGAACAGAGGGTTTTCGTCGTCAAAACGTTCCACCAAAGAGTAAGTTTGCAGGCAACCTAAGATGCATTCAGAGCGAACTTTCCTGATAGAGATCTACAATAGGTCATAATGAAGACGTTTTTGTTTTTTCATTTTCCTATTTTTCAGCAGACATCTATTGCCTTCATGCAAGTTCAAAGCATAACACATGACTTGTCCATTTCCGAATTTTATACATGGTTTTGAGGACAATGATACTTCGTGCAGCTCCAACTTATTGACGTTAAACCATAGCCCCAGACGTAGCCCGAGCCCTAGATGTATCACAAAGCATATACGGTACCTAAAGCCTGCAACTTCCAGCTACATTTTAAGTATAGCATTGGTACATGATTGGCGTTGCATGTAGGTTTGGAGTTACAATTAGGTATTGCGTTGGTGTTACATTTCGGGCTCGCGATACATTTAGTATTGGGCTGGTGTTACATTAGGGCTCGGGCTACATTTGGTATTGGGCTGGTGTTACATTAGGGCTCGGGCTACATTTGGTATTGGGCTGGTGTTAAATTTCGGGCTCGGGCTACATTTGTATTGGGCTGGTGTTACATTTCGGGCTCGGGCTACATTTGTTATTGGGCTGGTGTTACATTTCGGGCTCGGGCTACATTTGTATTGGGTTGGTGTTACATTAGGGCTCGAGCTAAAGTAAGGCGACTGGGTTACATTAGTGGATAGACCATCAGAATTACAGCTACTCATCGATGGGTTATCATACTGATTTTGTGAGCAAAATGGTGCTTGGCTAAAACGTTGTTTTACTTTCAGATATGGTGCTGCATAGTTAAATATGTCAACATTAAATTCATTATAATCATTATTAGGTTGCCTGTGTGACAACGCAGGCCAATAAGTGGTTAATGGAAATTCAACAAAGCACCCACTGAAATGCATGGTTTAAACACGAAAGGCAAAATGTCTGAAACCATCTATTTTTCACCAATTGGGCTATCCAATTTGCACGGATCACTGGTATTATGTACCACATTTTTAGTCGTGTACCACGACCAAAAACCGGTAATGTGACAACAAACAACGACTGTTTAATTACGTGGTCAAACTAAATGTATGTGAATACGCCAGCAAGTGCAAGTTAGAGTCTAAATTTAGAATAAGAAAGGATCGTTGGTACTTTAGACAGTTCTCTCAGATGGTGTCGACCATTACTGTCAGAGAGTGGCGAAAACAACGATTAAAGTATACATGTCAGAGTATATGCAATCGGTGCAAATGGACTGTGGCACAGACTTCTGTACACTAGAACCCATAGTTGTCGCAATTATTTACCGTATGGCTCTGCTGCATGTGCAATTAAGTGTATATCGTAGGAGTATAAATATCGAATAGCGCGTATATGCCATATTTGTGATCCATTGAGGGCGCTGTAGCGAGGACTTTATCGTACAAAGACCGAGTACTGACTTTTCAAATTAACCGTGTAGAAATTGCACACGAATGAACGCAACATAGTTGTTAACTTCAGTGAGCCTCGCTTTCAAACCCGGAAGTGCGCAGATCTGTGCTATTTTCGTCAAAGTAAAATTTGTCTAGGCTTATTGAAGTGAATTAATTCTCAGATTTAGAAACATAATACAAAAATAGATTGTAAAAATGCCATGTTGAATTTTGTAAGGAATGTGTAAAATTACTTCAATTAAACCATGAAGTCACTCCTGCTTAAAATGGCGTTGTTTGCTGAAACAAAATATGATCTACTAACTGTTAAAACGCTGTTTAAACAAGGTTGTTCATGTGCCCTGCTTAATCAGGGCACATGGTTGTTTAAGCAGGGCACTTAAACAACCTGGGTTGTTTAAAAAGATTTAACAGAGTTTTAACACTGTATATACATGTATATACCGTAGTCAAGATTGATACCACACTTGTCCGAAACAGGCTTCAAAAACGGTATTTTTTAGAGAGCAAATCATGTTTTTTTCTGTCCTGGTTCTGTGTACCCTGGGTATTACACGATTCATGTATTTGCGAGAACCCTGGTGAGTAATGTCAACAGTGTCATGCATGACACGTGGCAGTCCTTTTGACCTCGAGACCGACATTTTCACGGTGTAAAATTGGAGCTCCGATCAACCCACATTGTAAAAAGGTGCAAAGTGCAAAGTGGTGCTTGCCTGAAACGTTGTTTTATCAGTTCTACAAAGTTGAATTGTGTCAATATTAAAATCACTATAATCAATATTAGTTTGCCAGCGTGTCAACGCAGGGAAATATACATAAGTGGTTAATGGAAACTCAACACAGGACCCAATGAAATGCATGTTTTAAACGGGAAATGAGAAAAAATCTGAAGCCATCTATTTTTCACAAATCCGGCTGTCCAATTTGCATGGATCACTGGTATTAATTAGTACCGCAACTTTCGTGGTCTGTGCCACAATCGTTTGGCGTTTTGTTACAATGCTATTAGTTCTCTTTACGATTTGGAAGCTACCGACCAAAACTGTAGCTATCTATTGTTAGATACGTATAGGGAACTGTATAATTGACGGTCATTTTCTTGATTTATAGCAAAATCAGACGTTATCAATGCAGTCGTATCTGCAACGAAAACGATGCACGTCAGCACGTGTTTTGTTCATTGGCTTTGACGTTTTCTGAGACAGCACGTTTCTTTCTAAACATCCTTTCCTCCAACAATGCATCCATCCACGAAGCGAGAATACGGTTGGTTAATGTCCAGAGCATTCAAATTTTCTACCGAGTACCAGGAGGTCTGGGTGTCCAGAAATCGTCGGGGATGAATATTGACACTGATACATCATCTGAGTATAAATTTGAATGAGGTGCACACCATAGGCCATATCTGTGATCGATTGAGGGCGCTATAGCGAGGACTTTGTCGTACAAACAGCAGTGATGACATGTTGGACACATTTCGCATTATCCCCGTCCGCGCACCTCCGAGTTGAAAACGAGGTCATCGGTGCTAAACAAACAGTGCTATCCAACAAATCCATTCATTATGCATAAATCACGGCAAATGACAACGTATTAGTGCACGGTCAGCATTGGTCAAACGGTACCGGTTCATCACGCACGACAAAAATCGTCCAAATATTTCATTCTTTATCGACATGACATTCAGCTATGTCATACAATACCGTAATGATTCTCATAATTTTTCCTGAATTCGATTGTTTCTGGACAACTCGATTAGTGACTTCAAAATTCGAAAGATTTCATCGTGCATAAACTGCACACGAATGAACGCCACATAAGTTGTTTACTTAGCACCGATCCTCGCTTTCAACCCCAGAAGTGCGGAGATCGGTGCCATTTTCGTCAATGTGAAATTCGTCTATTGAAGTGACTTAATTTTGAGATTTAGAAACCTTATTTATAAAATGCCATGCTGAATATTTTAAGGAATGTGTAAAGTTATACTTGGAGTCATTCCTGTTTATACCACATAAGGTCCAAAATGACGTCGATTCCTCAAAAGCGTGGCCTACTTATAGTGTCTGTATACCGGTAGTTAAGCTTGACAACAAACTTCGTCCAAAACTAGGCTTCAAAAACGTTTTCCAGGAAGCAAATCATATTTTTCTGCCCTGGTTCTGTACTATGGGTATTACATGATTCATGTATTTGTGAACATCCTGGCGAGTAATTTCAAGGGAGTCATGAATGACACGTGACAGTCCTTTTGACCTTGAGACCGACATTTTCACGGTGTAAAATTGGAGCTCCGATCAACCCACATTGTAAAAAGGTGTATAGGTGCAGAAAATCGGAAATAAAAGAAAAAAACAACCGATGAAATTCACATCAAACCAACGGGTGCAAATCCAAACATTTCCAGAAAGGTGATACCCAAGCTGTACTGATATTGTAACACCAGTACTTTGTAGCTGCTTCGTAAAGGGACAGTATTAGTGGAAATAATCCTGGTTACACTACAAAGCAAACCTCCCGACTACAGCTGGTTGTTAGAATGTATTAGCCGAGTTTCATTAATAATTCTACACACGTTTTTAGACATTATTGTTGTTAGATGTGCATGTCGTTTTGACCTGTGTGGGAAATTGGCGAAATGGTACTCAACCTCTCGTCTGCGCCTGTAGCTGCTCCCGTCAACACTACCACTTCGGTGGACCAAACACTGTTCATACAAAGTCAAGTATATCCGAAGAGGATTAATATTATCTCACCAGCAACAATAGCTTAAGTTGAAACAGTTTGTGACAACAGTTATTGCAACTCTGCTCTAAGCAAATTTAGTTTGGATATAACACTGCTTTAAGTAGATGATTTCTTAAAGGCATTTCTGCTTAAAAGGGTAGTACAAAATTTGCAAATATCAAGAAGAAAAAAACTATGGTCAGGGAACCAGACTACTAGAACATAATTATCTCTCTGTTTTCCCAGCATCTATGCACACAAAACTTTAAACAGGTCAGTGTTACAGCTGCATTTGCTAGCACGCTATAAAATACTAACCCCCAAATCCATTCGGGCTATTTGAGAAAATTACAGCAAAAGCAAATGATGTACATGTATACCACCTTTAAACTTTAGGGCAAGATAGCTCAGTTGGTAGAGCGCCGGTACGGTAACCCGGAGGTCGCAGGTTCGAATCCCGCTCCCGACTGTTTCTTTGTTCACTTTGAAAAACCTTTAAACTTTACGACATTTCGCTGATTAAACGCCTGAAGCCGGCATACTTTCAATTAATTCCCAGAGCTGATGCAATAGAATGACCACTCGTTTTGTCATGAGAGTGCCAAAAAACAACTAAGCAACATACATGTAAAGTAGGCCTGAAAATTGGGATAATTTCTTTGGTATGTATTGAAGATTTGACCCAGGAAAATCGTAAGGATGGTGAGGCTGGCAGCCTAAAATGTGGCTAACCCCACCACCTCCGTTGTAGCCCTTTACCCAGGGCGGCTTTAGCCTTGTATTGGGCGACTTCTATAAAAAAAAACGAAAACTCAATTTTACAAGAGTAGGCATGGCCCCTTATAAGTCCACCAATGAAAGGCTTTGACAAAACAATAAAGGGTGTGATTCGATAAGGGCAACAACTTCAAAGTGTCAACGAGATCTCGCGAGGAATCTCGCGAGTGTACAGACCAATTAACACTGCGATCATGCGGTGGAGATATTGTTGGACGAACCGAAAAGTCAGTGGCCAAACCCTACCTAATTTTTGGCTGACTGACCATTGCTGGAACATTTGAGTGGGGCTTTTTTTTTTGGGGGGGGGGGGGGCACTACCAGGTAAAATCGACTTTACATTTTAATGAACAATTCCAAATTCAAATGGGGAACCTCGGTGCATCCAACCTCTTCCCCCAGTTACACCACTTCTTTAATCAGAAAGAAACGTCAGTCTGGCACTTCTGTGCTTGCCACAATATTTATTCAACACCACCAAACCCTGCCCGGAATAATAAGCCGTGTGAAGCTTCATTTGCACCGTCGAATGGACCAGCCGGTTCCTCAGGTTGCGGTTTATTCGACCATCATGCAAACAAAACATTTTATAAGCCGTAAATGCTGTGAAAACATGCATTGCTGGCAAAAGAAAACCTTTCACACTCAAATAAAGACTATTCGTGATATTTGCATTACAGTGAATAAAACTAGTTCTCAGTTAAAAAAAACAACACCATGTACATACGCGTCGAACAGTAACCAGAGATACTAAAACACATGACATGGAGCAATGCTCGTGGAATGATGGAGGCAATTGTCATGATGGAGCAATGAAATCGTGCTCATGTCCCCAAAACGTAAAGACTAGAGGTTGTTTTGGACTGAAAGAAGGTCGCATGAAATTCCACCCTTTGATATAGACGCCTTGTAAAACTAACCCGGCTGGCTCTAAAAGGAAAATAATACCACAACAGCTGGAATTGCAGCTAATCCCAATCAAGCTCAATCAGATTGCATTCCAACAACGTTTTACACTCTAAAACAAGACTGGTTAAAAATAATCAATATAATATAAATATTATTTGGTAGGAGTGGTAGAATATGTCCAATAAATCGATTGGTTATGCACAATATCTACCACGGTTAAGTATGTATTACCGTAGTCATTTCAACCAATTTGTTTTTAGAGTGTAGTGGAGTTGACAAGCTGCAGAGCCGCCGCCGCCGCCACAAGCACTGGGGGAGGGGGGTGAAGAGGGGGAAGGTTCACCCAGCTGAGCCCCCCCCCCCCATAGGCCCCACTGGAGAAATGCAGTTGTACACATTACTCCCTAAAGTTCCCCCTATCGGTGTACACCAGGTGCCCCCTGCAAACTATAGTTACGCCGCCCCTCATCTTCCATGCCAATCCCCACTCCTCGTATAAACGCATCCATTTACCTGTTGGGTTATCTTTCGGTCAGCCATTTGACTGAAAGCGAAATGTGACGAAACTGTTTCGTTCATGACTCAATGGTATGAAGGGACTTCTAAATGCCCATGCATCATCCAATTTCAGCTATCTCGTGAAGAATCATCCATACCAGTGTACCCCGCTGGGTTACCATAAAAACATGAGATAAAGAAGTCATGAACAAACATTGGAGAAGTCAAGCACGAGCCGGAAATCCCTACCTAATGCATCCCCGGTATCCTGCTGAATCATACCACGCTAGACTGCTCACTTTTAACAGTAAGCCACGTTAGAATAACACAGTAGGCCTACCGTTTATTGTAAAAGCCACTTCTCAGAGGTTTCTAAGACGTAAAATTTTTCAAAAGCAACGGGATGAAACTTCACTCGGTCCTCGATCGCATAACTTGCCAACATCAACAGTCCGAGTTCTATTCTCACCCCGGTTCTTTTCAGAACCATACATCTTCCCAGAAGAGATTATTTTCACATGGTGTTGCCCACAATTTTTACGTTTACTTCCTTGTCGCTTCCTCCATGCAAAGCTTCAAATCGTATTTATCAACAGCCACTCAAGGAATACAGTAATAAAGATGTCACTCATTGCTTAACTATACCCGGCTAGCCAATTAAAATAAGACGCGCTCGTAGAATCTGGCTAGAAGCTAGTGCAGAGGCACAGAGCAGGTTACAAGGGTCCACGGGTCATAGGCATTATGTACGCAGCTGGCCAATAAAAGTCTTCCTTGACATTGATAACCGTTTCTTTTTCAGCATCACTATGGAGCCAGTTTTACAGCTCACTTGATTTGTTTGCCAAGCAAATCATTCCTGAGATCCACTCGGAAGTAAATATTATGCGATGCTCTTTGGTTGGTAACCTTTTACAATGCGTACCAGCTCCGTCAAAATTCGAAACTGGACAGTCCCATTTTGAGTTGAATATATATTCACACGAGTACATGCAGGAGCTCATGCAGGATGTCGGTTGTGTGTCTGTGTGAATAAATCTCAAATTTCGGTTCGAAGATGGAAGTTTAACCGCAGGCCGAGGGAAACGATGCAACGATTAATCCTAAGCATTTTCTCAGCCTTAGCAAAACGATGTCAATATATAAATAGTTTATAATTACCCAAAAAGCTAAAAGTCACATGCAGTAAAAACCCCAGCAAGTCATGACTACCTGCATCGGTCGGGGTTATACGTTTTTCTTTCTTTTTGCGAAAAGAAATTCGTAAAAAGCTGCTTTGAAAAAATGTCCGTCGGGAAAAAAGTTGGGGAGCCTCCCCCACCTCCCCCCGATCCACAACTGATCAGCCTCTTTTTAAAACCAAAAGACAGTCGCCAAAAATACCCCTACAAAGTTCCATGCAACGACATTCCCTTAATTCGCTATGAGCCAGGACATCTGTAGGGCCTACATGTACATGTATTTCTAAATCTGAGCATTTTTTTCTGTATAGTTATTAGGCAATTTGACAGCTGTTTGAGAATGATGGATGGACCTGCCAAGGATCTCGCTTGAAATGACCACAATCGGCCAATACTGTATCAATCTCAGAAATTAGCTTTGTAGAATTGTGGATTACAGCAGATATAGGCCTACATTGTAGATACACGACCTCTTTATCACGTCCCATTGCGGTGGGTGTAAACCAGGGGGTTGCAGCCCGTCGATACGTCATAGCTAACATATTTGACATTTCCGCCTGACTAGCCAGTCTCCCTCATGCTATGATTCATTGTCATGTTCTCGACACTCCAGTCGAAACCCTTACTAGACCAGTCGGTCTGCTTGCATCGACTACTACTACAAAAGTAAACATGGACCCGCCTGATACCCGTTGAGCCAAGCAGAACATACATGTATAGATATCAAACTTCGAAAGCGATGATTTCAGTGCAGAACACTCGCTGTAAAAACCAACGGCTAACACTTTTTAACACTTCAACGCGTTAATATTAATACTTTACACGTAAAGGTATAGGAGGCGTTGCACGCGATTAACACTAAAACACGTTTAAATTAGCGTTGGTTTTGATGATTATCAGCGCTTGAGGTGTTAATTTAGGTGGATATTAACACTTTAGAATGTTAATAATCATTAACACCAACGCCTATTTAAACGTGTTTTAAGTGTTAATCGCGTATAACGCCTCCTATACCTTTACGTGTAAAGTATTAATATTAACGCGTTGAAGTGTTCAAAAAGTGTTAGCCGTTGGTTTTTACAGTGCTGCGCTATTCATCAACGAATTAATTCATACATGAATGAATCACGCCATAAATGGCAGCACAGCACACGTTTAGCATGGTAATTGTTTGCTTAGCACTGGTAGACCCTCGCTTTCAAACCCGGAAGTGCGCAGATCGGTGCTATTTTCGTCAATTTGGGATTCATCCATCAATCTGATCAATCTATCATTCATTATAGGGTCAAGACGGACTGAAGTAGTGGCGTAAATCCGTGCCGGTGAGTGGTACATGATAAATGTGACCATATCCAACAAAACGAGTCTTAAGGTCATTTTTGTTAATTGTTTGTTTTTGCTTGCAGTGATCTGGAAAGAGCATACATGTATACTAGGCTCTTCATTTTATCACTCAGTTTGACATCCTGATGAATGTGGACATGATGTGGGTGAAAACCTCGACAGTTCCAATTGATTTCCACAATATAAGTCATAAGGGCTGTTAAACTCGGCGATGTGTGACTCATTTTGTTAGGTTGGGTCACAGAAGTACATTCGGAGTGACCATTTTACAAGATTCTCTCCTAGATCATGCAGATCTATTTTAGAAAAAAATGAAAATACCAGAACATCTCGTTAGGAAACATTTCACCCTTTTTAACAAGGACATTTTGTATTATATCAAGTCTACATCTATACATGCGAGTATGTACATGTAGATAAGTGTTTATTTCGAGTAATCCTACGGAATTCAGGAGCACATTTCTGTACAGAATTTTGAAATGCATAGACAGGAATTTTTCGCTTTTATCTGGTGACCTTGTGTATATAGGATGTGTACATTTAATGCAAACTTGCACGCTAATGTTAATGTACTGTTTGTTCCCCGTTTTTAATATACATTTTGACTGTTAGAAAGTTGCAAGATAACCTCGAAAAAAAATTTGGGGGGGGGGGGTGTTCTTACCACACAAATCTGGAGGATGATCCAATGGCCTTCTGGTCAAAAAGTAGGGGTTTATACCCCCACCCATGGGATTTACGCCAAAGGACTGAAGAGTCCGTCACTGGACTAGTAAATGTTTGGTACCTAAACGTTGACATAAAAGCGATCGTGAAGTCGTGAGACTTTCAAGCTCTATATTTCTGTGATGATAAGTGCCCAGCGCCAATTTGATAGGGTTGTGGGTATAAGAACGGAGAAACCAGACATTTTGACAGGTATACTAAACCTGTTTTTGCTTTTCAGCAAACTTTAAGGTATCTTGAGGGAATTTGCTCCTGTTGTCAAAAATGACCTGCATCCATGAACCTGTATGGCTCAACGACCTTGTTTTTCGCCCACAGATGTCTAATTCGGCAAGCTATTTTTACTCGCTGAAAATCGGTTTTTGAAGCAACTCAAACCACACGTCAAACCTAACCCAAGACTTGTCATTGCCGAGTGGGCACTTCCCAAAGCCAATCAAATACTTCAGACTAAATATTTCCCGATGGGTTTGATCAAGACCTCCTTTCCTTGATACGTGTAAGTAGATATAGCCTTATCGGGAGGCTCAGAAAACAAACTTAAAATTATTCACCCAAGATCGAAAATAATAGAGCGTACAAGTTCATATAAAAAAGAACATGGAGACAAGGCGTTGATATTTTCAAAAACATAATGAAAATATTGTAAACAAATGACCAAATTAAAAACGAAATATTTCACCTAAACTTGGGATCAATGGATCATGCACTTTACGATCGGGTTGAGAAAAAACATAAGGGGTCCGATGCTAGACAAGTCAGTGTGTGGTATCAACTACCAACTTGAGACTTCACAAAGATTGATCAGAATTTTGTGCCCGAGCAGCGAACTCTGTTGCTCAGATCGGCGAAAAAGCTCCAAGATAACACATTCCCTCCCTGAACAATTTTAAATATCCGCTACGGGAGTGCTGTCAAGCACGGATTCTTGTTAGTGAGGACACCGTGAATCAAGACTGCAGCCTACGGGAAAGCAGTCTGGAATCCAAGGAGGGGGACCGTTGGGCTTTCCCTCAAAAACAGGTTTGTAGGCTGGGAGACGATGATGACACATCTTAGTGATGAGTGATGACTACCCGGACAACCCGAATCTTCTCAAATTCTTGACCATAATTTGGACGACCCAGATTTCATTTTTTATTGCAATTTCGGAAATCTTCGAAATTTTCCCGGATTCTCTGTATACGCCGTTAGGTAAAGGGATATCTAAAAACAAAAGCTAAGGCGCGGTTCAAGACATTTTTAGTGAAGGGGGAGGGGGAAGGGCCAGAAGAGAAATTCTGTCGGGAATCGGTTTTTGAGGATATGACTTTGTCAGAAATTTCCTAGACAAACTTTTGGAGAACCCCCCCCCCCCGAAATGCACCAACACAAGTCCAAATTCCTTTCTTAAGGCCTTGGTAAATGTCCCTGGCTAGGCAATACTGAACTTCTAGGATAGGACTCATACCTAGCTCACCAGTCATCATCGTCTGTGTGCCAAGTGGCTTAGACCCAGCTTAGCGGAATTCCCCTTACGTCGATGTGTCACAACATTGCAAGGGGCAAAATCGAATGCAAATATCAAGGAGTATGAAGTACCGTTTGCCCAACGTCTTACAAAGACCTAAACTGACGACCTTGTGAGAGCACAGACCAGTCAAGACAAGAGACAACGCTAAAAGTCATGTGTGACGGCCAAGGAAGGGTGTGACTTCCAGAACGGAAGCGTCATTTGTCAGTCGTGTGGTTCACAAGTTTGATCAAAATCATGATACCCCCCACCCCCCATTGGTACATGTACATGATTGCCACTCGGTCGTTTGACTGTTCGTTTTAGTCCCTAATAATGTCATTAACTAATTACTGCTTTTGATCAATGCTTCACAAGATGTATACGTTACGGCATGGAGGAAGGAATATATTCCTCTTCCTCCATGGTTACGGTAACTAATCCATGGAATCTAGAAATTTACTTGGTTTTGCTTCATCACATTTACATGTAGATGATTACTCGGTGTTTAAAATACCCGTTTTTTTATTTTGGCTGTAAAAATACCCTAATAAAAGATCAAAATAGGACTAGAAACGTCATGCCAAATATTTGGCCAAATACATAGGACCTACAAGTATGCATACGGACACATAAACATAAACAACAAAAATGAAAATCCAAAACTACCTATTAAAAATGTGTAACTGGTGCCAGTCAGTTGGATTATGCATTGGAGTTGCTATATTAGGCGAAATAAAAAAAAAACATGTTTCGCGGCGTCCCCGCCCGCTTCCTTTTTGGAGGCCGCCTGGATTTTTAAAAAATTTTTACAACAGAAAAATTATGTATAAACAAACAAAAATGTCATCCAGTCAATCGGAAAATAAATACTTGCGAGTCGGAAGTTTTGTGTTTTTGTTGCTGATATGGTGCTACAAACATACTAAAAAACACTTTAAATATGTTCAGTTCTTTTGTCCAACATGTCTCTTTCATTTTTAATGCGTCTTTGAACAGGGAAACACCAACGGTTGCCAAAAAATTATTTTTAAATGACGGCCATCTTGAAAATAAAAAATATAAAATAAAAAGCCCCTCTTCCTCCTTTTTTTTGAAAACCCGGACGTGAAACATGTTTTTTTTACTCGGCCTTATAGTTCCGTACATTCATGACAAACATTGACAACCCCATCGGGGATGGCAAGTGTTTCACACCAATCTATTCAATTCCTGAGTTACTGCACTGAGCATTTTCTGCCACTGAGTAGTATACACACAGGAACAGGGTACAAGAGGACACCAGTCCTCATCGTTGGCAACATGTTCCCTCAGAGGAAATTTTCTGAACATTCATATCATTTAACGCCGAAACATACTTCTTTGCATTGAGAGCGCTGGATGAAAATACGGCCCTAAACATCGCTCCCAAACAACAATTTTCCGGTACAACTTCATGAATCGGCTGCTTTATTTCGACAGAAGAAAAAGCGCACCCCTAGCCCTGTGAGACGAAAAGAAATTAATTAGGGAAGTGTGCTGTTTCCGCAATATGCAATGAAAGCCCATCATAATCCCTGCTGAAAACGCCAAACTCGCAGGCCTAATCCGCAGGTAGGAATTCAATCGAAGGCGAAACATTCATGAAAGGTCAATGAACTACCGGTACATTGTTCGCCACGGAGGAACAGAGCGCGGGTTAAAGGTACCGTAATACAGCATTTGCTTTCAGAAATTAATGGATTTGGGGGTAATAGTATTTTATAGCATAGATGATTTGAAAACAAAGTGGAAAATGTTCTTGTATGCTTCCCTAACCCTACTTCAGACAAAACGGAGCAATTTATAGACGTCAGGGAATTATATCGGGGAAAAACTGTGTTAAGCAATTATACACAATCTTGCTATCAGTTTGTAAACATGTTTAGAAGCTAAACATTACTACGTGTCCAATTCCTAAACATCAATGTTCAATGGCTAAACACCATCCGTCAATACGTTAAACATATTTAGTATGTAAACATGTTAACTGATAGCAAGAAAGTGTTTAGAAAAGTGTTTACTTGCTAAACACTGTTTTTGCAGTGTAGACTAGCTGGCTTGCACCCATTCACGGATGTGTAAAACCTGTAACCAACTGCTAAACAAAATGTTGACAAACTAAAGTTGGTAAATTGGGGGAAGTATTTGAGAAAAAGATAAGTTTTTCCCAACGATGGTCTACCGAACAACCTTTTGTGTAGAAACCCACGGCAGATAGTGCACGCACCCCATCAGATTATGTGCTGATCATGTAGGGGAAGGAATTATGTAGGCAATCCTTAAAA
Organism: Hippasteria phrygiana; assembly: GCA_037893225.1. Taxonomy (NCBI): domain Eukaryota; kingdom Metazoa; phylum Echinodermata; class Asteroidea; order Valvatida; family Goniasteridae; genus Hippasteria; species Hippasteria phrygiana. The sequence goes on from JAZGUH010000682.1 coordinate 224,959, forward strand.
GTGCTCGCGACCCCTGACTTCCGGACCTTTGTTAATCGAACATATAGCCCAGGATTATCATACTAACAATGCGTAATGCCGCCACGGTTGTTTTGGCCTAGGCAGATATCACGTCCTCGAGCTTACGACATGACCTTGATGTATAATAATTCAAAATTATAAACTGAAAACTCCAGCAGCTCGCACTGAAACTTTTGTTCTTTGCATAAATTTTCCACATTCGACCGGAAGCTCATACTACACAATGGACCGAACTTGTCCTGTGTATACGTGTAGTTGTAGCAAGTTGTCTAAATACGGCTAGATGAGGGTGATGCTACACTTGTTTGCCGGTCGTTATCAGGACTCGAACATTCGTATGTTCATGATTTCGGTTGATTGGTGTAAGGCACTCGTTAACGTACGCTGGGCCTCGCTCACGACTGAACAGATTTTTTTTATAATGACTCCGAAAAATTAAAAGAATACTCGATTAAAGGTAGTATACATCAATTGCTTTTGCTGTAATGTTCAGAAATAAATGGATTTGGGAGTTAGTATTTCATAACGTGCTGTAACACTGACCTGTTAAAAAGGTAGGCCTATAGTGTACATGATTGGTCATTGTTGCAATTTTGAGAAATGGGCGGATTTGGGGGTTAGTATTTTATAGAAAATATCGTTCCACTTTAATACCTGTTCAAAGTTTTGCGTTCTTGGATGGCAAAAAAAACGAGAGAAAAACAGCGTTCGTTTTCAACCGTCGGGCGACATTTGTTATAGCGCCCTCTTGTAAAATAAGCCCAATTTCTGTAAATGGGGTCGTTTTCAATTGGCCACATAACATGTACAGAGGCCGAGGGCCGAGCGGAACGTCCAAGATCCACTGCATGCACTGGTTACAACGCGTCGCTTTGGCACACAACGCGTGCGCCCGTTTTCGGATTGTTAATACATTTTTAGACACAACACGGATTAACTACATTCGGTCAATAGAGGGCAGTTTTCCAACGATTGTTACGCGGAACAATCGTTAGAAATCGATATAAATTTCAACTTTTCTTGAAAACGACAGCAAACCAGGTGCCATCATTTCGCAGGATGATTAAGACTGAGTATTAACTTACAGTCTAGTCAGGTAGCCTATTTCGTAATAATTCAGTAAACAAAATTGGGAGGATTACCAATCGTGTACACCACCTTTAAAGTTTTGCGTGCACAGATGCTGGGAAAACAGAGAGAGAAAAAGTATGTTCTGGTAGTCTGGTTCCCTGATCATACTTCAGACAAAAAGTAAAAATTGATAGAGTCCGGGAATTATCAGGTGGGGGAACTGGACTATTTCCAACGATTGTCATCCGACAATCGTTGAAAAACGATATCAATTTCCACATTTGTTGAAAACGACTGCACACCAGGTGCCAGGATGCTTGAGACTGCTATTTACTTATTACAGTCTGGTACGGTATTTCGTTAAAATTCAGTAGTTTTGTTTTTTGATGTTCGCAAATGATATATACTACATTGAAGACGGGACTTGTAAGAATTGTTTGGGGTAATATCGATCAATAATAGTAATAGGCCTATACATCAAAAATCGTGTACGTTAGGAATCGTTGAAATTGGTTGTCTCGTCGCAAACATCATGCCTACATAGCTCTACAACACAACTTCGATTTTTATTGATTTTTTAAAACTGCATTCGCGACTCAAGTGCGATTAATTTTCATCCAATATTGTATTTCTTGCCAAGGGAGCATATAAATCTTTATCATCCCCCATCACCGCCATCATCGTCAGCATCATCATAATCAGTCAAAAATGGCGCGCTATCGTGTCGTAACGCGTATCATGGACAGACATCACTCAATTTAGAATCGACAAACTATGCCGATATTCGTCCTTCCAACATTTGAACAAAAGTGTACTTTCAGGTTGCTCGGCCAATGGACATCAAATGAAACCAATGTACAACAAGGAAGGCACTAAGCCTACATGTAGTGTAAACTGTCAGTGATCATGAGAAAGCAAGCTTTGATTTTAATAACTTTACAAACACATCAGGTCCGATTCTAATCTAAACAGCATTTGCTTTTTATCGATCTTTTTTCCGTTTGTTTCTGGTCGTTGTTTGTTTCATTGAGCTGCCGAGACCCTTCCCCACTTCCCGTTAAACCGCAATGATGGAGCGTTGTGACCGAGAGATCGTGAATTTTAGACGACAATACTAAAATCACCCACAAAATGCAACACTTCATTGGCAATTTTTTCGGTTGTACTTCATGCCATTTGCTTAACCAAATCAAATGTGTGCAAGGTAGTAAACAACCACGTCATAATTGATAATTAAAGGTTTCTCCACATTTCGAGGCCGATTTGCAACCGCGTGCATTCTAGGCATGTTGAAAGGCATTACAAAAATGTATTTACACCACGAGGAAGGTCGTCTAGTTTCCAACGCTGTGAAAACCGAGAATTATTTTCAACCTTGACGAAAAGAAAGAAAAACCTTCGGACTATTAAAAGCTAAATAAAGGTTCGTGCCTGAATTCACCGACTGAATCTATAACGAGAAATGGATACGTCTGCATTAGGAAGTGAACCCTGGACACGCATTCACTCAGACACGACTGTATGTACTGCCCATAGATACGAGTCACCGCACCGATGACAGCTCGCTTCCGATTGGCTGACGTCATACAGCGGTGAGTGGAGTTCCCGCCTGTTAAAACCACAGGCCGGCGTTGGGGTATAGCGTCACATGTACAGTTTTGTATTGCCCACTTGTTTGTCAGTGAGCTGTTATAGCTACCCTCAATCTTGATTCTGTTAATTTTAGGCGTGTTAAAATATCAAACAGATGATGGAGAGCGAATGACTTAAATTCAATGATTAACAGATAGCAGACTCATTGGAAAGAGTTAAAGAGAAAATGTTTTATCCCTGTTGAAAACCCAAGCTCCAAAGACCACAGATGGTGACTTTTTTACTTCTCAATATATTCGTGTAACGTGTAAAGGTTTCCATTGGTTTTTTGGTGTATACCCAGTATGATATGGGACCAATGGGTATCCCCCTCTTGTCCCTATACCCTATACACACTCCAGACTATTGTTACCTAACACCCCCCTCCCCCTCCCTTCTCCCCCCCCCCCCCCGATATCTGAAAGGAATTCCTGAGATTCCGGGAACACAATGACCAACACAAACGAGGGGGGGGGGGGGAGGAGGTTCCCTCCGTCCCATATCTTGCTTCAAATTTTTTGGTGGTATAGAGATTGAATAATTAGCACGAATTATAATCTGAAAAGTGAATGTGATAGCACCGGAAAAATACCGGGGAGAAACTAAACACTCGCCCCGTTTATTTGTGTAACTAAAGACGAATTTATGTCATGCATCTTTGCAATCCGGCTGGACTCTACCAAATACCATAATCGGAGGCATTCTAGTGGGCAATCAATCATAATGGGTATGAATAACAAGTTGTAAAATTACTTGATTGATCGGCCAGGGTTGCATGTACTATCTCCAGCTCACTGTGTTCAAGCGCTCCCGTGTACAGAGGTGAAAAGAAACAGGTTGTATTTGAGTTTAAAGGATTAGCCCCATGGTGTCGCCAAGTGATTCTTCGGGATTAATCATTTCACATAGGGTCTACTTGATGATGTAACAATTCTGAGGTTCTACTTACAATTCTAAGCCCGGTTAGTTGTAAAGCCCGCCTCGAAATTCTTTGGTTGAATTGTAAAAGAGGACTTGCGTATGTCCTTAAGTAAACAGTCATTCTATCCTGTTCAGCATAACATTATTAACCTCAAAGCAAAGAACTCGAATTCTTGGCCGGATGTTTAAAAGCTGGGTTTTGCACAAAGAAAACCCTAAAACTTTCACACGTCTGCATATTTTTTGCACTACGGCTTTAAACAACACATCTACAAGAAACCTTAAACCCTACACTAGAATATTTTATCAATAACTTTAACAAGCGTGCATCTTTGCAAGCGCCAACTTTTTCCGCTGAAAGTGAGCAGATTCCTGAAATTGGGCCTTTTAATCATGAAGCATGAGTTGTCGTCATTGTGTTCGCGGAATCTCGCGGAATCTTAGGAATTCTTTTTAGGGGGGTGTAGTAGGTAACAATAGTATAGAGTGTATGGACCGGCCCTCTGTCACATATCGTGCTATGTATACTTTTAATACGCAATTTAACTGCAAACTTATTCCCAGATCAACGCACGCCAACTCGTGTGCGTATTTACTTCGAAAAATCAACACAAGCAAAATTAAAGACATGTGTTTAAAACCCCTTGAGCGCGGGTGTTATAATGGGGCGCCGGGGTGCCATTCCGGCTTGTGCAACCAAGCGAAACGGACACAAGAGGCGTGTGCCGCCAAGCGTAACATACACAATAATCCAACAATGGATTGAAAATGCAGAGAATGCGTGTACATTGTATAGCCGTCATCTCTATAGACGTCAGTCGGGTTCAAGGGGTAAACTCCTTGAGTACGGTTATTTATAGTAAGGCGCCGGGGTGCCGGGGCGGCCTGTGCAGCCGGCCAAGCGAAACGGACACAATAATCCAACAACGGATTGAAAATGCAGAAAATGGCGTGTATAGACGTCATCCGGCCTGGTGGTAATTTTTTTTGCGGCATTGGCGTCATCCGGTTTCAAAGGGTTAATTAATATCCCTCCTGTTCTCAGGGCCAAAATCGACCCAGCTGCTGTACAGATCAAAACCTATCAAATTTCAGATTGAAACACACACAAACTGTCAGAGTTGGTGTTTAGAGATTTTGATAGGCTGTGATAGTTATAAGTATAGGAGGGTTACAGCATTGGCAGAGCTACAGGCAGTGTTCATACTCTAGTGCGATTCGATGTATAAAAAAATAATCCTGTGAAAGATTTAGCTCTATTCATCAACCGAGGCATGAAAAATATTGAAAAGCCGTTCTGTTTTAACGATGATTTTTGTGCACGTTCATGATCATAATGGGCTCTAATAGCTTATTTCGATCGTTGAAATCGAAATAAAACCCACGGCAGTTGTTGGAGGTCTTCAGAAGTCTTTCTCTCGAAGAGGACAGCATTTCAGACGGAAATATTTCTCAGGATTGGTACTGGTACCATCTTTAAAAACAGTAATTTTCAGATTTGGTTTTTGATCATCACCAAAGCTACATCATACCTTTAAGAACATCTTTACCAGTTAGCACCTGCTGAACTCATTTGGAGTGCCAGACACTTTCGAGCAAAAAAACACTTGGAGCACAATTAAAACCCAAACTTAACAGCAAAAAGGCACTTTCGCGGCAGCACAAAATAGGAGGTCGTAAATAATTACCACCTCGAGTTTATCACCGATAAGTGAAGAGAAAACAGCAGAGGGGAAATTTCACTAAATCATTGGAATTAGCACTCCGATGATGGATTCTGACATGAACTTTTAATAGTCGACGGACCCTCGTTATGTGGGTTATCGTCCCCGTGCTCAACGCGTTTATTCTGTTGGACTTTTTTTAGCGACATCTGGAGACCGGTAAGAGGTCGTGTCCCCTATGACTCCTAAAGACGCGAACATGTGTGTGAATTTATAAGACTGACAGGCCCTTCACGGCAGCCTGGAGGAAACTGGAACTGTGATTGGAACATTGCTAGGGCTGTCCTATAATGCCTGTCAAGGGAGTAGGTGGTTTTCCCCCGTTGGGGTTGTTGAATTAAGACCAGGGCAAGCCCTACAGTTCCCCCTCATCCATTAAGAAGATCGGCACTGATGCTCTCCGTGATAAAAAAAAAAAACTGATGGACTTCAACTACAGATACATTTTGTTTTTGGATACATTATTTCTCCATGGATACACTAGCTAAACCATGGAGGAAGGAACTAAGAGAAGTTTTTCCTATAGAAGAACAAGATGTATGGACTCGACATTCGGTCAGTATGTTCCTTCCTCCATGCTCCGACCGTCGTCATTTCTCCTGATGACGATCCGATAGATAGACCATGGAGGTAACTGAGAATTTGAGTTTATACCTTTTACTTAGCAAGAATGCAGAATACATGTATAGGGAAAAAGCGGTGCATGGCAGTGTGTTGATTTGGCCCCAGTGCAGTCCCTGCCAGACTACACGTTTCTCTATGAAGTGCAATGGGGCGTGACATTCGGCGTGTATGATTTTTATGCGTTCCGTATCTTTGTATCGTATGCATGTACATAAACTAAACGTATACCGCTTATGATTGTCATAATTCACATTTATATCTCTGGTTCTTTTAAGATCCACACTTCTTTAACATGGCGTTTCTGCAAAATTCTTCTCTAGTTATACTCTGCAAATCACATTTGTTGGATAGTTTTCACCCTTATCGTGACATCAAAAATGCAAGGGAATTTGGCAATACAACCGTGGCAAATGAGATGTGGATTGAAGCTCTTGCGGTACACTAAATAAAAACACTTCAAAATAAACACCTCAACGATAATATGAAATGTTCATCTTACCCTTGGCATAGACATGCGAAAAATCCCACAATCAGCAGGAAGGTTGAGAAATACATCTTGATGCCGAACAAAGACTGCATTTGGTACCTCGGTCTCCTTCAAATTCCCGCTGCAACTGTTCCAATTTTTCACGACTTCCTCCTGCCCTCTGCGTCCTGCTGGGCCAATTGAGAGCGAAACCCCACGGTGTGAGGCGAGGGCAAAGAATGCAGCTTAACTAATCCAACAATGGCGAAGCCGTACTTTAGCTGGTTGGTGTCTGCGTCTTTGTACTCAATAGGCTTGCAGTATCCGGAAGAATGCGAGATATCGAGCCAGCACTCGTTTTTGTTCATGCTCTTTGACGAGAAAAGAGAATACTTTTTTTCTGATTGAATGCCTGCAATGAATTGATGGAGATTATGCTTCAGACAATTCGGCTTTTCAATACTTTTAGTTCCACTCGGATGCAAGCCTACTTGCCTTCCGTTCCGTGACAGCAAAACCCAGTGAAAGAGGGTATATACAGTATCTTGTTGGTCTAACTCATTTGCGGCTTTTATATGCTAATCCCGTCCTTGGGAGTTGTTTAACAAGGCTGTGATAGGCTACTTTTCCGAGGGGATGTGTCAGTGTGCGAGCAGTGAGCCTGCACCTTGAACTAGCGATGCTCAAGTCAGAGCTTGTGATGGCCGGTGATTAGAACTTGCTGTGCCCGCAGCGCTGACGCGAAGAATGATCGGCTGATTAAAAGTGTACATCCGACCGACCGGCTGGTTGGCGCGCGGTGGGGGCTCAACGCGCATGTCAGCTCTTTAAACCAATACCTGCCTTCGCTGGGCAAATACACATGCGCCGTGCATACATTAACAAAACGCCTGCAAAGTCATTGCTTGGACTGGTTTGCTTTGTAAAGTCTGAGTTGTGTTCAAGAATACTATTCAAAAGTAACGAACTTTTACAGGAATTGCACCGTGGAAAGAACAACCATTAGTTTACACTTCAGAAAAGATTGACTTTAATGAATGTTTTCTCGTTTCCACTTTTTTCATTGTGTTTAAGATTTGGAGGATATAGAGTACCGAAGTCTGACGTCAGTTGCCGCGGCAATGGTTCCAAACACATGCAGTTTAGAATGTATTCTGGTTCCAAACATTGCATTGATTGACGTCATCACTTCGGTACTCTATAGGGGATGTTGTCTCCATTTACGAATAAATCATCTTTAGTGAACAAAGATTATTTACATCGACTTGAACATAATTGAAACTGTGGGCTCCGGGTTATCGTACCGGTAATCATTTGCAGTTTGTTTACGGAATAAATCTAAATTGGATGTGTAACTCACAAGCAGCTGTCATGTTTGGAATAATCTTGTATCCTACGCAAACACCACGGTAAGAAATTAAGTCAACATTTTCGAAATGGTACGGTACCGCTTCCTGTCTCTGGTACTCAACATTGTACATAAACTATCATTTTCGACGGGATAGCGAAGAAGGGTCTGTTTGAACTTCGATGGACTGGCTATTCGGGTCTTAAGTGGCGCGGGGGGGGGGGGGGGGGTGGACACTAAGATTTCCCGTGTCGAACTTGGAAGATGCCCTTAACATTTTATGGGCATTCTCTTGGTCTGTTAATTGTTTGTTTCATGTCTGTTTTTATTTACTAGAAATCTTCATCTTCATTGAAAACGAGGCGAGTTTGGGATCGAGATAGTGGCGGATGGCGGTGGGGGAAAAATCGTACACAAGTTCTGAAAATTTCTCTCATTTTTGTTCTCTCCCCCAAAAATGTGTGGGGTGGTTTTATACCGGTTGTGAAGCGATGCCACCTTGTATTATTTCTAAATTTTAAAAAGGAAAAAAAGTTGCGGGGGGGGGGGGGGGTGGTGGGTGGTGGGTGGGGGGACTAGCCCTTTCCCCGGATACACCGCTAATTGATCTGATTCACAGGATTCGAAGTGAGGCAAGTCACGGGTTTGTGTCTCCCCTCCCGTGCTCATCACGTTACACCGACGAAAGAGTGGTTTGGTTAAAATGTCGAACAAAATTGTTCCTTTATCCAATGCATTTTTGTAATATCTTTATTAGATTTCTTTGTGTTGCCCTGTAGTTCCTTTGTGTATCTTTTTGATTAGCCTTCTGGCATTGCGTTTAGCAACATCCGCAAACTTCCCAAATTACAAAGAATAATGTCAAAAACATCGATATTTATTTGACAATGTTCCCCACACCCATGCACTATTTGATCAAGATCGTGATCTTTATCCGTTCGTGCAGACGAGGGTATGAGTCATCATGACGTCACTGGCACATCCCTCAGTCCCGGGCCGGCAGTCTGAGACAGTCTAGCCGATAGGGTGCTAGGTGTTGTCCTCGGACTGCCCAAGTGTGTCGATTCATGGCGGTGTATTTTTGTAAGTCCGTGAACTTTGAAGTTTCTTTCTGATCAACTGTCAAAAAATCATTTATACATGTTCTGTTTTCAATCCTGAACTGACAAGAGGTTGATGACCAGATGATGGTTGATAAAGGTCCTTGGTTTAATGGCTTCCTTCGACAATCCACGAACACAACAACATCGATTTCATTGCCACTATCTTCATCCGCAACATATTCAGCCTCTCGATACTGCTGTCATAGTTGCTTCATCACGGTCGTCACCTTCGCTTTTGTCATCCCCACATCACCACCATCACCATCATCCCCAAACCATCATTATCACCACCATCCCAACACCACCATCATCACCATCATCCCCACACCACCATCATCACCATCATCCCCACACCACTATCATCACCATCATCCCCACACCACCATCATCACCACCATCCCAACACCACCATCATCACCATCATCACCATCATCCCCACACCACCATCATCACCATCATCCCCACACCACCATCATCACCACCATCACCATCATTTCCACACCACCATCATCACCATCATTTCAACACCACCATCATCACCATCATCCCCACACCACCATCACCACCATCACCACCATCACCACACTACCATCACACCGTCACCATCACACCGTCACCATCACTATTATCATCTTCACAATTATCACACCCCTTCGTCATCTTCATCTATTCATCATGTTCCTATATGCACCCTTTACCCGCAACATGCTGTGATTCCAGCCCATCGAGCTTCACTCAATACAGACTTCATGGATTCCCTCGGGATTGGTGCCGAGCAAGCTGCCCTATATTTAAAGCCTTGCCCGCGGTTAAGCCAGAGACTTCATGTAAATCATCAGTTATAATATACTTCACTTAAATGAAGTGTGACGAAAGTGTTTATTGAAATTCGTTGCTCGCCTCGGGTATTGGAAACAACCCTGATACCACACACCGTGGCAGTCGTGTTTGCTATGAACAAAAAGGAAACTAATATTAAAGATGCTGTGTCCGTGCCTTTTATGCGTGGTACTCCGAAATATAATTTTTGAACTGCTAATTTTGTTAGCGTTTAGGTTATGGGCTTTCCAATGAGCCATTCCACACAAAAATCGATTGAAGATAACTAACAAAGTTATTGAATAGGTGCGGGACGCTCCTATTCTTGTCTAGGACAATCATCGCGCGTAGTGTTAAGATCATGTTGATTGCAGAGTATAGAGGAATTTCACATTAGCCCCTTCTGTGCACTTCCGGGTTGAAAGCGAGAATGTCAGTGGCAAACAAAACAACGCTTTTCAGCACATTCATTCATGCATGAATTAATCAGGCCATAAAAGGAAGCGCAGGCGCACGATCACATAAGTTTTCCTGCATGATTCGTTTCTTGGAGGAAATCCACTGAATTGAAATTTTTAGCTAAAGCAAAATTGTGTACATTGCAGCTTTAACCCTTTCCTTACCAATGTCGAGTTTTATACTCGACAAGGAAACCACACACCAGAGTATCCAAACAACAAATACATTCACCATATTTCAACGAACTGTAGTGCTTGTGTTTTTCGCTGTCCATGCAAAATCTATAATGCAACAGAAAAAGCTTGTTCGGATCTTTCATTTGGTGCTATCAAATTCATGTGTCACCATTACAATATTTTGAGAAAAACTATATCCGAAGTTTCCCTGTTGCGTTATGTGTACGGAGTGCCATTGGTTCATGTGACAAACAACTTTCCTGTTTGATAAAGTGGGCCAGAAGAGAAAACAGCCGTAACTTTGATACTTTAGCAGTTATGACTTTCATTTTTACACCATATGGAAGAGAAATGTTCATGGAACAAACTTTACGCACATCATTTTCCTCTTCAATCAATTCTTGAGGGCAAAATCTTTGGGTGAAAATGCAACCATTCAACAAGCAGTCAGCTGCTTTTTCTGCGTAGGTGGTTTTTATGCTTGACTGAACAAAGAATGTGGTACTTGGGGAAGATAAGCCAATAAACAATGTGGTAAGGAAATGGTTTTAACCACACGGTAGTTTTGTTTACACAACTGGAACAGGAAGACATTGATATATCGTGTTTGTGAAAAGTGGAGATACAAATACAGCCAGACAGATCAACAATATTTACCCCGAAACTGACAGGAAATACAGTGGAACGCCGCTATAACGAACATCGCGGGATCCACAGATTTTGTTCGGTGTAGCCACTTTCAGCCTCCAGTTACTTAAGAACGACTTTAAACATGTGCCGGCCGTTGAATTATGTAATTACATGTTCATACTTTGTAAGCTTACCGAATTCTAAAGCAACAGTTGGCTTTCCCTTCTATTCCTTGGGGAAATATTAGCTACCTGTCACTCTTCAACATGAAACTGCGGCCGTTTGGGAATTACAAACAGCCCAAATGCCCAGTACATTTTTTGTAATCCGTTGCCTCTTTTTAAACAACAATGTTCGGTAAGCTTTGTACACAAAATGTATGAGCCAAGGATGGTGTTCGGTATAGCGGCGTTCCACCGTATGACGTAAACATGCGTACAGGTACCATTTGAAACGTCTATATATTATTTCTACCCGGAAGGGGTTCTTGATATTAAAGCTATAGAGTACCGAAGTGATGACGTCAATCAATGCAATGTTTGGAACCAGAATACATTCTAAACTGCATGTGTTTGGAACCATTGCCGCGGCAACTGAAGTCAGACTTCGGTACTCTATACCGTACGGCTTTTATTTGTGCTCATAATGCTAACGTGAAACATTGGCGTTTAATAACACTGCTATTCTTGCCTTTGACCTGCGGTTTCTAATTCCCGTTTTCAGGTCTCGGAATGTTAATGGCAAAGCTGAAATAAATCCTTTTCTTTTTCCCCACATACAGGTGTCACACGTCAAGAAGCAGGTGGTTAGACCTGGGGGTCACTGCCTGATAATCAACTGTAAATTCCCCAATTAAAGATGATGAGGGCCAAGTCTAATCATTTAAGCGATATCGGGGCCTTGTTGATAATTCAATTTACAAGGTGGAAACTATCGATGTCTTTCATATCCCGTATGCTGTCGGGGGATATTAATATAATGTAGAGCCAGCGTGGAAGTTGCTTCCCATACGGCTATTTCCAGACTTATCAAGTTCCTTCCCCGCCATGAATAGATACAGTTATATTTGATCATTATTCATGGTCTTCTGCATTGTCATCGCCTCCTTTTTAATTGTTTTTACTGCAAAGAGACGGTCTTACACGTCTTACCACAGGCCTCTACGCGACTTTCTGGTTATCCTAATGTTTGAGTTATATTCACGATCACAACACACATAGGCAATATATAAATAGAAATGGAGCATCTGTTTGCCTGGCGTTTTAATAATAGACATACAGTTACATACTATTTGGGTAGTTTCAACCATATATATATATATGTACATGTATATAGTACCTTCAGGAAGTTTGTTAACGTTTGTGACTAGGCCTATTCTCATAATAATAGTTACGGTACCGATACATTCACTCTTATAGCTTGAAACTATAAGGTAAAACTAAACGGCTTGTCTCTAGTTTAATTCGGTTAAATTGAATCTCACTCCTGTAGTTTTAGAGAGCATTTCCAAACAAAATGAGTTGCAAATTACCCTATACCCCTCGTATAGCCTATAGGACTCCAAATGATGCCTGGCGAGGGGGGGGGGGGTGTAAAAAGGGGGTTCTCCACAGTACAGAAGGGCGCCTGACCGGGGGGGGGGGGCGGCGGGGGGACACTGCAGCATCTCTTTTCAATTGTCAGTCTTCGAATCGCGTGCGCTCTTTCGGGGCATAAATTCAGGTATCTGCTTAAACTGGTTTAAAAACAACAGGAGGGAGGTTGAATAAATGAGAAAATAATTGCAGTGAAAATTAATGACCAAGTTTTAACCTTTCCTTATCCTTGATTTCTAAGGAGGACGGCCAGATGTCCTCCTCACGCGAGGGACGTTTTCGTTTTCCCATAAGAGACCGTTGGGTTGAATTCAAAATTAAAACGTATAGGCCAAGGAAAAAAAGTCACCAAGTCGCTTTTAATAATTGGTATTTATATACCGGCAATCCTTCACGTTCGACAGGCCACTTTTAATAAGCACAGGAGAGTTGAAGATGCCCGTTTACTTCAGCAGGTTCAAATATCACATCTTGTTTTGTGTGAGATTGGCAAGGTGGTGCAGCGTGTTGCTCACCTAGCCGAGAAACGTCCGTCAACACCCACGGACACCTCCAAACGAAATCAAAACTAGACGGCCACAAACAAATATAGAAACCAAGGCCCTCCTTAGTTGTCAGATTGGCTTAATATTCCTGAATTACACTGGCCAGTTACGGGTCATCACAACTACAGTCATATTCTGTGCCCTTGTCCTTCCGAGTTGGACCACGGTGTGTTTTCATTATATTAATTGTATTCACCTTTTAGCCGATCGCTGAGAGTTGGAGGCTGTGGGAATGCTTTCGTCTGTCTGCAAAGGAAGTCTGGTTAATTTCTAAGGAGTTCAAGACAAAACTATAACCTTATTGTACGAAAATATATGAAAACTGATTCTTCAGAGGGTGGGGGGGGGAATGAGTAGCAGGTTTGGATTTCTTTTTTTATTTAAACCATATCATACTAGGATGACAGGGGCGGATCTAGAGGGGGGTTGCAACCCCACGCCCCCCCCCCCCCCCCCCCCTTGGGCTGCTGAGCAAAGATGTGATAAGCAATGCTAAACCACATCCTTGTTAGCAGTGGGTATATCGCTGGTCCATACACTGTACACTGTACCGGTACAGGCGGGTACAACCCCTCCCTAAATGAAAGGCTAGACCCGCCCCTGGGTTAGACCATGGAGGTATTTAATACCTCCATGGTTAGACTGAGTATCAGACGTTGCATGCATTGCATTGCATATCGCGTTGCACGAGCGCCTATTCCTTAGACTACCCCTGGGTGACTGATCCAGCGAATGCTGATCGTTGGGCACTTATTTAATCAATATTATGGAATTAAATTTACAATTTAAAACACATTTTTTCAATGTCACTTTTCAGTTTCGTCTCTTTGAAGATAAACGAACATGCATGTCTACAGTATTCAGTGCACTGTAATCATGTTAGCTGAAAATCGATTACCTGCAATGTAGAACCAAATTGTGCATGCACAAGCACTAGGCCCTATAAGTTTCCAAAAAGAACTGGCTTATGAAAAACGAGTTATAAATGAACTTATTTAAACTAAAAAAAAAAGAAGAACGAATCTTCGAAAATAAACATTATAATGCAAAACGCCTTTGTTTAAAAGTTGTTGAGCCTTTAGGTTGTTCAACAAGTGCTGTAGGCTATTTCTAAATGGCTACATCAAAAGCGAGTCATGACTTGACGGCTGAACGCGAAGTCCGCAGGAGAAACGACGATAAAGTGGACATTCTCGGATTGGAATGGGCGAGGACGCGAAGCGTCCGAGCCCGTTCCAATCAAAGAATGTCCACCTTTTGAGTCGTTTCTCCGACTTAAACTACGTCCTTTTACCTATTGTCAAGATTTCAAGGGAACAAAACGTGTCCATTCTTACTAATGCTTTGAGGTATGAGATGAATTGAGTCAATTAACTTAACTGTACATTCTTGAAAAAGAATCGACACTTTTCTGAATAGAGTGACGTCACAAGAGTAGTTTAACGATTGGAGAACATTTGACCCAGGATATGGCTTTCCAACAGTGCATTCTTTTCTATACGGAAAGTGTGGGTTTTTGACCTTACTCTTTTAAAGTTCATTGTGTTATTATCAAGCCCACAGACATGTTGTTATTGACCACAGCTTGTCATTTATTTAACCATCCTTCCTGTTCGGGGCGGAAAGTGCATAACATTGCGTGTTTGCTGATAATTATAGGCATTAGCTGCCGGTACGACACCATCTAATTTGGGGGCTCTCTGTAAATTTCCCGACATCGACAACATTATTCATTAAACATAAGTAGTTGCCTTGATAATGAGTCTTCTTTGAAAGGATGTCCGTTTCACACGATAGTGTTTTATTCGATGGCGTGAGAACTCTCACTTCGTCTGTTTATTGGATATATTGACGGAAAAATGTGGGAAAACCGAAGCCGACATCTGGACGTTCAGACTCGATGGCACCACACATAGTGCAATCTGTACTCAGCCAAAGCGCTATACAGACAAGGACACCACTCTGAATTTTCAAATTTTCTAACGGTCCGACATTCCCGAACCGAATGAAAGCAATGCAACGCAACGCAACGCAACGCAACGCAACGCAACGCAACGCAACGCAACGCAACGCAACGCAACGCAACGCAACGCAACGCAACGCAACGCAACGCAACGCAACGCAACGCAACGCAACGCAACGCAACGCAACGCAACGCAACGCAACGCACCGCAACGCAACGCAACGCAACGCAACGCAACGCAACGCAACGCAACGCAACGCAACGCAACGCAACGCAACGCAACGCAACGCAACGCAACGCAACGCAACGCAACGCAACGCAACGCAACGCAACGCAACGCAACGCAACGCAACGCAACGCAACGCAACGCAACGCAACGCAACGCAACGCAACGCAACGCAACGCAACGCAACGCTACGCAACGCAACGCTACGCAACGCAACGCAACGCAACGCAACGCAACGCAACGCAACGCAACGCAACGCAATGCAAAATTATCCCATTGTGGGAAATTCCATGGCCTTTTCACACGTCAATTTTACATGAATGTAAAAACTAATTAAAATACATCTATTTACTATGTACCTGTTTGTTACACCTATTTGTTTTGCAAAAGTAGACGAACTTCGTCAACGGAGGATAATAAGGGTTGCCATAGCAGCTCAGCGTTCCAACTGATCATCACCTGATAGCTGCTGCAACAAAGCAGCTGCCATATCGCGTAGTTCTTATCCTCCGCTGTAGAAGACGGTTACTTCTGGAGTTTTGGGTGAACTTTGTATGCAGCGGATGGCACCTGTCAGACATAATCAATTGCAACTTATTGCACATGTTAGACTTAAATAAGTCAATCAGTGATTATTGCTGATGGCCAATAATCCTGCTTGCTTGTTTAACTATTTTATCCAACATAATGTGATCCTGGGTCCTCATATTTCCAAACACACAAATGAGACAGAAAGTAAGAATACTCTGTAAAACTGATTTATAAAATATTTGTAAAATTGTGTGATCAACATTAAAAGAATTAAGCTTCCGAAGGAAAAAGAGGCGTTGTCGAAATTTACAGAATTTAGCCTTAGCACATGTGTCAAATTTAAGCCGATTGTCGATTTCAATTCCCAGGTATTTGTGAACAGATACTGTCTCAATTCGTTCATCTTTAATGAAAAGTGATGGGGTGTGCGTTTCTTTTTCCTAAAATCAATCACCATTTCTTAGTTTTTTTGGTAAATGTTTCCGAAATTATTTTCGCCAATGAGTGTATCAGCACCCGCCCCCCGCCCACCCCCCTCCCCCCCCCCCCCCCCCCCCCCCTCGCTTGTAATTTTTGTTTGCATGCGGAACATTTTGGAAGTCACTTTTCTGGGCAAATTTCAGAAACACCCCCCCCCATGCAAAAATTCCTGGATCCGCCCCTGTCATCATTTCTGTATGCTCAATAAACACATTTAGCCTATACAACGTAGGGGCCTACCGGTAATCCACTATGGTTTTCATAAAATATAAACAACAAATTGACCCAAGTTTTGTTTCCCTTACAAAATTGGCAGAAAAACAACCACCAGCATTTATTTCGTGAAATTTGCAAGTATAAAATAGGCCTATATAACGGTTACCCCCCCCCCCCCCCACTCACACACACACACACACACACACACACACAAGTGTGTAAATACCGGCAATCGCGGACCTCCTATTGTCCCTCTTTTGTTTATACTTAAACTTTTTCGGAAGGCCTCCCATATGTTTTGTACACGATTTTCAATCGTGGACCTTGACTCAATCGTGGACCCTATTGTCCTCTTTGTTAAAGGTCCACGGTTTGAATAGCTATACAAACTCAACCAAACATAAAGTCGTGTATCGACCTCCAAACGTGGACGTCCTATTGTTCCTCTTTTGTTTGTACTTTAACTTTTTCGGAAGACCTCCATAGGTTTTGTACACAATCCCAATTGCGGACGTATGCTGAGAACCGCGGACGATATTGTTCTCGTTTGTTCTCCGGCATTGTTCGTCTACGGTTTGAATACCCCAACACGCCCACGTATGTATATATACCGGCAATCGCGGACCTTCCATTGTCCCTCTTTTGTTTATACCTTACCTTTTTCGGAAGGCCTCCCATATGTTTTGTACACGAATTTTTATCGTGGACGTTCGGTCAATCGTAGACCCTTTGTCTATGCCCTAACCCTTTTGTCCCTAGTCCACGATTGCCGGTATTTACATACTCACACACACACACGTGTGTAAATACCAGCAATCGCGGACCTCCTATTTTCCCTCTTTTGTTTATACTTTAACTTTTTCGGAAGGCCTCCCATATGTTTTTTACACGATTTTCAATCGTGGACGTTCGGTCAATCGTCGACCCTTTGTCTACGCCCTAGCCCCTTTGTCCCTAGTTGCCGGTATTTACACACTCACACAAACACCTTTAATCGGGGACCACCTATCGTCCTCCTATTGTTCATACTTTAACTTTTTGGCAAGGGCCCTCATTGGGTTTGTACACGATTTTCAATCGGGGACCTTTCTCTACCGGGGACCCAATTGTCCTCTATTGTTAAAGGTCCCCTATTGAATGCAAAAACAAACCCACATACACAAGAGATCTAAGACTGAAATCATACCGGTAACTGACCAAAATCATGCAGACAAATATTGGATAAAATGTTTTATAATTTTTTAAACCCATGCATGAAGACTACCATTGGTAAAAGTCGGGAAGAGGAAAGCGTACAATGCATAAAACAGCATATTACGAGGCTACGCAATTATTAAACAGCCCACATTGCAGTCCTTGAAATAAAGTGCTCTATGACAAAAGCTAGTAAGCTACTGAAGTCGAGTATGTTTTTGTATTGTGTTTCCCCTGGTAACGTTGACCTCGCACACTGTACCAGTGTAATTAGAAAGCAGATGATTCGGAATAATACAAAAAGAGGTGTTGTTGCATACACCAGTAAGCCTTTTATCATATTCTGGAAAAGGGGGGATTGAGGACTGAAGTACAGCAGATTTTTACCCATTGAATTTGGAAAAGGAGTGGAGGGGAGAAGGCTTTATTGAATTCTTTCGTGAAAAAAGACCTCTATAGTCAAACATGGTGACAAGGCACAGAACCAGGACAATTTTATGGGGTTGGTCAATCAACCAGAACACTGTCACCCTCTCCCCCCCCCCCCCCCCCCCCCCCCCCCACCACCACCACCACCACACCACCATTGACATTGTGTTGATGCGCGAAACTGTTTGTGTAAAAAGGACTGTGGTTGGGAAAAGAAAAAATTCACTTTGAGAAAAATGCCCTGTGTATAAAATTGCAATAGCCTGTTGCGGTAGGCTACACTGTTGGGGTTAATTTAACAACCGTCAAATCCAGTACTAATTAGCAGCTAGAAAATATTAACAGGTAATGGGTATCGGCGGGTGGTATAGTGGGCTGGTTCACTCCGTCTCAACGTCTGTTTGTAACGAGTTTCCAGTCTTCGATAAACACGGTAGGGTGTACCCAAATGTTAGTTTTTAGGGGGAAAGGTCTGGACAAAGTGAATTGTTTCAAAATTCGTCCCTGTGGCTGTTTTGATTGGCCTCTTATGCCAAGGGCACGACGGGGCATGTGTCCAATTGTGTGGGCTGAGGAATTGGAATTCACCGCGCAAACCGTTGATGGGCTCTGCGGGACTCGACGGGGTGGCTTGCTGGAATGATTTTTAGCCTCGAAAGTATTAATTTGTTAAACGAAAACATGACCTGTCCTTACAATGTAACCCGTTGTACAGGTGTTCGTGTTTTGTTTTTTGGTATTTCCAAAGCAAATAGCAGATGTCATGATAAACTCGAAACATTCAGTGTTCCCTATTACGTTTGAGTATAATTTGTGACGAGGATCTTGTCAGTATTTGCATGGTTTGTTGAGTTTTAGGCTAATGACGTAGGCATGGTACTCTGGTGATTTTTTTCTGCAATGATAGTCTACTCAGCGGGGACATTAAGAGAATTTCTAAACTGTTTTATAGGATACACTATATACCGGTATGTTGTTAATATAAACATCATCTTGTAAGTGACTTCCTGTCGTCTTTCCTTCAATTGAAAGTATTCGGAAGCTTGTACACACGCCATACCATGGACATCGAGTGAAAGAAAAATAGACCGACTTCCACTTTACATGTAATAATGTTCGATTATTCGATTACCTCCATTAAAGGGCCCGATTTATTCTTTTTTGTGAGGAGTTGATCCGTTTCGTGCACCGAGTTGATCCGTTTCGTGCACCGAGTATCAAATTGTAACCATCGCTTTTCGACATTTTGAAATTTAACATGAAATTAAAAATGAGATGTAAATTTGATTTATCTTTTTCGAAAAAGGCCGAAATGAAAGATGTCTAAATCTCAAAATCATCAATTGCACAAAATAAATTGCAAACAGTCAAAAAAAAAAAAAACAAGTGTCATATAGCCGTAGAGATCAATGATTCGAATCTCCATCCGGAATTAACGTTTCTAAACTTTCACAAAATAGATTTTCGCGAAGTTGTGATCAAATGTTATCTCGACTTAAAACCTTTATATGTCTTTGTTACTAATCACTGACCTTGATCAGAGGATACGGATATCCACGCATGTTCGAATGCACAAACCCTCTTGTTAGCAACTTCCTTCCAACCTGCAAAAATGGCACGCATTCTCACGAGATTTCACAACACGTGCGCCGTAAGACATGATGCGTGGCAAATGTGAGGCGGTGGACCCTGGGCATACTAGTGGGTGAATGTCACGCTTAAAGCTGTTACATCCGTGCTGTCGAAATGTATCACCGTGAAAAAATAATTTTCAATTTGAATTGCTAATTTGTTAACATTAGATTGGTAAAGAGCTTTCCAATTAGGAATTCCACAATAAATAGAACAACGATAAGCAACAAATTTAATAACTTAGTTAATTTTTTTTAAATTATGAGCGGGACGCTTCTAATTCCTACAGCAATAATTATTATTTATCTACACACGTTCCACACAATAAAACAATTTTTTTAAGAAGACCAGTGCATGCACAGTGTATAGTATAAGTGCCTTTTTCGTCAATAAAATCCATTGAATTAAACTTTTCATTTATTTATTTATTTATTACATTTCTTTACCCAGGGTGTGCCCAAACAGTTTAAAACTGGTTTCCATTGGGGGCCCTGCATATTATTAGTTAAAACTGAATATTTACATATTCATACAAAATATTTAAACAAATACAATAATGTTTACACAAATAAATCTATTTTCGGTTAACTTTTCAACTCTCCTGTAGAAGCCTATTGCTGATTTACGGACCTAGCATCTATAAGGCCCCTATAGAATTGTTAGGACCAGGTCGAATACGTAGTGTGTATCAAGCCATTAAAGGAAACATGATTTTATATTGCATTATTCCTGCTTAAAACAATAAAGTATTATCTTGACAATGATATTTTGTGTCCAGAGACAATTATTTCCCAGATTAAATATGAGAAAAAAATTTGGAAAATGTTTGTCCAAGCTACTCCGCCCCCTGAGTGGGACCCTTATTAACATAAGTGTGTGGCGTAGATCGAGGCACATTACAGATTCTGCTGCATCACGCGTATGCATTGAGTGTACATGTACGTGTGTGCAGAACGGCGAAAATTCTTCGTCCAAAATCTAAGCAAAATATAGTGTTTTTCGGCCATGCCGACAAGGTGTGTAGCTGCTGGGTGCAGCAAAACAACGAAGGATGGAGTAAGCCTTCATTTATTTCCAACTGATGCGAAATATCGGAGCATTTGGACGGCGAAAGTGAAGGTGACAAGAGCGAAGTGGTCCGGCCCCAGCAGCTTTTCAGCGTTATGTAGCGACCACTTTGAGCCGTCGTGTTTCGATACTGGTATTTTCAAATCATGGGATGACCATTAAAAATATGCTCAAGTCCACTGTCATCTTAACAAAGTTCCCAGATGTGAGTAAGGTACAGGCGAAAGCAGTTAAACGGCCCATTCCCCGAGGAGCCTTCGATAAAAGAGAAAAAATCAGGGTAAATTCGATGTTAGTTGTTGCAACTTACGAAATTGCACGTGTAGACCTAGTGTGTATACAATGTACATGCGTCATTTACGGGTCCAGACTATCGAGTCGATCCATGAATTTCGGTGCCTTGGTCTACGTCACGAACAGCGCCCTCAATTTGAGTCTCAACAAATTCCAAAAAGGGGGGGGGTCAATTTTTGGGCGGCAAATAATTACACTAAAACTTCACTTAAACCAGTTTGGCTTTTAATTCACATTTAATACATATAAATGCATTTATTTATGAAATAAAATGTGATCCGGCCAGTTTGAGAAGCATGGTTCCTTTAAGTTTAATCTTTACTTCGTTTTTGTTGTTTCATGGCCTTACAAATCTAAGGGATTTGCACATTTTGCAGTAGGCCTAATGTGAATAATGTGTTTGATGTCGTGGTAACTTTTTGTGCAATGAGTGCTTCAAATTATTGACATTTCCACAGCATGGGATGTGCCAGGAAGTAGTACTTTGTAGCACTTTAATGGACAATATTTCATTCAGTTTTCATGACATATATATAGAGTTCTTTCCAAAAATGGACACTGGACTAAAAATAGACTAGGCCTACCGCACAAATTAGTGATTCAACGTAACGCGAACTAAACATGAGTTATAAGTCGCCTAGGTCTGGAGCCCTATGGGTGCACTACACTAATTCATGTCCGAATTTATGCGCCAGCTCATCAACATAAAATGTATACCCACAACTTTTTTTGAAAAAGGAGAGTTTGTGCCTCCAAAAATTGTGGGATTGTGTAAACATAGCCCAGCATCAACTCCCTGGTTTCTGGGCTTCCATCTGTGTGCAGACTTGATAAAATTACTGTTGAAAAATGGGTCCTATTTGCCCGAGAAAGTGGAGGGATGCCATGTTAAAAATGACTGTTGATCGGCTTGGGAAATAGGACTTTTTTGGAGGTGGGTTTGTTTTGTGTCAATAATAGAAAATGTAATTGGTTAACCCCCCAAAAATAGAAAAGAAATGGACAGACAAAAGATCAGACAATAAGTGGCATTTGTTTGTGTAGACCCCAGTGATGCTGGGGTACAGGTTATTGGGCCCTGAACTTTGTTGATTTTACACTGTTGTCAATGGAGCTGGAATTAGTGTGGTGCACCCCTATGCCCCCAACCCAGAATGCCCGCCAGAAATCAGCTCATGACCTTAAAGTGAATGCGGCATAACTATCCACTGGGGATGCTTCATGGTAACTCCCCAGAGCCACTTTCCAATTCCCCTAACTTTAATGCTGCCATAAATTCTAACAATAGATAAGGCTGATATTAATTTATAGGGCCGAGGCCTAGGGAGGTCAGCTGGTGTCTGAAAGTGCAAAATCATCCCCCGGGACCCGTCGATTATATACCAAGATCACACGGGGGCCTCCGCGGGCCTGTTGGAGGCAATATTTGAGTACATTTAATTGGTGAAGCCTTTGTCTTGTCCCGCTACTCCCTTTGGCAACTGTTAACTTGGACTAACTTCTCATTTCCCCCGACCTGCCTGCTTGTATTACCCCCGCCAGTCATGATGACTCGACCGAGTGTGGCCAATATCTTGGCGGGTCCCCAGGCTCCTCCCCGGGCTTTGCTGTCCGGGTTAGTTACCAGTCGCCAGGTTATCTAATTTGGGCCACTTGAGACCTGTTTTGATATTATACACGGAGGACCGAGTGAATGATGGAAACGAATATCGATGCAAAATGGTTACTATTACTCCTGCGAGCCTACTACATAAAGAAAATAATTATCGCCAAATAATTGGGTTACTTCCAGAGCGGTCGTGCTTTCGTAACGATGATCAATTCTTACTCGTTCCTCCCCATGTGATTTCAACAATTTGAAAAGTGTGGCAAGGATGCTGGTACAACTTGCGACCTCATTACGGAAGGTCCAACCTCGCCTATAGTGTTACTCCAAGACTGGAACGGATATAGAAAGGGCAGCAGAAAGGGGCATGGAACCTAATTCTTTTCATAATTGTGTAATGAATGCAGACTGTCTGGATAGGGGCTGCTGTGCTTTTTACAGGACATTCACCGAAGGGGAAAACTGGAGTCCGAAAAGACCGAATACCATACAATAGCTTAAATCTTAAATTTATACCAATCGCTATTATATTTTCTTTTAAAGATGTTTGACCACATACGTTTGGGTATAGGCCTACTTGGCGATTAGCAAAAACAGCCGTGGTGTCTGCATGATTGCAGGCTGTTTGTACAGTGCGGGCGGGCCGCATTACTTCAGAGATAGGACATATTGTTTACAGCTCTGTCTTCCTTCCTCCATGGTTATAGAGATAAAATGTTACCTTCAATATTTATCTGTATTCAGAAATAGGATGATTGCACAAATTCATCCTGTCATAACCATGGCCTTGTTTTTGAGACATTTCAAGGAATGGTTTAACATCCTCTGTATTTTGCTCCTTCAGTTGATGTCATATCTGCATTTGTTGTGGAATACAGCAATTCAAATTCAGTCATGTTTCATTTTTCCGCTTGCACGGTGACTTGTTTGCCTGTCAAGATTGTACACAAAATGTTGTTGACTTCTCAGATAATATGTGAACAAAAATAACCGAGTCCTGTGAGCAATTCAAAACGCCTGTGACAATTAGGCCCCTTGAAGAACGTTCGTTAGCTGTCAGAAGCAGTTTCCCCCACCCCACCCACATGGAAGTCTAACTTGACTTTAATTTCGTTGTACATATGACAAAGATATCAGGCAGCAGAACAGCCGTGGACAAATAAACAATGACCTTTTCGTGTCAACATCTGACAGACTTCGAAAAGGAAATGGAAATTATTTACAATGATTAAGCCTATCTGAACTTCATCTTGAACCCGTGAAGTGAACAGTTTTTCCGAGTGTCTAAAAAAACCATTTAAATAACTGGTAGACCCTCACAATAAAAAACTATAGCTGAAAACAAACTACTTTAAAGCCTATAGGTCTATATGAATGTCAGGTTCAGCTTTACATGATGTTACACTTTCATAGAGGAAAACTTTCATTTAGAGGAAAACTACTTTAGTTGATTGAGGAGGCAAAAAGGGAACAAAATCAAAAGAATGATGCCTAGATGCTTGGAATGTGCACTAGGCAAATTACATGACTGGATGACTGAGAATTCAGACAGGCACATTATTTCATGACCTGGTTATAAACCGTTATTCATAAATACCTAAGACAGTTTACCTGTTCCTATGGGTCGAGAGCCCATTACGTCGGTGGTTTTAAACGGCCGATAAAACACCAACCGGTTTTAAACACTTTTTCCGGTGTCAAGGCCGGTTCATACTTCAAGCGAATTTGAGGGCGAAGCGAATTCGTCTGGGTAACGGCTAACGTTATACACTGAAACAACCATTGTTGACGTCGCAAAATTCGCTTCGCTTTCGCATTCGCTTCAAACCCGGTTCATACTTCATGCGAAGGTAACGGTGTACGTCACAATGAAACTTCAATTGTTGACGTCATGAAATTCGCTTCGCATTCGCATTCGCTTGAAGTATGAACCGGGCTTGAACCGGCCTTTACACGAAATTTAGAGTACTATGAAATCAGGGGTGCGTTCCACTCACGCGAACGTTGCCAACGTTGGCTAACGTTAGCGTTGTTCGCGTGAGTGCATGGAACGCAATGTGCGCCAATTTAATATGTTGGCGAATGTTGGCGAACGTTAGCGAAAACGGCGAACGGCATCCGGGGTGCGTTCCACTATAATGCAAATGTTGCCAACGTTGGCCAACGTTAGCGTTGTTCGCGTGACGTGAGTGGAACGCAATGTGCACCAATTATGTTGGCGAACGTTTGCGAAAACGGCGAACGACATCCGGAGCTGTTCGCTGCTGGTCGGTGACGTATTTTAAAGATGGCGGAGAGGTAAGCAGACGACAGTTTCTTTAATCTTGTCATAGAAATAATTTACGTTTCATACTTTTCGTTAATGGTAGGTTCCCAATAATATGATATATTTCTGGGGACGAATCACAGGGAACTGACATCAATTCTTCTAAAATCTCTGCAGCCGCCAAACAAACGATGTCACTGTTATTGCCGGCGCCGCCATTTTGACAGCGTAATTTATGGAATTTCGCTCACATCCCGTTCCACTTCGACTGATGACGCAGTAAAACTAAAAACGTGGGCGAACGTTCGCGCAAACAGTTAGCGTAAATGGAACGCAGCTCGGTCAATTTTATTGGTTGAACACTCGAGCGACCGGCACTGCTGCGTTCTGCACCATCTGGCGAGCGCGTCGCGCGCGCGTCACGCGCGTGTCAATTTCCATATAAGGAAATGTTTAGCACTCTCCCGCGTGGCACGAACAATTAAATAGCTAAAGGGGTGTTTTACTTACAAACCAAGGTAAAAATAAATTACAAAATCGTTGGAAATGTATAATTTTCAGAGGTTTTTGTTGAATTATACAAAAAGGTATTTTATGAATTGGGCCGGTTTAAACGTACGTTTAAAACCGCCTTAGGGCCTGGACGCTGATAATGACCCTCGCCTTCGGCTCGGGTCATTATCAAGTGCCCAGCAGGGCCTAAGGCGGTTTTAAACTGCACGTTTAAAACCGGCCCAGCACATGTTTATTCCCTTATGAAACAACAACAGTGCTACCACGTTTTTGTGTACATGTGTAGTAGGAATATCCGTCACCCTGAAAAGCCGACTTAGTGGATCTACTGCGCATGCCTAAGTGGAGATAACCGACACGTGAGAGGTTTTAACCAATAATAGGGAAGAGAAGCCCAAATTCCATGGGAGTGGGATATTCATATGACACCGGTATATAATGACATTGACATAAATGCGAATATTTTCCATTGGTGAATAACACCTCGTATATACGACCCACTATATATTTGGCTTAAACTATTGCACGCTACATTTTGTTCTGTCTGCTACACGTAGTTGTATTAGTACGATAGGGCATGTAGTTCCCAAGGAATCGTAACAGACAAGCATCTCACAGTATAGCATGCAGCTGCGTCAACGTTTTGGCGCCAAAAAAGAACAAAACACGTTCATATTTAACTGTTGATTTTCATGTTTGCCTTTTTAAAGATATAAGATCAAAATGTGGTTACTTTTCCGTAAAAATGAAAAGTCTTGGCTAAAAATCGATATCAGGCAATGTAGCCTCAAATTTGGCCCCAAATAGGACATGCATGCAAAACCACGAGTAACCTAACAATAGAAAAGTATTTATGAAAAACGACAGTTAAATATAAACGTGTTACAAGATGTCTCCCTGCCTGCCTCCGTAGAGGAAACAAAACTCTTCAGAAAATTTGCTCTTTAATTTCAGGATAAGTTTCCCTTCCCAACAACAGCCCCACACTCCTGACTGAAAACATCAATTTTGTCACAAAACAAGACTTTCAGCGGCCAAATTTCCCTGTTCCGGTTACTCATGCATGTGTACCAAACTCATCATTCGGAGGGTGTTCGCCCAGAAAACGTCAAGAAAAGGAGTATATAAACTACGTTGAACCAAGTACAATAGAATAAATGAAAGGAGAAAAAGTAATCCGCAACCTCCTGCTAAAGCTAGGGAACATTATTTCTGACATCTATGGGCCTACAGCCTTTTCTTTTCTTAACTCGACACAAAAAACTGGTAAATTTGTTCTGACCCCATGTCACCAGATGCATATGGAGAAGAAGTTGAGTCAAATTACACGCAAGTCCACACAGGAACATGACAGGAATAAAGCTAAGTGTTAATCAAAAGGGCCTTTTTGAAACGATGGGCGTCGCGAACAGACGAGATAATCTCAAACAAATTTGGCAGTTGTAAACATCTGTCATCAGAACCTTGGCACAACGTGCCGGGTCACGGGCCGTGAAATTGGCCGCAGTGCCCCGCTCCCCCCCCCCCCCCCCCCCCCCCCCCCACCACCACCACCACCACCAGCACCACTACTTCAGTAACAAGTAATTATTGTCTTTTCAAAACAGACCTTGAATTATATTCGTCACAGACTTCGGTAAATGACTAATCACAATGCCGACGCCTGTTTATCATTACTTTTTTACGAGGACTACCAGACGCCCCTGTTGTCCGTTCACCTTTGTACCAATACATTTTTCTATAGTTTTCCCCATAAAAGAAATTCAGCTGGGTTTGTGAACAATGCCTTATACAGCATGAGTTTTCCACCGAATCTGGTGTCCATCAAAAACACTCTAAACAAATCTGATCCCATCTGATTTTAATTTCCAAGGGGTAACTGTACACTCTGGTATTGGAGTTGCTACAGGGCTACAGGTGACACTAATGAGAATATTTGCACATTACAATCTCTCAAATGAACAGGGCCCAATTTCATAGCGCTGCTTAACGGTAAGCAGAAAAGTTGTGCTAACTATAGCAGGAACATTTGCTTCAGCATTAGAGTATTTCATGGCCAAGTCGTGCTAAACGCTTGCGCGTGCGTGGAGATCTATATTGTTGCGTCACTAATTTAAGCAAATCCTGCTTCCGAAGTTAGCGGGCTTCGTTAGCAGAAAATCGTGTGTTAAGCAGCGCTATGAAATTGGGCCCAGAGCTGGTTAAAAAAACTCTTTAGACTGTTCACCAATATGCCTATTTTTTATTGGGCAGTTGAGATAAATATCATTTTGTTGCATATCAACCACAAAATTCTGACTTTTTAATACCTCCATGTTTTTTTTATCAACCTCTGTAAGAAAAAACCCGAATTGATACACAGCAGGCAACTGAAATCGTGTACGTGAGGCAGTGGGGATTATTAAAATTAACAAATGTCCACATTGTGAATCATTGCAAGCAGGGATGTATAGTCGAGTCCATCACGAGTCCATCACAAGTCCCTGCAAGTCCCTGCAAGTCCCTGCAAGTTCATCACAAGCCCTCCAGTCCTAATTCCAATCACAAGCTATTCAATTTCAAATGAGCTTTGACGAAGGCATTCCTTTGTCATTGTTCATACAGTTACTTGTGACCGGCTTTATGAAAGGACTTCTGACCGGGCTTGCGAAAGGACTTGTGAAAGGACTTGCAGGGACTCGACCTCAACTCTGAGTGGCAGATTTGAGTTTTGAAATCGGCCAATGTTTGAGAGTGAATGTTCCCATCTAACTTTGTGCAGCTTCCTCCCCCGCTTCGAAAACCAATTAATCATGTAGTTTGACGTTGGTTTCTGTACAGAATCTGCGCAGTGTATATATAGACTGTATCCCGGTGGGATTACGGTTCCAGTAATTGCTTGTGATATAGAAATTTCGGATGTAACAAATCAAGAGTGCTGAAATTGCGTTTGAGGCCACCCGGCGGCCAAAGCTGCCGGATTCTATAAGCTGATCGAAACTACCCGTTTAGTTCACGCGGAAAGTGTTTGCAGTTTATGCAGGATGTTTGACTGCCAGCTGTTGCCTCCTATATACCTCCACTTACAGTATTGGTATACCCATGGATCTTATTTCTCCATGGTATACCCATGGAGGAAGAAAACTCCATGGTATACCTTATGAACCTTCTTAGTGGTAAAGATTACAAATTTAAACAAATGATTAGTTTCAATCTGAAAGTTTACTGTATGCCGGTGTAGCGTGAATTTCAGTCACACTATGAAATACTGGCTCTTTGGTAGTACTGCACATGCCTAAGTGAAGAAATTAGCTGAGCGGCCGGTCACGTGAGAGGCATTAACCAATAAATAGGAAAAGGAGTCCGATTTTCATGGGAGTCGCATATCCATTTGACACCGGTACCGATCCCCCTGAGAAATAATTCCGTCTGAAATGCTGTTATCTTCGGAAAAAAAAATGGTAGGCTATAGTTCTGTAACGAGCTCCAAAAACCCCGTGGCTTATTTCGATTTTAACCATCAAAATAGGCATATAAACGTGCTGGACACAATCATTAGAGAGGTTTCGTGAGCGCACGGTTAGAGAGACGACTACGTTTAGTTCCCGCGACGTCACCAGGTTTTGCGATTATTAAGTTGACGTTTTCCTCACTCATCCTAAACGTAGGCCTAATCACCTTGTTTACACGGATGGCGGTCGCACTGAACGTTAAAAAAGAAACTGATAAAAACCAACGAACATTGTTTACAAATTTTCGTCGCGTATACCGTTTAGAGCTAGGCCTTAACCGTCGAAAGCTCTCTTTTGTTAAAGCAAAACGGTTAGAGCCAAACGGATGACGGATTGAGCCCGAACATTTACATGTATATTTCATGTACCTGTATATGTTTAATCACACAAAGTATGACCACTGTCTGCAACTGTGTTGTCAGCCCTGCCAATACTACTATAACCCTATATAGAAACGCCCAGTTTTGTGTCCTCTCGCAGCCGGGATGGTGGGAGTGAACGGGGCGAACTGCCATGCAGTGTCTGAACTGGCGACGGGTGGGCACATCTATTGAGGGGGGCCGCTTTAAAGGAAATGAGGGCTGGGAATCCCTGGGAAAAGGTCTTGACTTTGTGACACGTCGATCCCCCGCTCTACTTGCTCTGCCTGTCCCAGTGAGCTTCTTTATTGTGGAGGTCTTCGAGTGATGAACGGTCGTGTAACTGGGGTGAAACTTCTGGGGGACACCTGGGGGTGAAGACATTTTTTTCAAGGGGGTACTGAAAGTAAATGAACTGCAGCTTGTAGTTGTAGGCCTATATTTTTTCTTCATTTTAAGATTTCAAAGGAGAAGGGGGACGTTCCCCTAGCCCCCCGTAGTTAAGCCACTGATGATGAATATTGTCAAACGCTAACATGTTCAAAGAACAGAAGCTTCGAATGGTACGTTATGTACGGTTTCGCTCGTGTTGATTTTCTAAATACTGTATCAGAACGTCGAAAAATCTCTCAGAAAGATATTATAAGCATGTTGAACACTCTTTACAAGAGGCCGTTTATATGATACATCTCTCTCGTTGCCTTCTGCATCACCATCCAAACGAAACCAAGAACCATACGTTGACCCTAAGGTCACGTGTTTTGGATATTTTTTTCGATGGAACAACACAGATTTGATTTTATTTTCTGACTGGACGCAGATTATTATTGTTGCTATTTTAACATTTTGGTTAGTTTTCCGTCGAGTAGTCCAAACAGCTGACAGCCAGATGTCCGGAGGCGAGACCGGACAGA
Source organism: Hippasteria phrygiana (assembly GCA_037893225.1). Lineage (NCBI taxonomy): Eukaryota > Metazoa > Echinodermata > Asteroidea > Valvatida > Goniasteridae > Hippasteria > Hippasteria phrygiana. The sequence goes on from JAZGUH010000682.1 coordinate 255,275, forward strand.
GTCGGTGGGCGTTCGTGACGAAGGTCCCAGTAGGAACCTTCGGAGTGGAGCGGAGAACGGTTACTGATTGAGGTCCATGGACTAAGCAGTCGACAGGTGGGAATTTGACTTGGTTGAATTTCAGTTCATGGTTTTGTGCTCATCATTTGGGGGCATTCGCTGGACAACCAGCTGGTGCAGAATATAATAGAAGATGCAACATTTTCTCGGCACCTTTTCTTGGGGAGGGGCGCTGAGATCATTGGAAGCCACTAAGCTTTTTATAATTATTACATAAATTTATGCACTCTTCAGAAAGCTTAGCCTAGGTTAGATTGAAAACCAACGTTAGGCCTGCTATATGTAAAAGGCGAACTTTTGGGGTGTTTTTGTGTGAACACGTTTTAGCTTAATTTGTTTGGTTGTTGGTATGTTGTTGTTTACTTGGAGGGATTTTACTGTGGGACCCTAAAATCCTAAACAACAACAGCTCCTATACACTAAATTCACCTCGCCTAATGTATATAGGGAGACAGAGAATCTGTTTTACAGAAAACACACAAAAACATCATCCATTTTGTTGAAGCCAGCGTCTTAATACTGATATGCAGAGTACGCGTGTCTGGCAGGGTAGCAAGATTTTTTGATCAGGCCTGCCGCATACTCCTTTTCAGGGCAACCCATGATATAAATTTGCTTTGGCAGTCTTGATCCCTCTAACACCATCACGAAGACTTCCCCGTGTCATTCACTACTTAGGCCCTCCAACCGGCACCGTCCATTGCAGACGGTTGAGTCATAGTATACCGAGTCGAGGATTGATATGCCCATGGTATTATCTTCGAATGTAGTTTGTGCGGGTTTTTGCTTAACAGAATGAATTTTGAAATCAGAGAAGAGAAGAGCCTTTTTAACAAGTTATTTTGAAAATAGCGGAAGGTATATATGCAAAATCAAACTCTGATTTCTAAGAGGGTAAATTTATGTTATTTCAAGCAGGCCACGCGGGTTGGAATATTCATTCTCAGCTAACTCTGCATTCTCACTCAGAGTTAGCAAGATTCTCCACCGGTACTCAATCCAAACCGTGTCCTATTTTTTGTACAAACCTGCATCCTCACAAGTAGTAGGTACTTGTGTAGGACAAGTACGACGAGCCCTCCCCAATTCCCCCTCCACGCCTCCCCCCCCCCCCCCCCCAAAAAAAAATAAGAAATAAAAAATACGGAATTATACGAGTAGAATAAAAGTTAACTGAAAATATGACAACTTCTACCTCTTATTCGCCTCAGATTTTATGAGCTTGATTTAAATTCAAACAACATAATATGTAAGAAAACACACAAGTATCATCGATAGCGCGTAAAAGTTTCCAAACGTTTTTTCAAGGGGTCTGTAGGCCTATATAGATAGACGAACTATACATCAAGCTGGTGAAGCGAGTACTGTAAGACGAACTTTGGTTCGCCTCCATTTCAGGAATACATGTAATTATCTCTCACTGTCATCTCTTTACATATAGGAAGATGTGCAGCCATTGATGCTGTTTTATATATTAATATATTTAATTTAAATTTTTGACAAGATACGCGTACCGGCTTCAGTTGAAGTTAAACAGAAATAGACCTATTGTCCAGAGAGATATACCAAAATGGCAAAGCTCACACAGACTTTAAGGAAAGACAAAAACTCATGTCTGACTTCCAAAAATAAACCTCACCTCTTTCCGTAGAATGTTACGATGGTACTGACGTCGGTTAACCATCATGGGCCGTGCCCAGACAGACCATGCATCAGACAGACCTTAGGAAAGCGCGGGAAATGCCCGACACTTTAACCACCTGTACAAACTTCCCGCCCGAACTCGGTCGTCGGGGATGTGTCAGGTCAAACTCGTGTCAACGTTAAAGAAGTTCCAGTTGAACTTATTCAAATTGTTTTGTATTAGTCTATAGTCTAGAACACATTTTATGATGTGTTTTATTTTTAATCAAGGATACGAACTGTGTCGTGTATACTGACTCGTCGTGCTCAAAAGGCCAGGGTGCACCACACTAAATAGGCCAAAATGGCTGCGCCAAATTGATTAGCATAAATTGTAAACCCACAACTTGTTTTTAATAATACATTTTCGGGGGTTATGCAATTGATAGATTGTTTAATTATGATCAGCTATCATAACCTGGGGGTTCTGTGCTTCAACTTTTGTGAAGACTTGATAAATTTTGGCTTTAAAATTGGTCCTATTTGGCTTGGCAAGTGGAGGGATGCTGTATGAAAAATGGCAGCTAGCCGGTTTGAGAAAAAACACATTTTTAGGGGTGGTACACTCTGGGGACAATTAGCAAAAATTCCAAACAGCTACCCTGCCAAAAATTGAAAAGAATTTGACAGATTAAGATTCAAACTGTAATTTTCAGTAGTGTCACGAAAACTGAGGGACTTCTGGATAAGGATTTGTTCACCTTGAAGTTAGTGGATTTTACACTAAGGTCAATATGTTATTTATGTCTGTAGAGAAAGTTCGGGCGCGAACTATAGTTCGACCATTAGTCAATCTCTCCTTACCAATGCGCATGCGCAAATGCAGTCCGCTCGAACGGCTCTAGTCGAACTATTGTTGAAAAGAAGATTGCGACCGTACACGTCACTGGTTCTTCCTCTCCGTGTTTTCTTATGCAAAGAGCTATTGATAACCAGCGATGCAACCGTGCCCCGGGGTCTGGTTCCAAATAGTCGACTAGAGTAGTCCAACCATCCTGCGTTCGAGTGACGTTAGTCGAACTATGTAGGCCCTGTGGTTAACCCATTGATCCATTATACAGTCTGTATAATGCGATCAATGGGTTAACCATAGTTCGCGTCCGAACTTGCTCATTTTTAACGTTGTTAAAGCGCCCTCAAGTGGCCCGGACAAAAACATGGCCATTAGTCTGAATTGGAACCGCCGTTTACAATAAAGGCGTGTATAACATATGATATTTTCCGCAATATGTTGGTTTTGAATTAAAATCATATTTTCTTTGTCGTTTAAGAAACCTCATATCGGCGAATCTTTGAAAGTACTATACAGTTTGGGTATGGTGTTTAAGGTTTTATTTTTTGGGTGAGTTTGTATTCAATTGTATTAACAAAAGAGGACAATTTAGGGTCCACGATTGAGGCTTGGTCCCCGTTTGAAAACCGTGTACAAAACCAATGAGGGTCCTTGCCAAAAAGTTAAAGTATGAACAATAGGAGAACAAGAGGAGGTCCCCGATTAAAGGTTTTTACACACTTGTGTGAATTAGCATTGTTTCTGTGCATTCGTTGTATCATTTGTATGGACCTGCAAAGGATGTCCACACGAGGCAGGATCTCAAGACGTTGTCTGGACTTAGACATGTCCACACAACGTATTCCACTTTCTTAAAAACTGGTGTGACTACACGTGTATACCAAGGACAGAAAACAAAAGAACGGAGACAAAAGATACTCGACTGGAAACAGTCCTCAGTTCGAAATCGTGTATAAAAACCAATGAGAGGGGTTAAAGAGTACAAACAACTCTGATGTGATTCGGGTAACGAGTATAACCATCCAGATCCAGAACAAAAGAGTATAGGTCAGAAGGACAATGGAAAGTTCTTGGTGTAAACCATACCCGGCAGGTTAGGCCTATATGGACAAAGGAAGAAACTAAAAGACAAAGTTGTACTTGAGCTGATGCGGTTTATTCGGTTGACGGCGATGCTCTCTCAACTCTCTATATAGATGCTCTCTCTAGTTTGTATACATTTTAATGGACAGGTTTCTTTGCCTTATTAGGGATTGTTCACTATCTCCTGAATATTAATAATACCTCGTTGAAGGTGTTTGGTCCACTTGTGTCTGAGAGTGGGGCTAGGCAAATGAATTGAACGATTGGTTTTCCTTACAAGTCTGTGGACTGATGCACTACACGTACGGCCTTCCGGTCCAGATGAGAGTCCACCCACGAGGGCCTTGTTAAACTAACGATTCCTTTATGAGTCTCATTATACCCGGAAAGCGGTTCTGCCCCTGAAGGTCAACTTCGTACAAGATTTACCTTACTTAATATCAAACATGAAAATTTTATCATGGTGATAATACGCGATACATGCACGTTAATTTCCCCTTCCAATCCCGTGACCCTGCCCCCCCCCCCCCCCCCCCCCATTCGAGACTACGTTTTTTAGTACAAGATTGAACAGATTTCAGTTTCTTTCTGGTGCCCCTGATCCCACCCCACCCCACCGCATGAAGGAAAAACCGGGCAACCTCAACCCCCTGCAAATCGGACCATAACTACGCTATCGACCAATAAATATGTATTTATGGGGGCTAGATATAAATATACTTGACCTAGCTCCAATACTGCATTTGATGGGTTAACACTTGCACACTGCAATCATTGTCTTCTTCGATAATGTTCATGTTACAATCTCTACACTAGGCACAACAGTGATACATGGACAAGATTAATCTGTATTTCTGTTTCTCCATTCGGAGGAAGGTCAGTGATGGATGCTGGGGATGTGTGTCATTATGCTAACCCTAGATCCACCCAGATACCAACAGCCTCAGGGGTATGGCAGATTTAATAGAATGTGATGCGCAGGTTATCTCTGATCCTTGATGAGTCAAGATCTTCAGAGACAGTCGAAGTTTAAACATCCTCCCTTAATTTAATTAGTCTTCTCTGTATCATCCTTTACGGTGACCAGCATCATTTCCGTAATTATATCACACTCATTAACACTTTCCTCTTATTCATGACCGTCGATAAACGGCACAGCTTTTTCTGTCTTGAGGTCTGTGTGACTTCGCTGACGTGTGGTTTATAGATCACGGATCGTACATCACTTTTCAAAAAAACCAGATAAACCTTTCCCAAAAATTACCAAACCTGGAGAATTTCGAGATAATTTGATTAAGATGATAGGCCTGTTTATGCTGTACGTTTTTTCACGTGTATAACGCAGAGAAGCTTTCTTGAATACCTGATTTTACGTGAGGTAACATTCTGTGGGTTATATACTGTAACGCTGCTGTATACTGCTATAATTATGGAGATTGTGAACTTTATTGTCAGAAGAAAACGCAGATTCTATAAAAACGATGTCGGTCATGATTTAATGGTGTCGAAAGTGTTGACGGTGCTAACGAAAATGATGGAGATCCTCGGGAGGATTGCGGGAACCCTGTATCTAAATGTAGCTCGGGGAAAAATGTGGCCCCCTCCCCTGTACATAAATGTAGCCCGAGCAATAAATGTATAGGCCTACCTCCAACCCTGTACCTAAATATGGCCAGTGTAATGTAGCTCCAACCACCTCGCATCTAAATGTAGCCCGAGCCTATTATTGCAGCCCCAATCCTATGTAGCCAATTACCGTAATGTAACCCCAATTAACCCCGTATTACAGATCTACATTTAGGTAGATGGTTGGAGCTACATTTAGGTGCGGGCTACATTTAGGTACAAGGTTGGGCTACATTTGTAGGTACAAGGTTATAGGCTACACTTAGGTGCGGTCTACATTCGGGTTTGGGTAACATTAAATAGGTGCAGCACAGACAGCCAACCAAGCTACCTTGCTGCAGCTGCAGCTACTTCTGTTGCTGTTTCACTGCTGCAGAATCTGTCGTTCATTGTTTCATACAAATCATGGGCAAAACGAGGCGTTAGAATGACAACCAGCCTTCGGATATGTACGTATATAGTACGTGCACGGTCTAGTTAGCAAGAGGATACGTGACAGTGAAGTAGACACGGTGCACCGCAAACATCCCAGACAGGAGAGGAAACGGCACCGATGTGTAATAATTGTAGGTAAGCGCTGGAGACAAGACGAGTTGTCAAATGAAATTCCTAAGGGGGGACTTTGATTCGGGTCATATGCCCAAATCTGGGATCATTCTTGGGTCGCGTCAGTCAGTAACTCGGAATATTAAACTTAAACAGACAATTCTGACCCTCTGTAGCATAGCCTACTGAAGACAGTCTCCCGAATATGACTTTTTGAAATTATTAGAATGAAGAGAAATGAATGGGCTTTTTAATGATACCAAATTTATTCCTGGACCTACTCCAATCTGAAAATACGATTTGAAAGAAACAACGTAGCACAGCCAGACAGAAAACATGTTTGGAGAAAAACATCTTTAAAAAATTCACACGTTGTGCGCGCCACCAACGTCATCATATAAAACGTAAACTTTGTCAACTTCATCTGTCTTTTTTTATTCAAAACAGCTTGTGGAGATTTAATGATACAAATGCTTTTCAGAAATACGCAAATCTCAAAAATGATTCCACGACGATTTTTTTATGAATACTCTCTAAAAACTGTGTTTAGCAATTAAACACAATCTTGCTATCAGTTTATAAACATGTTTAGAAGCTAAACATTACGTGTCCCATTCCATCAATGTTCGATGGCAAAACACCATTCGTGAATACTCTGAACGTGTTTAGTATTTAAACATGTTTACAAACTGATAGCAAGAAAGTGTACATGTTCTGTATATACGTTCGAGGACAAGAGGAGAAAGAAAATATACAAAGGAACCTTTCTAGTCCTCGTGGGTCGGTCTTTTGTTATTAAACATCGGCGGTCCTCGGACGTAAAAATACCTGGTTGGTCTATTATGGAGTTGGGTTTAAGGAACAATAGGAAACACAAAGCATTGCCCTCGGGAAAACACGACTGTGTATTTAGAAAAGTGTCTAATTGATACACACAGTTTTTGCAGCGTACGTGACTTTCAAGTGTCGATTATTCGAAAACTGGTATTGGGGAACATTCCTCGTTATGCTCCAGAGGATCACATTTGCTGCGGTCAAGTTACAGGATACGACAACCGTTAAATGTACTTGGCGGTCACCGTTTAAAAAAGTTACACGCCAACGAGAGGGTGTTGCCAAAAATACACAAATAAAAATAAATATAGAAACAAAGGCAGGACAATGGGTCCATGATGTTATTTCTTGTATTGGCTGTCCTTGCCTGGAATTCCGACAATGAGAACAGTTCCACAGCTTTCTAATAACCAGTGGCGTAGCTGGGGTGGGGGGGGGGCGCACGCACCCCCCCTCCCCCCTAATAAAAAATCGTCGACCCCCCATTCGTTTCCCACTGAAATTTCGCAAAAGCAGAAAATAATAGTATTATAAAGAAAAACACTGAGCGCCCCCTGTAACATCCAGCCCCCCCCCCCCTCCCACTCTCGCCCTATGGAGACAGACCTGGCTACGCTGCTGCTAATACATGTAATTATTTTCTTTCATAGATGGCACTGAGAGTTCATCTATATTAGCAATAGCAAGTTGTCGTCTGTTGGAAATCGTGTACAAATCAAGTAAGAGAAATGCAAACGAGTACAAACAAAAGATGCCATCAGGATAATAGAAAGTCTTCTATATCATGAACAAACCTGGGAGCACACGATACGTATCACAAGTACGGGGGACGATTACGCAGATTCCGTGCACATTGGTAGAGGGCGTACTACTAAGAGCAAGTTCGATCAAGGACCAATGGTTAACTCGTGGTTGGTTCGTGACGTACGTAGCGCATGAGCACTGAAGTTGAAGTGCGAACGACTCTAGTCGAACTATTGTCATGTGAACGCGACCATGAGAAAATGGCGGTGGATAGTTTGTTTTACATTTGTGGACGAGTTTATAGATGAAAGCGACATGGACGATATTTGCTCAGTATATCAACAATGTCACAAGTGGTAATTTGTGCATTATTTCAACATGTTCAAAGAAAGACAAAGTAACAAAAACGGATCGTTCACTGCTGCTGAATATTAACTTACATCTTTCGGTTTTGTCGCCATTTTGCTGATAACTGGTCCTTTCTGCACTGTGCTATTAAAACGGATATTGGCAACCAGCGATGCGACCAACCTCGGTAGGCTGGTCGCGAATCGTCGACTAGACTAGTCCAACCATCGTCGACTAGCGTGCGTTCGATCAGAGTTAGTCGAACTATGGTTAACTATAGTCCTTGATCGAACTTGCTCTAATTTGACCAACATGGCATTGGCATTATTTCAATCCAGGCCATGTCAGTCATAACCATTGATCTCCATTATTATTGACTGGATAGGACACCTCAAGCGCGTTTGCACACGTTCGATGGTCAACGCCGCGGTACGCCGCGTATCTCACTTTGGTGGTTTACAAGTGAAAACACGCATGCGCTTCATACAACTCACACCCGTCTACGCAGTTCCCGATATCAGGATTTTGATTAACTTGTTGGATTAAAAAAACAATAAATAAATAAATACAAATAAAAAGTTTAACAAAAACAGGGCAAATCAAAACAAAACAACAAAATAAAACAAAACAAAACAAATCCGGCGCTAAGATTATACACAATAATATTACGTCAGGCATATAACAGCAAAGGCTCAATATCTTTCTACAGACTAAAAAACTTACTTGTGGAACGAAATCCCATTTTTCCAAGCATCTGTGGGTCTTAAGTTTTATCAGCCTATAGCTGCACAACACTTAACAATTGTTGCATCAGAATCTAGTTTTAATTAATTTTTTTCACATTCTTTTTTAAAAATTGCGAAGAATTAAAAATAGTTTGGTGAAGAAATAATTTGCCCGATTCCCAATTTCATTTGTTCGCGTTGCGTCAGTCTAGTGTGACGACTCGGTGTTCAAATTTTCGAGCCACCTAAATCGAACGCACGCGTTCACGCATGGCAGCGCAACGTAACCTATCCAGTCAATAATAATGGAGATCAATGGTCACAACATTAGCCCGCCCTCTATCGGTTTGGACCATTTCTAAACCCGGTGTCACATGAATATCAGACTCCCGCTAATATCGGCATCTTTACTCATGATGCGTTGCAAAAAATATGTGATTTTATAATGAACAGTGAACACAATAATTTTCGGCAATAAAATAACCTTTAACTTTATCCCAAGTATTCCCAACCCTAACCCTAACACTATCCCAAACCCTTACCCCAACCCTATCTCCCTAATCCTCACCCGTTACCCTATGTTTCTTATTGTTTGTGTATGCGGGGCCTACTGATCATGCGCACTATATCTAACAAGTCGGATTCTCAGGGAATCTGATATTCACCCAAAGTAAGTCGTCCATATGCCAGGTCTAGCTACTTGAAGAGACAATGACCACAAAATGTCATTGGAGGGAAAAAACAAGACATATCCGCTATTTTACGATTTGCAGAATATATGCAGCAAATTCGGTGACGACATCATACAACACGCACGCGCAGGAGGAAAGTATGTGACCCAATAGAATAGAGGCCGTGCTCCGAGTTACTCCAGGCCCCTCTCATCTAAAACCCGCAATTAATTATTATTATTATTAATTCTTTTTGGTAATGAAACCAAGGATTCCTCAAAAGCGCCCTAGGCACTGTAGCTCGGAAGCCTGAAGAAACCTGTAGAGAGAAGACAATGAGAAGAAGTTACAGTTTTAGAGGTGGGAGGAAAACCCCAGAAGAATATTCTAGGGAAACCCACGAAATCAGGTAGGGACTGAGAGATCAACAATTATTTACTTTGTTTGCTGTTATCAAAGTTCCTTGACAAATGTCGACTGATGTGAGGAATAAATTAAAATTTTGAAATATAGCACATGTACATCCAGTAGAATGCTTGATATAAGATTATCTTTGACATACCTGCCGTAATTGGATTATACATGCTGGGAGCTCTGTGCTTCATGGGCAGCGCCGGCCGATCACCTGCTTGAAAGTCCCAATATTCTGTCAATAGAGGGCGCAATTGCAAATTCACTGAATAGTGCACGTCCCTGCAAATTCAACGAAGCTCTTTAATTAAGCCATTGCGCTTTTTCCACATACTCTGTGTATCACAGTCCGTCGGTTCGGTTTCAATAGTCTTTCCCTCCATTTGGAAGCGGTTATTTCATAACTGCCTACATTTCAGAGTTGTTATCAAGTCAATCACGAGTCAGATCACTAGTCAATCACAAGTCAGCTCACAAGCTATCCCCACAGGGGATGGACAATGACAATGGAATCATTGTCACAGTTCATTTGAATAGCTTGCGACTTGGCTTGAGACCAGACTTTGTGGTTGATTCGTGATGACCTGATGAAAAACAGGGTAAAAGTGCGTTGCTGACCCGTTGTTGGTGAATCCTTTAACCCCGATTAGAAAGAATGTTGAGGGTTGGTAAAAACAACGCCCAACAAAACAAAACAAAACAAAACAAAACAAAACAAAACAAAACAAAACAAAAAAAACCCTGACACACCACCAAGCACAATGGCCAAACTGGATTTGGACTATTCTATGGAACATTGTGACGGGGGGGGGGGGGGGGGGGGGGTGGCTGATACACTTTCTCACCGTTGGTGGCGCCATTTAACCTCTTTGTTTTGTTCTCACCCATAGGCAAAATAAGAATAATGAATTCGAACGTAATGACATTTCGGACTATTTCCCTTTTTAAAAAAATCCTCCGAAACAGGAAATTAGAAGAAAAAAATTGAAATGGTAACGTTGAGGTCGCGAACCCACAATCTTCTATCTCACAGTCTAACACAGTATCTACTAGGCCATCGGAATGCTCGGCAGATATCGAGAATTCATTGCAAAAATACCCAGCCCTATAACAGTACGTATATTAAAAGTATTATAGAGGGCGCTCAACAATGCATCCGTTTGGATGACGTTTGGGAAAAAATAATTCGCTACCCGGACGAGTGGCGCGCCCCGGATATGCTGGCATTCGGGGCGCGTCATGCGTCCAGGTAGCTACAGACGCCTCGACTAAAGGCTGTCATCCGCCCGACAATTGAAAACGAGCGCCGTTTTTCTCCCATTTTTTTCCGCCATCCAACATAGACCGTGGGGCATCCGTTCGTATCGTTCAGCCTTGTTCTCTTCGGCAGAGGGGGGACACAATATAACTCTCTAAAGCAAGTTAACAATACAATAGTTATTATTTTTGTTGATCCCGCATTCATAGGTCTCGCATGTTATGTAATTTTGATGATAAAAAAGTATCTATTTTGTGCGGAATAATATCATACAGAATCAGTCGTGCGTGTGTTTGTCCAATGAAATCGGGTTTCTCGTACCTCGCGATCTTTGTCACTTTTGGCTTGGCGTTCATTGGATACTAAATTTCATGCGCAACTAGAAAGCGATTTTGTAGCCAATGAAAATGGCTGTTATGGCCACACGCGGGACGTCAAAACCAGTGGCAACGTACGTAAACAAAACGACCGCCATAACGGTTTTCATCGCAAATGCTCATCCAGTACCAAATTCCAACGATTCTACAAACAGAAACGGGCTCTCCTTACTTGGAAAGCAGAAACAAGAAGCAAACCTAAACCTTGTCAGCTGCGGGTAAGCATTGAGTTTATTTATTTTCTATTTTCAAACGAGTACTAGCCCCACATTAGTCATGTTGGTGGTTTTCCCTAACGTCGTGAACGTGGCGCACAGTACGTAGGCCTAACGTTAGCGTTAGGCCCTTGCATACGTACCCTAACTTTACTCATGCAATGTTGCCAAACTTCTTTGTTGACAAAAACATCAAATTCATTCAGTGAAATACTGGTACTTTTACCTTATATTGCTTGCTATTTAACCTCTGTGAACAACTTCGGTGTCATGAAATTTATTCCGAAATTAAAAAACGGCGGTGTCCGGAAATTGGGCACAAAATCTGCCGAGTCGCCTAAACCATCATGCCGACCTAGCCCAGGTTGGACGTCCTTATTTCATTGCATTACACAGTAGTAGTAGTGCAATGTAATGAAGATACTGAGGAGTCCAACCTGGGCCACATGCCGACCATGCTAACGTGGCGCACTTGAATACATCTCGGAAAATTCCAATTTAACATTGAAGAATTTCTTTAAAGTTGATAAATTCTGATAAACCATTAGGCCTATTAATCTCTAGTCTCTACTTACAATGTTACATAGGCTACCCATTACCCAGCTGCAAGTTTGTCAGAAAATTGTTTTCTTATAATATTTTGCTGGGGGGCATTTTCAAAGGGTTCATTGTGCACTTCAAAATAGAATCGGAAAATCACGCTGAAATAGATTTCTCTTCTAACTTTGTAACGGGTAGGCCCCCTAGATAAACTCGCAATTTATGAACGGGAGTGTTTAGAACTTGAAGTTTCACTTTCTGTGAAATTAAATTTTCAGTTAAAACGTTTGCTCCAGCAAAAAGCGCTTGTAGCGCACAAGCGCTTTTTGCAATACAATTTTATATATTTTTTTTAAATATGAAGCTTGACTGCAGGCATTCATTTTGGTTGCACTAATTATACACATTTTGTTATGAATAAGATAATTTATATCTTAATTATCATATTCATGCAAACTGTTTTATTGGGTTCACCACCCATAGGGAAACCCCTGGCCAATTTTTGAACTGACAAAATTAATGCACAAAGTTCCGAAAACTGAATCTATTCCACAACCTGTCTGGGTGTTGTTTTTTCAGGCTGTATACATGTATACTGCAAACAGATCCTTCGGGGGGGGGGGGGGGGGGGCTGAACAAAACAGCTTTGTTGAAAATCAGCTTTGTTGGGAATAGAATGTTGAAAAGAATTTACACACTAATGTTATTATATTGTCTTGCATCGGTGTTATGTTTATTTAAATAAGGGTTTGCATTTATATTAATTTACCCTTCAGATAATAATAACGGTTGACCTGGTGGCTGATATTTTTGGGCCGAAATATACATTTAATAAACATTTCAGTTTTAATGTGTTGTGTGTATTTCCTTTGTTTTACAGATCAACGCCCCTGCACGGACAAGAGAGCGCTTCAGACACTGAGCCTGCTAAACAAACAGATTTTGTAGCTGATGAACATGGCTGTTATTACCACATGTGGGACGTCGAAACCAGTGGCAACGTCAAAACAATGAACATAGCTGTTTTAATACTACCCATGGGACGTCCAAACCAGTGGCAACGTCAAAAAAATCGTCTTAAGTCAATATGGCCGATACTCGTAACGAAAATGAAACAGAGTCCACCAAATTAAAATGCTATGCACATTTATCTGAAGTTTATGAAGACATCAAACCAATAACTGAGACATCGTGGACAAAGTTTTTAGAAAGTGTACAAATTTGGAAGGATTTGGGTGGGAAATCGTCTGACATAACGAGGTGTTTCGTAGCAGATTATGATGGCAGTGACGGTATACTACCTGGTTCCAGACTCGCGATGCCTAAGAAATACGCCTTAAACTGCACACAAGAAACAAACGTTGAGGTACACATTTTTCGGTGGGAAAACTTTAATTATGTTAATAGTCCAATCCAGGATAGCAATCCACAATGTAACAAACTTTGTTGAGAACAAGTTGGAAACTCTGGCTTTTTCATATTTTCAAGATTACGGTACATGTAGCTGGATTACCATATTTTCAAGTAACATTTTTAAAGGTGTAATGGCAGATGTGTATTGCCTGAGAGATTTGGTTTATAAATTGTTTAGATAACAATTTTAAGCTTAAAAATAAAAGCAAAATAGGCACTTTGAAAAAACAATCTTGAAATAAGGTAATGTTACAATTCGGATGTGTTGATAGAATTTGTTCAATCAAATCCGCCTTACAAAATACTTTTTAAACTGTCAACAAGAAACAAACGTTGAGGTACGCATTTTATCAGTGGATAATAAAACATTGCTCCTGTTAATAGTCCAGTCCAAGATAGCAATCCACATTCAACAATGTAACAAACTTTGTAGAGAACAAGTTGCTAACTGTGGCTTTATATAATTATAAATCAGCTATAAATAATGGATAGACATGAAGAGAATATGCTATTGGAATGAAAAGAAAATTAAGGTATTTGCACCTAATGAGAAATTGTTGTGATTTGCGTCATTGTAATATTAACTCAAATATAAGGGTTAGCCCTTCCAGCTGACTGCATGCGATATAGCCTAGGGATCAAATTTGCCAGTAATCCTATCTGCACAAGAGTGGAAGGTTGTGGGTTCGAATTCCACCCAAATAGTATGTGATTTTTTATACCTCACATAGACTGGAAAGCACTGAGCATGCAGTGCTAATTGTAATGCATGTAATACTAAGTCGGGAAGGGCAAACCCTTATTTGAAATTAAAATAGCAGAATGATATTAGGACACACAGGGCTCTGTTTTTTCATCAGATTGGAAATGTTTGATTTCCAAAATGCCAAAGGAATGCTTCTTACAAAGACTACTTGTAAACTACAAAAGCTGCACGTACATGTATATTGTTTATACAATGTAATTATTCTTTTGTGTCCGGTTGAAACATGACAAGTAATGCAACTGAGGTAATGTTACCACTGATGTCGTTCACCTTTTTGAGGGTTGTGTTGATTTCTTTAGACCTTATAAGAAATTTTTCATAAATTGCAAATAAATATTATCCATGCTTTTTGAAAAAAATAGCATTTTTTTCAATGAACACATTTTCTTCAACAGATAACAAAATGTTTTTATGAATTTTTGCAACCCTCTATTTTTTTTACCTAAAAATGTTCGCACACTTGGAGAATTGTGTGGATCAAACTTTTAGACATGGCATTTGCCATAAAGTCTAAAACTTGTAATAAGTGATCCTATTGATTTATCTTAACAGGTAATTCTATATAATTGTCAATCAAGTGGCATGTTTGAATTAATTCTGTTCATAGTGAATTTTACTGAAAGCATGGATAACACAAGGAAACGCATGGAAATACTTGAAGGAAATACTTTAATAAAACATGTGCATGCACATGTTTTGAAATTCCTAATCTACTTATTGGCAAATGTTGAGGATCCCCCCCCCCCCCCCCGAGATGTGTTATCTTTTTTAGTTCAATGCAAACAAATAGTTTCTACATGCGTTAAGCCAAAAATATTTCATTTTACATTAACCTCAGTGAACTTAAAAATGACCTAATACAAAATATGAAGCAAAATCACATATTACACCTTTTCAAACCCACGTACATGTAGTTTGTGTACTCCAGCTTTATCGGCGAAAAAATGTGGGGATTATAATGCCTCAAAACATTTTCATTAAATTTCAATAACAATAAGTCGAACCATATTTGACGAAAATTAATCTGGTAAAAATAATAGAATACCTATAAAATCTTTGAAAATAACAATTCACATAGCTGTGTTTACTATATAAAACAAATTAATAATTTCCTTGAACATGAAAAAGAAATTCCCATCGTATCATAATATTTGAGGCACAATATACTGAGCTTGATATATTTTTTCAATATATTTTTGGTCAAGCGAGGGCGCTGTTTTTCTTATGTTTTTCTTTAAAGTGAAAAATGTGAAGATTATTTCGGGAATTACACATTAATGTGCAATTTTTGAGCGTGGGATCAAGTGAATCCTTGATTATACACATGCTATCTACCATTTGAGCCATATTGTGTGTCCCCCCCAAACGTTGGAGAACAAAAATCGCTTTCTGAAAGGATTTCAGGCCCATGCCCTACAGTCTAACAACGCAAAACTTTGAACAGGTCAGTTGAACGATATTTCCTATAAAATACTAACCCCCAAATCCGCCCATTTCTGAAAATTGCAAAAAATAATGACCAATCATGTACACTACGTTTAAGGACCACCACCGTCTTGACATTTAGGTAAAGTATTGGCCCGTACTTCGCAGCTTACCTCGCAAAGAGATGGTGGGGCTCTGATGAGCCCCGGTACAGACGCCAGACGCTGGCTGCGCTGGTGCAGAGAGCCAAGGACTGTGAATCCACGGGCAGGGAGGCGAATTTGGTTTTACCAAACGATATCCGAATGGGGTGAACGCTACCGGTATGAGATTGCGGACTTTATTTCCCTTAAAAATATCCTCCGGAGCCACTAATTAGAAAAATAAAAATGAATTCGAACCTAATGAAATTTCGAACTTTATTTCCCTTTAAAAAAATAATCCAAAGCTGCAAATTAGAGGGAAAAAAGGAAATCGGACTTTAAAAAACAGGAACGTCGAGGTTTTGAACCCACTGTCTCCAATCCCTACGCCTTGCAACGTATCGATAGAGTAATCGGAATGCTTTGCTAACAACGAGAATTCATTGCATTTTATTAAAAGTATTGTAGAGGGCGGTCAACAATCCATCCATTTGGATGTCGTTTTGGGGGAAAAAATATTCGCGGCCGGGTGGGAGATCCTTAGGCCTGCTGAACAACCATCGAAGAAGCACAGCAGAACGGTACGAATGTCTGCGAACCATAACATGTTTTGGAGAACAGGCATGACTACAGGGGCGTATCTAGTATTGTTTGCAGGAGGAGGGGATGGTTCTGATTTTTTTCCGTACATTTCGTACATAAGATTCAACAACCAAATGCCTTACAAACTGTAAGATTTATGAAAGCACAACCTCATCGCGTCCCTGGGTTTCACGTTGTCTGGACATTGCTCAACCTGCATAAAGACCTGTCAACTTTGATTATGTACGAAAGCCTTTGTTCACCTAACGACCGTGTACAAGCGAAGCCAATGCATATTGCCAGGCTATAGGATCCCACGCCGATTTCATACCAGCCCAAGGCAACTTGACCTTGCGCTTGACCTCTATAGTAAATTAGACTAGTTCCCATCCCCGAAACGTATGGTCCGCGCTTTCCTAAGAGCTGCAATAATTTCCCATTTAAAGAGAAGGATCCCACTTTCTTTCCCATAAAATGGAGTGAATCGTGCGTTTTTTGTTTTTTCAAAAGGTTGAGAACATCGAAGCGAATTTAGTCACCAATTGTGCAAACCCTAATTTCCCGGTATAATTAGATCCCTCATTTCGAGGGGAGAGATGAAAGACAGGAACCCAGTTTACTATTGTAAGTAGGTCATATTTACAATGAAACAATTATTAAGGTGGTCGGATTCAACGATTTTTATGGGGGGAACCAGTCTAACATGTTCACATAATACGACAGAATAATATCTAATAATAACTAGGCTTGAGAAAAGACTACTATAAATTTACATGACAAAAGCTAAACAAATTTCCATTCAGTCATGCGTGAAACTTCAAAAGAAACATCGATAGCAAAGCGACAGATCGGGAAGGTCATGGAGATAGTCAACAATGCACACTCGAATACTGGGCATGGGTATATACCGCGGTAACTTGTTGCGACGGTCACGACTGAAACCCCCATTTACAATCAATATACATGTGGTTTACGCCATTGTTAAAACGAGCGAGTGACCGCAACTACACACATTTCTGTGTTAATTAATACTCATTCCCTTGAACATGGCCATTCTCCAGAACCTTCTGTGGTTCCTAGGTGTTCGCACGATTCTCCTGTGCCTGGTTGTGATTTTGGTTCTTCGATGGCTGTTCAGCGGGCCGAAGGGCCTCCCTCCAGGCCCAAGGGGGCTCCCAATTCTCGGCAATATACCAGCCATCGTCTGGGGTCAGTACCGGGGCTTGGAGCCCCACCATCTCTTCGCGAGGTACGCTGCGAAGTACGGGCCCGTGTTTCACCTGAAGGTCTTCAACAAGACGTTGGTGATCCTGAATGACTACGCATTGGTGAAGGAAGCCTTCCAACACCCGCAGCTCAGTGACAGGCCCAAATCTCTCTTCTCCGAGGTTTTAAAGGCGGAAGGTATGGCTTGTACCCAAGACGCAGCCCAAATATTGTTATAGCATGGAGAAATAAAACCATGGTTATAGCTATGTTGTCTATACAGGCCCGTAGGTTGCGGGGGGGGGGGGGGGGGGGGGGGTGGTCGGGGGGTTTGAACGAAACCCCACTCGGTGACGAGTTCCGCTCAGAAATTACAAAAAAAGCACGGAAAGTCAATATAACTAAGGCTATCCTATTACAAATTTTGCCTTAAAAAAGCATGTACTACTGAATGTTCAAGTTTTAAGTTAATACGGTAAATACACGTTGTACGACGCTTAGGCACATTGTGGTACGTATTTATGCATATGTTCAAAATGAGGCCCATATGCCAAAAGTTCCACTTATTCAGTGCAGGCAACGGGCCTGCTATAACATGATTTTCAGTCGGTCATCTTTGTGCTGAAGAAGACCAGAGCATGCACTGTGTGGCAAACAAGGCTACTCGGGTCTGGGATATTTTACATTATACAACACCTGAATAAATCCCCGCCATCCGATTGGTGGAGAGTCGATCACGTGCATTGAATTATTCGACCCATCACACGACGCGAACCCGCCCCGCCCAATACGTTCTATCACATGGGTCTATCACATGGTGCGCGCGCATTGATAGAACCAAAAAACGTTTCTAATTTCACGGTCACTAGGTGGCGCTACAACAGCGCTGTCATTCACACAACATGGCGGCCAAGTTACCCGAACTGCCGCGGTTTGTTCTCCTAACAGACGACGAAATATTGGAACTTGTAAGCAATGCTGACGCTCCAAATACAAAGAGACAAATCAAGTATGCAGTGAAACGATTAGATGAATTTGCTAGACACGCAGGAACAACAATTGAAGCTTTAACTAATTCGGAACTCGACAATTTTTTGTCCCGGTTTTATGCGGGACTGAGAAAGGAAAACGGCACGTTGTACACAAAGAAATCCATGCATGCAATCCGCATTTTTAACTTTTCTGGACTAGTACAGTTGTAAACTTCCATAAATTGGATATGAAAGTGCATTAATTGGTTACTGAAAGTTCTGAATTTGTGAAACAGCTTTTTAACAATTCTTAACAGTTTGATCTTCAACACTTCGGAACGGATATTTTTAGATGACATTCTGCATCTGAAGTGAATAATATTCTTCTGAACTTGTTGAAAAACAGTGAACATTTTTAACTGTTTGAGACTTTTCGAGACAGTAATTAGTTACTGGAAGTTCTGAATTTGTGAAACAGTTTTTTACAATTCCGAACAGTTTTTAACTTGAATAAAATGCATTGAAAGTGTTCCCCCAGCTATCAGTGTTACTACATGTTTCTTACATTTATGTAAGCACCAGTTTACAAGTTACCAATCAGATGACGAGAATTTATTCAGGCGTTGTATAAAACAAATAATGAATGTTTCACATTCGTGCGATGGAAAGAATAATTTCATTCGGTGACAGATGGCATGTTCTATTCCACTCGGCTTCGCCTCGTGGAATAGAACATGCCATCTGTCACCTCATGAAATTATTCTTACCATCACACTCATAAACATTCATTATTTGTATACTAATCCACTGATAACAATCAGGACATCGGGGGGGGGTTGCAACCCTCCCCCCCCCCCCCCCCCCCCCCCCCCCCCCCGCGGCTGCTGAGCAAAGTTGTGATGACCAATGCTAAATCACATCCTTGTTACCAGTGGGTATACCGCTGGTCCATACACTGTACCGGTATAGGCGGGTACAACCCCTCCTTAAATGAAAGGCTAGATCCGACCCTGGACATCTAGCATAGTCTTGGTTCCAAGACGTTCTTAGCGGTGCTAAAAAGTCATCAGATCAGTGTCATTCATCAATTTGTACGTGGCCATGATTTGTTTGTTAATTTACCAACGGGATTTGGCAAGAGTGTAATTTTTCAAGCTGCTCTATTTCTTGAACCATAGCTAGCTATGCTTGAACGAAACGAAGTAACCGAATGCAAACAGGAGAAAGCGCTGGTTAATGTCGTCGTGCTATTGAAAGCCCCTGGCTGTTGATCAGTGACATCGTGCTGAACATCTGGGACTGACGTCGGCAGAGTTAACGTCTAATATTCCAGATCACATTTTGGAACAATCCGAAGATTTCTCAATCCTGTTTGCCAGTCAGTCCAGAATCACTCTGCTCAGAACGTTAACTGACTAGTAAGTTATTACTAAAACATGAGTTTCCTCCAGTGCGCAAGCGCGAGCATTCGTTTGACCCGCCTGTTAAATTATGCATAAGCAGGTTGCGCGCGCTCCCATGCGAAATAGCCAAGACGTTCTTAGCGATTTGGCCGTGGCGTGTCAGTAAGTGTGTTGCTAGAGGGCGCTGTCGACCGGCCGTTGCGCGCTATACGTCGCACCGCTAAGGACGTCTTGGAACCAAGACTACATCTAGCTTAGCGTTTTACTAATGCAAGGAATGTGGTATCCCATCCAAGTACTGCTCGAAGTCAATAATATTTTTTTAACTTCAACACAATGTGCATTGCGTGCCTCTTGCTCTTCCATTGCGCCAACTATCTGGGACAGAAAATCTGACAATATCAACTATATTTTACAATGGAGTAGAATACGTCTCGGAAGACTTTAATAGGAAGACATAAGATTGCAAATGACTAAAGTGCAAGAAAATGAACCAGTTTATTTTATCACATCGCACAGTACAGGTTAATGTTTAACAGCAGAATTATTCATTGAGTATAAGATACCGGTAAACAGAACGAAATGCAATCAAATCCTGTCTTCTTTTGAGGTCGGAAGGTCAATAAATAATCAGCGTTTACATCACTTAACGAAACAAAAATAATAGCAACAATAATAGTAATTTTATGCAAGACGGATGACGCATGTGGTATGGCCAAGAGCGCAGAATGATGATCAAAGAAGCTAGCACTCATAAATTAATAAAGAAATTACTATTGATAAGATCGGGATGTAATTACAGGATTTTCTTTAATAATCTTTATGGTGTTGTTAGTGACTTTTATATTATTTCACTTTGATACTCAAAAATAATAAATTATATGGTTCGGTGTATAAGTTGT
The DNA here is from genome assembly GCA_037893225.1 of Hippasteria phrygiana. Taxonomy (NCBI): domain Eukaryota; kingdom Metazoa; phylum Echinodermata; class Asteroidea; order Valvatida; family Goniasteridae; genus Hippasteria; species Hippasteria phrygiana. The sequence goes on from JAZGUH010000682.1 coordinate 276,000, forward strand.
ATAATATGACGTGATACAGTGCTGGGAATCTGGATCCAGCAACGCCAGAAGATGAAGGGAAGAGTTACAAAACACATTATCATAATACTTAGACCCTCGATTGTTTAATATATAAACCATACCTGATATTCCTGTCATGAAGACACTACATTGGCTTAAGTATGTTGTGTCTTCAGATGGTTACATATATATTACATGGCATGTTGATACCAGTAAAACAGACATGGTATATTTCTTGTTTGTAAACGGGGAGGTAAGTTGTGTCTATCAAATTAAATAGAATAGCTCAGGCAAAGCCACCGCAACCCGGACCTTTTGACCACACTGTTGTTCTATATGAGAGTTTTAAAGATTCGCTCTATGTCCATTTGATAGGGCTCGCTGCATCCTCGGGGGAACTGTGGATCGAACTGCGGCGATTCAGCCTGACGGCCCTTCGGAGTTTGGGAGTTGGAAAGACAAGCTTTGAGGAGAAGATCGCCACCGAAGCCGAGGCACTGATGAAAGAAATGGCCGCGTTCAACGAGAAGTCCTTCAACCCCAAACCGTTGTTTGGTAACGCGGTGTCCAACGTCATCTGCTCCGTCATCTTCGGCAAGCGCTATGAATACACTGACCAGGAGTTCACCAATCTTCTTGATTTGCTGAGCCGCAACACCAAGCTGCTTGGAGCCGGGGGCGTTTTAAATTTCTTTCCCGCCATGCGCCACCTGCCCTTCCTGCCTATTCCTCAGGTAATTTCAAACTTTGAAGCCATTCTTCAGTTTATCACGAGGATCATCGATACTCATCGTGCCAAGCTCGACGCCGACAATCTTGAGGATTTCACTGACGCGTATCTGATGGAAATCCAGCACAATCTGACCAGAGTCGAAACTGGGGGACTGCCTGACGGAACGAATGCCAAGTTGGCAAAATACGGTCACCTCAGTGAGCGCAACATCGTTGGTACCATCCTAAGTCTCTTTGTAGCCGGCTCGGAGACTACGGCCACTACACTCCAGTGGGGTATTCTGTACATGATGATCCACCCCGACATCCAGCAGCGGGTGCAGGCCGAGATCGACGCTGTCGTCGGTCGCAACCGGCTTCCCAGAATGGCCGACAAAGAGGAACTGAATTTCACCCGAGCGGTTGTGTGGGAGGTTCAGCGCATGGCCAACATCGTCCCCATGGGCATCCCACATTGTGCCGCTTCGGACATATATCTTCGCGACTACTTGATCCCAAAGGGCGCACTGGTTTCGCCAAATTTGTGGACAATTTTTCAAGACCCGAAAACATGGCCAGAGCCGGAGAAGTTCAAACCTGACCGATTTCTAAATGTCGAGGGCAAAGCTGTTAAGCCGGAAGAGTTGATACCATTCAGCACTGGTAAGTCTTTAACCTAAACTTGTATCAAAGTTCTTAAAATGCTAACGCAAGTACTAACACCTGAAAAAAACGCTACACCAGTTCAAAGCATGTTTATCGATCAACGGCATGTTTGTGCATGTATAACTTAAATCAAGGCGGTAACTGGTCAGATAATCCACTTCATTCCCAATTATGTTTATTTACTGTCAGATCACAAACAGCAACACCTTAATGAAATAGGTGCTTTTTCTAATAAGCCAGTTCGGTATTTCAACTGCGCATGTGCACAATAACATTTTATCCCGCATGACCCGCGTGACCTGACCCGCGTGACCTAACGCGCGCGTGTGAACGCAAAAGGTGGTCGCACAACGCGCACGTGTTAAATTCAGTCGGAATGGGCGTTTACGTAACATGGCGTGGCATTACGTCGGCAATTTTATCCCGAATAACCTTTGACCTTTGAGATACCGAACTGGACGTAGTGTGAATCAGTAGCCTAGTAAAAAAGCAACGTAAGCCAATTAGCTTTTCAAGTAGGTATACCTAGCCTGATAATAGTTTTTGTGAAAGTCAAACACTTTGTGCACTGATTCAACCTTGTAGCAACCTTCCTTATAAAGAAATTCATTTCCAATACCTGCGCATTATGCTTTTGACAAATGTAGCTAGCTTGTAACAAATGCAGGCGTACCGGTATATAGTCCGATACTCCAGTGTATGAATATACTCCTGCTAATACCATATTAGGTATGTTTAGCTGTGTGGTTTGGCAAGTGCAAAGTACGCATACATTTTGTGTGTTATTTTCGGATGGGTGCTGCGATTTTCGTGGATGCAAACTCTGTTCTGTATTTTATTTATAGGCCGGCGTAGCTGCATCGGTGAACACCTTGCCAAAATGGAGCTCTTTCTCTTCTTCAGCTACTTCATGCATCAGTTCAGCTTCAAGAAACCAGACAACTCACCCGCACTGTCTCTGAAGGGAAAGAATGGAATTACAGTCTCCCCAGTGCCGTTTGACATACTTGCTATCCCACGCGATTAAAAAGGGTAGATTACAACATCGAGCTATCCAAAGTTATACCAATTGAATTGACTGAATTAAGTTTGCTTTCATTCAAATCTCATTGCGCAGGGCTTGACTTTGTCAATTTCATTAGCCATATTGAAGCCGGATTGGAGAAGTAGTTTGACATAAAGAATTTGAAGCCTACGTAATATTTGCAGAACATTAGTCACGAGTATATTTAAATATTCCTTCACTTAGAACAGATTAGATTCGGAAAACTAGCATTTCTTGAAGATGTTTTTATATTCGTCTGTAAATAAACGTACATTATTTAGAACAAAACTCATTTAAATCGGCAAGCTCAAACGTTTCTAATGCCACACATTATGAAAAAAAAAAGAAAATGAGGATCTTTCATTCAATTCGTAACCGTTTTCACGAAGAGACACACATGTCAAAAATAAAAACATTTTCGATTTCGATTTTTTCACTATTTTGCTTTAAGACACTGTACTTAACTTAACTGTAAGCAAAACATCATTCATTTCCAAATTACATTAATTATGCAAAGGCAGACATCTCGATAATTGCATTTTTCGTTTTCACGAAGAGACGCAAAGATGCCTGCCCCTTGAACGCGTACAAAACGTATTGCACGGAAAGGCGTTAAAGTAGGTCAACCGAGATTTTCGTTTTCACGAAGAGGCACACATCTTTGTTACATTCTCAGCTGCGCGCACGTAAACACGTGCGCCCCTTCCATATGGAAAAACACATTGAACAGAAAGGGCCACAATGTAAGAAAACCTGAACACGCATCTTTACTAATTCATTTAGGCTAATTAACCACCGTGTTAATTCTAATTACTGGGTTCACGTAAAAATTCACCTCTCATAGAATCATGTGAATGTTTCCTTACTGCACAAAGTTGTTGCAAAGTAGTATTTTTTGCAGTTTTAAAATAGGAGAAACTTCTCTTGCGATTATCTCGAAAACGCTTTCTCTTCAAAATCCACATGTGTGGCTCTTCGTGAAAACGGTGACGAATTTACTGTCGTACATTCGAGACACTTTAAACAGCTGGTGATATTGCCTTGCAAAAGATTTGCAAACGGATGATTTATCAAACTCTGACTCATCTTCCCACAGTGCTTTAATATGAGCACGATTTTTTGCTGGGGGGGGGGGGTGTTTTGCCCAGAAAAAATGTTTCGTCTGCTAACATAATTTGTACAACCGGGGGGGGGGGGTGAGTAATCCTCTTGGTATTTAAAAATAAAACCCAATAATGGATTTGAGTTAGTATTTAAAAAATAAATACTGTAACGCTGACCTGTTTAAAGTTTTGTGTGCATAGATGCTGGGAAAACAGAGAAAACGGAGGGGAAAATGCTTTTCTTGTAGTCTGGTTCCCTGACCTTACTCCAGAAAAAGCGGACAAAATTATAGACGTCAGGGTATCAGCAGGTCGGAGATCTAGACTAATTTAAACGATTGTCGGCCGACAATCGCTGGAAATTGATACACAAATTCCACTTTTCTTGAAGATGACAACACACCAGGTGCCATGATTTCACAGGATGCTTACGACTATTATAGGTTTTCCCGGCCAATTTGCAAATTTTTCTGATCATTTTCGTTATTGGTCATTTAAATTCGCGTGGTTTTTACACATCTGATCAAATTAAGGTTTCTTATTCACTGTGTGGGCATTCAATTTAAATTTTAATCGCCCAAGATTTTGTTCCTAATGTTCGTTTTCGTTTAGTGGCATTCTATTTCGTTTTGGTGCATTTTTACGTTGCGTTTTGTGACATCCTTTGACGCTTCATATTGCTTATTTGAGGCCGGTGTGTACCTTTAACGAACGTCGGTGTGCATATGGCGTATGACCATGTTCTTCTTTTTGTAATACTCGTTTATGAGCAATCTTTTTCGTCAAACGGTCATTCAAAATAAGATTTCTTAATTGATTTTTTTCCTATTGTCTTCTGAAGTTTTTGTAAAAATAGTTACATTTATAATGGAAAATTTTGTAACATTTATAATGTAGCATCTGAACTGATATGAGGGATGGATGATGTAACGAACGAATGAAATGGAAAGGGCCGGGGATTTTTCTTTTTCACTGTTGATCTTTGTTTTAAAGTTTGACCAACAAAATGAGGGTCATGTGTTGACATGTTTATGAATCCTTTAACTTTTTAACTTTGTTTACTGTTCTTTTTCGTTCTGATTTACCCATTGATCTCTTCACGTGCAGGACATCGGGGGAGGGGGTGGGGGTGGGAGTGGGGGGTGGGGGTGGGGGTGGGGGGATTGGTGTGGGGGTGTATTATTAATAACGTCAGGACAAAAAAGGGGGTATAACAAAGGGAACAATACCGTCCTCAAAGAGTATTTCTTTTGTCTGGAAGTAAACGTGTGCTTAGTCTATGAAGATGGTTTAGTGTGTAAGAACAATAGAAAGTCCTGACCAGGATGGTGGGGAGAGTACTAATGTATTTGGCAATGGTTGGAACACTTCTCTTTGGTAATTTGTTTTCTTGGGCCGATTGCATCAGACGATCACACTTCCCCTCCCGTACATAGGCTCGCCATCTTATCTGTCTGAATACTGATAGTTAAGAAAGAGAGTTGTGCATCTACGGACTGAAGACGTCAGATGTGATTTACGTTGAGATAACTCGGACTTTTATAGGTATGTGGACATGCAGGAACAGGAAAAGATGCTTGAAAAAAGATGAAATATGTTTGCCCATTAATGGAAATGAATGCCCCCATCAACCCCTTACTGCTGGTCCAGACGAAATTAAATGAAGAGTACGATACTTAGTTTGAATGCATCTTTTACAGGCACGAGTGAAGCTAAAAGACGACAGAATGCTCGGACAGTGAATTTGAATGATTATTTTTGATTGTCGAATGACAATCTGCTTCATGATTCAATTTCAATATAAATTGAATGAGCCAGGCGTTAAAATGAACAAAAAAACTGGCGAAATTGGCCGGGAAAACCTATATTTAATAATAATACAGTTAAGTAAGGTATTTGAATTCTGTAGTTTAGTTTTTTGTCTCGCCTGAACGAAGTTCATAAAGAGACTATGCAATCACTATTTCTGTACGTAGTCCGTAGTCCGTAGTCTGTACGTAGTCTGTATACGTAGTCCGTAGTCCGTATGTGTCATTTTGGTTAAAGTTTCGACAAATTGGTCTTATACGCAAAGTTGAAGTCCAATTGCAATTAAACTTGGGTCATGCATTTAATAGTGCAACCTTTATATGTTGCTTGTGTCAAAGGCCAAGTACTGAGGTCATAGGTTATTTGAGGTCAAGTTGTACAATAGGCTGGAATTGTAAAATTGGTCTTATATGCAAAGTTGAAGTGCAATTGCAATCAAACTTGGGTTATGCATTAAATATTGCACCCTTTATACGATGCTTGTGTCAAAGGTCAGGTACTGAGGTCAAAGGTCATTTCAAGTCAAGTTGTAATAATTATAGGCTGGAATTGTAAATGTAAAGTTGAAGTCCAATTGGAATCAAACTTGGGTCATGCATGCACTATTGTAACCTTTATATGATGGTCGGATCAAAGGTCAAGTACCACGTCAAAGGTCATGTCAAGTTGTAAAAGAGGCTGGATTTGTAAAATTGGTCATTGTGCTATTGTGCCGATTGAGGTGTCAAAATGTGCAGAGAACATGATTAACGTTTAGGCGGGCGAGACGCTTATACACCTCCCCTCCATGTAGGTTCGCCAACTTATGTGTCTGAAGATTTAGTTAAGAAAGCGAGTTGTGCATCTGCGGCTTAAAGACGTCAGATATGATTTCCGCTGAGATAACTCAGATTTTTATAGGAATACGGACATGCAGGAATGTGGACATGCATGCAAAAAAGATGCTTGAAAAAAGGTGAAATATGTTTGCCTATTAATGAAAATGAATGCCCGATCAACCCCTCACTGCTGGTCTAGACGAAATTGAAGGAACAATACGATACTTTTAATTTGCATGCATCTTTTACAGGAACGAGTGAAGCTAAAAGACGTTAGAATGCTGATCGGATAGTGAAATTGAATGATTGTTGTTAATTGCCGAATGACTAAGTGCGTGATCATTCAATTTCAATCTAAATTGAATGAGTCAGGCGTTAAAATGAACAAAAAGATGGTGAAATTGGCCGGGAAAAGCTATACCATACTCATGCTATAATGCAGGCGTATACATATTTTGTGTGTGTTGTTAGAGAGGCTGAGATTATATAACTTGTACGGGTGCGTGTTTAACCTGGAAAAACGACACACTATGGGGATTTGACTAGACACAACACAAAATCAGTATCTTAAGAACAAGGCGCGAACTATTTTATTATGAAAAAAAAAATAAAAATGAAAGTGTGACCCAAACCTTAAATATGACCAGTTAAACCCAAACCAAATAGAAATATAAACCTTATCCAAAAAACCTGAACAAATCCAAGTTTAAATTAAACACAATTAAAACCTAAAATCAAAAGAAACATATTAAAACCAACTTCAACACAGAAAGAAATATAAACTTTAAAAAAAAAAGTGAAAATGGAATTCCAATTGGAATTCATTTATGTGTTAACAAAAGAAACAACCATTCTCAGACATATCTCCTTTGGTGTCTTGGTGACGGATAGACAATCGAACTGATAAAATGAGAGAAAACTCTTTAAGAAATACAGAAAGACATTGAAATACAATTAAGACAAAGAACCAACAATACAAAAACGAACAAATACACTAATCATCAATACATTGCTTAATTTATGAATCAATCAAAATTGTATCATGAATTGTATAGGCCTATATACTTTATTAAATTGAAGAATTTGCGAATTCAAATTATTACAAATGAAAAAAGAATATTCAATTCAGTCCGTGTAACAATGTCAAATGGATTTGCTGCGAAATAGATTGCATATTCTTAAGAATCGGCCACGCATACGTCAAACCGAAAGCCTATAATCACGTATTTGTAATCGTTTCAATGAAACGTTATGCACATTCATTCATTTATTTGAATGATACAAAATGAAATCGAATGCTAGTTTTTGCGAAAATGAAACCCGGATAACCGTCGTTCTCAAAATCAGCGCGAAATTGAATTCAAGTTTTACAAATTCAAATGCACATTTTGCGAAATTGTCCGGGAAAACCTATATTTCTGATTACAATTCGATACACAAATCAAATTAATACATGTTTCTGGGTGTAAATATTCGTGTTCTGAGTATAAATATTCATTAATTTGCAAGACAATGCCTTGCAAAATTGGCGACATGTACCTTGAAGAATTCCCAAAAATGCTCGCTCCCCCCCCCCCCCCCCCCCCCCCGCGGTCTGTTCGAAGTTAGGTGCTCTGAAAAATATATAGTTGCTTTCGGCCAGTTGATTTACGCAGACGACTCTGAAGAGGATGTTCATTGCTGGGAGAAATCTGCGTCAATCTTTAGTTTTATGTAGATAAAGGTATATTACAATAAAACAGGCAATTATTTCTGCATGAAATAATACTAATTACTTTTGAGAGCTTTTTTATCAAGTCCCCGCTGGTGCCATTTGGCTAAAAGTCGTCGCTGCGGGCAGCAAACAAATAAGATGTGCCCGGTGCTTGATACAAACGAGGACGCCGTTTTACGACGTCAGATTTGTTAGCTGCCCACAGCGCGCGACGAGTTGGACAGGACTTAATATAAACAGCTCTCAAAAGTATTATTATTTCATGGCAGAAATAATTGTCTGTTTTATTGTAATATACATCTACATCAAACCAGAAAATAACGCAGATTTCTCTCAGCAATCAACATCCTATTTATCATTGGCCAGGTTCATATTAAGCAAAAGGATTGCCTTGGGCCATAAAGCTATCATACATGGAAATACATTTTGTGGAAAAATAAGTCGATATATTGGAAACGGCGCATTTATAAAATTAATTATATAGGCCTGCAGCGTTCACCATAAGGACATAATATTATGGAAAGCATCGAAACAATGAAATTACATAATTAGTTTAGTGTTTGAAACCAGAGGGTCAAATCCATTGGAACCCCTGCACAATATTTGGCCAGTATCACTGTATGGAAACTACCGTGTTGCAGTTTCTTTAGAAAGGCAGTAGGCCTATACAACATTTGCAAACATCAACAAATTGAACTACTGTAATATTACGAAATACCGCACTAGACTGTAAGTAAATAGCAGTCTCAATCATCCTGTGAAATCATGGCACCTGGTGTGCTGTCGTTTGCAAGAGAAGTGGAAATATATATTGTTTTCCAATGACTGTCCGCCGACAATCGTTGGAAATAGTCTAGCTCCCCGACCTGATAATTCCCTGAGGTCTATAAATTGCTCCGTTTTGTCTGAAGTAGGGTCAGAGAACCAGACTATACGAGAACAATTTGTTCTGTTTTCCCAGCATCTGTGCACACAAAGCTTTAAAAAGGCGAGTGTTACAGTATTTGCTGGCACGCTATAAAATACTAACCCCTAAATCCATTTATTTATGAAAAAGCAAATGTTGTAGGCCCTATACTACCTTTAAATCGACGGAACCATGGAAACTCTTCAGGTGATATTCACCCTGTACATAACACGGTCATTTGATTTTTTTAGTGCAGCTATACTATTCAGGAAACAAAAACAATCTTGGCTAAAAATCGATTGCCTTCAGTAGAGCCCCCAATTTGGCTCCAAATAAGGTATGTAAAAATGTGAAAAAAAACATATTCCTGTAGAATCAGATTTTCCCCCAAAAAATAAAGATTCATGTATGTCATGTAGTAAAACGATCTATTGCGACATTTCTTCATAGAGTGCAGGCTGCAGTTTGCTTTCGTAGAAGTGGTTGGTGGCCTGGGGTGCTCGTACGACGTTGACAGCTTCTTGGTTCTTACTGTAGCCCACAAAGGCCTGGTTGTAGTTGCCCGATGCGGTTGGGGGAGGGACGGAGGTAATCCCCTCGGCACAGGGTGGGCCAGGATATGCTGGGGGAGGGCCGGTCAAGTACCTGTTGTCAGCTACGACCGGAATGTTCTGGACTTGCGCCCTTTCCCTACGGTTCCGTGTCTTTCGCCTGTATATGAAAGAGTGCAAATTCGTCTCGGTGAATAAGAAAATACTTGTATACCGCTTGGGGCAAGACAATATACGCCAGTCCCAAGATTTACGTTGTGTGAGCCAAAGACGTTGTGTGGACATGAACATGTGGTCTAACAATTTGCGTAACATAATATCTTCTCTCAACGCGACACTGTGCATGGCAAGCCCATTTGAGTCAAAATGCTACGCTATTTCACTGCAGTCCTGTATTTCATATACGCTCTAGGCTGCATGTAAATTGTAATACAAGGGGATCGCAGTACAAATAAAATATACAAATAAAAATGGAGGACATTTCTTTGACAAACGATAAGGGAGGGGTCCTAATTTACCCATCAGCCACCAACTCAATTTTTTTTTTATTTCATGCGCAAGCAAACTAAAATCCGGCTTCATATGAACACCATCAGACTCTGATGAATATCCGACTCTTTACCCATGATGCATTGCAACACAATTGCGCTTTTCTAATGAACACAATAATTTTTGGCAATGACATTACCTCTAACCTTAAGTGTTTCAAATTTGGTCATTCCAATTATCTCAGTTGCCTTTTTGGTTAACCGTTGCACATGAAATTACACATTTTTTTTATAGTATGAGAGCGATGACTTACTTCTTGACGAGAACCAACACAACGATAAGTATGATGATGATGATGATAAAGAGGACGCCACCTCCGGCTCCAGCAGCTATGATTACTATCGGTACCGGTATCACATGCTCCGCTACAAAAAAAGTCAGAGCAAACAAAATAAATATTCTGAAAACGTTCGGTTGATTTATCACCTATCTATAATCACCTTCTTTTAGGATATCTCTTATTATTTAGAGATATGTTCATTGTTATTTTCAAGATATCAGTCTTATTTCTCCATAATCACAACATTAAGAGGGCCGGGCTACTAGGGCCGGTTTCGTAGGCCCTATAGGGTGCACTACACTAATTCATGTCTGAATTTATGCGCCAGCTCATCAACATAAAATGTATACCCACAACTTTTTTTGAAAAAGGAGAGTTTGTGCCTCCAAAAATTGTGGGATTGTGTAAACATAGCCCAGCATCAACTCCCTGGTTTCTGGGCTTCCACCTGTGTGCAGACTTGATAAAATTACTGTTGAAAAATGGATCCTATTTGTCCGAGAAAGTGGAGGGATGCCATGTTAAAAATGGCTGTTGATCGGCTTGGGAAATAGGACTTTTGGGGAGGTGGGTTTGTTTTGTGTTAATAATTAAAAATGTAATTTGCTAACCCCCCAAAAATAGAAAAGAAAAAGAAAGATAAAAGATAAGACAATAATCGGTGTCACACACAACATTGGGATGTAAATACCTAGCGCCCCCTCTACTACAGAGGGCGCTATTGTCAGTTCTGTTCTAGTGCGTTTTCTTTTTCTATGTGTTTTGTAAAGAGATATTCTGATGACCATTACTATTGCTACAGCGTTCCGAGTGAAGGTTGCATGAAGACAGAATAAAGGCTTTTCTCAAACAGTACAATGTTGTGTAGTGAGGTAGATTTGTAAAAAGTGACATTTGTTTTTGTAGACCCCAGTGATGCTGGGGTACAGGTTATTTGGCCCTGAACTTTGTTGATTTTACACTGTTGTCAGTGGAGCTTGAATTAGTGTGGTGCACCCCGCCCTCATATGCACCAGTGTTCCGTAGGCCCTCCGCCTTAGGCACGTCAACGCGGTCAGGGGTCAGCTGTAAGTTTAGAAGGCGAGGCCAAAAACTGTTATTGCTATAGTTTTGTGCGCGTTTGTGGATCTGGATTATATGACATATATTTCGTAGGCCCTCCAGTTTTTCGTAGGCGAGTTCTTACCGTAGGCCCTAGACACAGTGCCTACTGTGCTTATTGAATAATCCGGCCCTGAACATTAACATACAACTATTTAACAAGAAGAAAGAAAGAAGTTATCCCCCAATCTCAAACCAGAGTAAAAACTCGTTAGAAGTACAAACTAATTACTCTCGCTGCAGGTGTGTCCATTCCATCCAGGAGGACATTGACAGACAAACCCGTTGATGACATCGTCGCATGTTGCTCCGTTGCTACAGGGGGAACTGTCACAGAAATCGGGTTCTGATAATTGCAAAGTTACAAAGCGATGTTAATTTAGGCATGAACCAAAGGATGTAATTGCCTAAAGGCCTACACCTCCACAAATATGAGTATATATGATGAGTATGTGATACAGGACACCTCAATTTCAGCCACGGTACGATAGCAGTACGTATGTAACTTCTAAATCGTCTATATTTCCTTGGAATTCAACTCTTGCGGGTGCAGAATTTCTTTCACAAAAACGGATTTACGTTTTTCCCAAGTCCAGTTTCTTTTTAAATTGGTATAGATTTTAACACTACATGAAGGCGTCAGTGGGCATTTAGGGGGCCTACTATTGCCATTGAATTTTGAACGAGATTGTAGCGACATTTGTTTTTCTATCCTTTTTGGCATCTATTTCCTAAATATGTTTGTCCTCTAACCAGGTGTGGCGGAACAGTTTTGAAATTGGGGGGGGGGGGGGGGAGCAGCGCCGGCTGGCTGCTGCGGCCCCTTTCTATGTTTTTCTTGTGCGGAACTGCCAAAAGAGGATACCGGTCAGGCTTTTGAGATGTCTTTGGGATGTGGAAAGTTGGACGTGGTGCTATTTTCAATGGGCGTATATACTAAACTATTTTGTTTATTAACGAAAATCTCCCGCAACCCGCATCGCCTTCAGTTAGATCCAATGACATTCAGTGGCGCTATTGACAAAGACTCATAACGTGCAGACCTTTTACCACGCTACGAACGCCATAATAAACACATCACAAAAAGTAAGTTCCCCCCTGAATAACTCCTCATAATTTCTAAAGTAACAATTTCTTACAGATTACACCTAGCATAGAATATACCTATGGTTATCAGGAAAATGTTGTGTGATGATTGAAGGCATCCATGACTTTATGGTTGACTGAGCACAAGTTTAAGACAAAATCACCCAAAGTCAAAGTTCACATCCAGTAAGTTGTCTGACCAGCCTCATTCACTAGTCATACACAGAGAACATTGGGAATCAAAAAGCATGCTGAAGTTCTGTACTTCAAATCCTGCCCAGATTATCTGACCAAGACAGAGCCATTGCAATTGGGCTTTTGGAGGCTGGGACCCCTGTTAAACAGGTAGCCCGAAAGATGGGTGTTAGCCAAAATGCCATCAGAAAATTGCGCCAAAAGTTCATGGAGACTGGTCAAGTGATAGATAGACCTCGTAGTGGACGACCCGAAGTGATGACTGCTGCAGAGGATCGACTTATCATCAACCGAACACTAAGACGAAGAACATCAACAGGTAACATAACATGCTTTTCACACAATTGGAGTTAAACTGCATGTTAGTATAGTGCACCCCGTTAGTAGTGCACCCTGTATAGGTAAAACCACGCCCCTTTTCCCCCTTTCCCGGCCTCTCGACCAATCAGAACGCTGCATTTTGATCACGTGATACTTCATTTGCATAATTCGTGAGCACAGTTTCGGGAGCCAGCTGGACCGACCCCATTCGTGTAGGAGGGGTGTTGCCTTGCGTACGCGAATTTAAAGACAATGGTACTATATTTGGCAATAGAAAATTGTTGTGTTCTTGTACAGAATGAGTTTCGAGGTTATTGTCCATTGCCAAATAGAGTATACCATTGTCTTTAAATTCGCGTACGCAAGGCAACACCCCTCCTACACAAATGGGGTCGGTCCAGCTGGCTCTCGAAACTGTGCTCACGAATTATGCAAATTAGGTATCACGTGATCAAAATGCAGCGTTCTGATTGGTCGAGAGGCTGGGGAAAAGGGAGAAAGGGGCGTGGTTTTACCTATACAGACGGGTGCACTACTACTGTTCCTTGTAAACACATTTGATAATCAAGCTTCTTTCACTCTTGTGAACTTTGACTTTGGGTGATTTTGTCTTCAATTTGTGCTCAGTCAACCTTAAAGTCATGGATGCCTCCAACTTCACACAACATTTCCCTGATAACCATAGGTATATTCTATGCTACGTGTAATCTGTAAGAAATTGTTACTTTAGAAATTATGAGGAAAATTGATTATGAATCTGTTACTTCGGATTTGCATTGTCTCATAATAAATTAAAAGCTCTCTTGATACTGTAATTAAACTCCAGAGTTCACGTTACAAACCTTTTTGGATGTGAATTCGTCCGATCCCATGAAAGACATCCGGGCCAAAATTCTGTTCTCCTCTTCCGTTCAAGTGGACTCGGAGAATCGAATAGTAATTAAAGTCACTCCAGTACATGTAGTCGTTGTGTATCTCCAGATCGTACGGATGGATGGGGGAGTAAATAGTCAGATTTATCAGAAGTTCGCGGTTGTTGCCAAGAAGGTCGCTTCGCTCAATTGTGTCCAGAACCCCATCACACCAGTAAAGTTTGTTGGCTGAAAAACAAAACATTAGTTGTCAAAAACGGTCCCTAATATACGCTCCATCCTAATTTTATGTAAAAAACTAAAAGAAAATTTTCTGGGGAAAATAATAGTGTCCGTGACTCGTTCCGTTAAAGATTCGGTCACCTAGGCCCTAATCTATAGAGCGGCAGGATCCTGATGCAAATAGCATTTCCGGTATGATGTTTTTGAAACGGCACAAACTGTAAAATACTTACAAAAACTGAAGAGTAAAGGGATGAAGTAAAACAAAGCATTGGAATCGGATATCAGTGTAGTAGTTCTATTTGAGGTTGTATTTGAATAATATCATCATTGTTCACTAGTCAATTTCTTTACACAAGGAGTCACATTAATTGTGACTGACTGGTAGTAGTATCGCTTCTTTGGCATAGGACTGCCGAAACCGTCAAACTTTATATAGCGTTAAGGGCCGGTCACACGAGTAAACCAATACCACCAATCAATGGCGTTCATTCTCATCGTTTTCGTAATCGTCGTCGTTTATCGTGGCCAGTGTGGGGTTTCGTGTAGTCATGTGAACGCAGAAAGCGACTCCCACGAGTGCACGGTAACATCAACTACACTCGCAAAAATTCGGCAACGTTGAAACTGGTTCGCCTTCGCCAAAGTAACTCCCCAGATAGCACGCTGATGTTGCATCAATGTCGGTTTCTGATCGGCAATGTCGGCGTTGGCATTTTGTGTTCAGCCAACGTTGGGCCAATGTCATCAATTTCGGTCGATTCACAACAAGGGCGCCGCCAGCGGCAAGCCGGGAAAAGGCCAAATTACGCAGTGCATCATGGGAAAAAGTCGACGTCGCAAAACCGGAAGTGGGTATCGCCAATGCATCGACTGTACTTTTTACACCCTTCTCCACTAAATCTATCAACTTTTCTCTCTTCTTTCCCGCACAAAGTATTCCCCGATTAGTCAAAAATTGCTTTAACTCATCCACTCGCATTCGCGCGAAATCCATACTGTTGTATGGTGTACTATTTACGACACATCGCTTTGCCTCTTCCATACGCGACGCGACTATACGACGCGACGGCACGACGGCTGCGTTGCATCGTGCCGTCGCGTCGTGCCGTCGCTTCTTTCCCATTACTTCTGGCGTCGCGTCGTGCGTCGCGTCGTGCCGTCGTGCCGTCGCGTCGTTTTTTTCTAGCTTGCAGGTTTTCTTTCCTCAACGTCGCCCCTTCCGTCGCCCATCGCGTCGTACCGTCGTGCGTCGCGTCGTGCGTCGCGTCGTGTGTCGCGTCGTGCGTCGCGTCGTGCTCGCGTCGTGCGTCGCGTCGTGCTCGCGTCGTGCGTCGCGTCGTGTTTCGCTTCGTGTTTCGCGTGGAGTAGTCCGGTCATGCTATTGTGAACATGCGCAGTTGAAATACCGAACTGGCTCACAGAATAACATTTGCCGTTTGGTTTTCTTTTATATAGTGCTGAATGACTGGCCTGCAAAGCGATCCTGGAAACGGGAGATTATGTCCCCACCATATATAATTATAGTTTTGGCGGACAACTAATAATGGGCGAATCCCACCCCTTAAAAAGGATTAGTTAAACGTAATGCATTTGGCAATTTTTTATCAAAATCCAAGAACTATAGGTTCCGGTATAAGTTGATCCATTTTTAACATCACCATTGCAATATCTGGTTGTTGATAATAAAAGAAATATACGAATTATGGTGATGGGCCTTGTTCAAACCACATGCCTAACAATATACACGCCTTTACGGGGTCCGCCCGATAGTCCGAAGGTTCGATTGTCCGAAGGTTTATTGATCCAAAGGTTCGATATTCCGAACGTACAAATTCCCCATATGAGGGGGTTCGATAGTCCGAAAATGAAATAAGGTTCGTTAACGGAACATTTGATGCAATAGTCCGAAGGTTCATTAGTCCGAACGGCCTACAATCCGAAGGTTCATTTATCCGAAGGTTCAGTAATCCGAACTTAGAATAAGGTTAATTAGTCCGAAGGTTCAAAAGTCAGAAACTAAAATAAGGTTCAATAGTCCGAAGGTTCATAAAGGCACACAAAGTTCGATAGTCCGAATTGACAATAAGGTCTGATAGTCCGGACTATCAAACCCTATCGTCTATTCCGAATATCGAACCTTCGGATTATTTAACCTTATTCTCTTTTCGGACTATTGGGCCCTTCGGACTATCGAACCTTCGGACCATTACGAACCTTCGGATTAATAACCCTTCGGACTAAAGAACCTTCGGACAATCGGGCTGTCACCGTACCCTGTGGGTGGGTGTACGCAGTGGCTGCCTTTTTGCGACGTCAGTTTTTTTTTTTTTTGGGGGGGGGCATGGGCCCCCTTTGGCTCCCCCCCCCTGGATCCGCCCTTCCACCCCCCCCCCCCCCCCACCCACCAACCTTGACGAGAAATGGAAACCGCTCATAACGTGTAGTTTTATTGTAACTTTGTTTTACGCCGTTTATGTAAACCCGTGCAAACGGCAACTTTGTTTCAACATTTATAAACCTTTACAGTCAGTGGCGTATCCAGCGGAAGGGGGGGGGGGGGACTTGCCCCCCTGGCGGCATTTGAAGCGTCATAAAAAAAATTAAAAATAGTGTTTTAAAACGATTTTAAGACGGTTCAGACGTTGTTTGCCCTTCCTGGCACAAAAAACTGGATACGCTACTTTTTACAGTGAGTTACACTTTTTCACCGTTGGTGGCGCCATTTAACCACTTTGTTTTGTTCTTACGCATAGGCAAAATAAGATGTGGTTTCTGCTTTTCTGGTTTGCAACTTTAGGCGTAGGCTCCTAAAAAAAAAACATGGCCACGAGCAGGGAAGGTTGAAACCGCCCCCCCCCCCCCCCCCCCCGGACCCGCGCCTTGTATAGCACAAAACCCTTGCCAGCATCCGAACCGTACCAATGAGCGCATGTTTGAAGTGCCCATTGCATTAGCCTTTTAGAGGTATGGCGGACACAATAGGAGGGCGTTATTTGATTTGGGTAAAACCTGTGTATTTATACCCAAATAAAATAGCGCCCTCCTATTGTGTCCGCCATACCTCTAAAAGGCTAATGATACTCAGGAACGAAATATTTTCTCTCTTTTCAATATTTATTTTGTCCCGCCAGACACCGCTGTTATCGCGGTACCGTTGTTGATTCTGTAGATTGTTTGCTACGAAAATTGGGAAAATACAAACAGAATTCTAGCAAAATCGTCTTTTTACACATTTCAAATACACAGCTCAGGCCTTTTGTTCACCGCGCGGTTAAGCGCATGCGCGCATAAATTTAAATTTATTAGCGGGTTATTCTGTGAGCCAGTTCGGTATTTCAACTGCGCATGTATGTTCACAATAGCATGACCGGACTACTCCACGCGAAACACGAAGCAAAACACGAAGCAAAACACGAAGCGAAACACGACGCGAAACACGACGCGAAACACGACGCGAAACACGACGCGAAACACGACGCGAAACACGACGCGAAACACGACGCGAAACACGACGCGACGCACGACGCGAGCACGACGCGAAGCACGACGCGAGCACGACGCGACGCACGACGCGACGCACGACGCGACGCACGACGGTACGACGCGATGGGCGACGGAAGGGGCGACGTTGAGGAAAGAAAACCTGCAAGCTAGAAAAAAACGACGCGACGGCACGACGGCACGACGCGACGCACGACGCGACGCCAGAAGTAATGGGAAAGAAGCGACGGCACGACGCGACGGCACGATGCAACGCAGCCGTCGTGCCGTCGCGTCGTATAGTCGCGTCGCGTATGGAAGAGGCAAAGCGATGTGTCGTAAATAGTACACCATACTGTTGTACAGACCACCATCTAATACAACGCGATAGACGCGATGTCGACCCCAAAAGTGGGAAATTGGCATTTCCCGGCTTGCCGCTGGCGGCGCACTGAGTTGTGAATCGACCGAAGGCAATGTCGGCGTTGGATCAAAGTTGGTGGTTGACAATGAGTCAATGTTGGGCAAAAGTTGGTTGTCCTGATGTCGGCCGAATGTAGGAAACAAAATGCTCTGCCAACATTGGTTATGGGTTGTGATTCAACATTGGCGTCATGCTGGTTAGGAAGGTTGGAACAACGTTGGGAAAAAGTTGGCAATCATCATGTCGGTAATATGTAGAAAGACAATGCTGGCCCAACATTGGTTGTAGTTCATGATTAAACATTGGCGTCATGTTGGTGAAGAAGAGGGGAACAACGTTGGGAAAAGGTGGCATTCGTTATGTTGGACAAAATGTATAGGAAGAAAATGCCAGGCCAACGTTGGTTGTAGGTTGTGTTTATAAACATTTGCGCCATGCTGGTTAGGTAGGTTGGGGAAAAGTTGGCAATCATCATATCGGTAATATATGTAGGAAGACAATTCTGGCCCAACATTGGTTGTAGTTCATGATTAAACATTGGCGTCATGTTGGTGAAGAAGAGAGGAACAACGTTGGGCAAAAGGTGGCAATCGTTATGTTGGACAAATGTAGGAAGAAAATGCTACGCCAACGTTGGTTGTAGGTCATAATTAACAATTGGCGTCATGTTGGTTAAGAAGAGAGAAACAACGTTGGGCAAAAGGTGGCAATCGTTATGTTGGACAAATGTAGGAAGAAAATGCCAGGCCAACGTTGGTTGTATGTTGTGTTTAAACATTGGCGCAATGTTGGTATAGAAGAGAGGAACAACGTTAGGCAAAAGGTGGGAATCGTTTTGTTGGAAAAATGTCAGAAGAAAATGCTTGGCCAACGTTGGTTGTAGGTCATAATTAAACATTGGCGTCATGTTGGTTAGGCAGATAGGGCAATGTTAGGCAAAAGGTGGAAATGATCTCATGTCGGACAAAGACAGGAAGCAAATTCTAGGCCAACGTTGGTTGTGGGTTGTGATTGAACATTGGCGTCATATTGATTAGTAGGAGGGAACCAACATTTAATTAGCTGGCAGTAAATTTGTTATTAGTATTATTAGTATTAATCCAAGGTGGTTAAAAGAAATGACGTGTAATAATTTATAGGTAATGATTAACCAGCGAGTTCTGTGCTGCTATTCGTTTTTTGTGTTTTGGTTGTTGTACGAAACTGTACGAAAATGTCTGATTTATTTATTACAACACAGAGATTTATTCCAGTAGAATTAGTAAGAAAACCCAGGTGACTGACTGACATTGATAGGTGGAAATTAAGCCACCGAAACTGTATTGTGGGGCCAACATTGGCTGTCAAAGTTGGGACAGTGTAATTTTGCTCATCGGCATCTTGTTGGCCCAATGTTAATGTTGGCCTAACGTTAGCCAAACATTACAGTTGGCTGAACATTGGACCGTTGTTGTCCCACTCTATTGAGAAAACTTGAACATTGGGCCAATAAGATGCCGATGAGCAAAATTACACTGGCCAAACATTGACAGCCAATGTTGGCCCAACAAAACAGTTTTGATGGCCCAACATTGGAAAAACCTTTGAACTTTAATGGTACAATGGTGGCTCTAGGTTTCTCAATAGAGTGGGACAACAGCGATCCAATGTTGAGCCAGCTGTAATGTTTGGCCAACGTAAAGGGCCTGTCACACCTAGCCGATTTGGCTCGCCGGAGCTATACCGGAGTAAAAAATTTCGGGGATCGGTACTAGTACGGCAGCGCAACGGTATCACATCGCTAAGAACGGTAGTACATCGTCAGGACATCGTCAGAACATCGGCGAAAAATTTAGCAACGGCAGGCGACGATAGAAATGTTTGAAAATGCTCAAAAATGTCTAACGTTGCGCTGCCGGAGCGAGCAACGGGACTACAACGGCAGTACTACAACGGTAGTACTCCGGTATGGCCTCGTTAATGTCGGTAGAGCACCGGTAGCGGCACGTAATGGATCGGCGGCTCTCCGGTGGCCTCAATGTGTACCGTACTGGTACCGATGTGATACCGTAGTACTACCGAATACCACCAGCCGCGGCGCCGCTTCGGCGACACTTCGGTATCACATCGGTAGCACATCGGTAGTGCATCGGCAGCACAACGGCAGCGCAACGGTATCACTCCGCTGTAGCTCCGGTCAACGGTGGCACATCGGTAGAACAACGGCGGCGCATCGGTATAACATCGGCGGCGCATCGGTAACACTAAGGTGACAAAAAAGTGGTATTCGGTAGCACATCGGCTCTTATATCGGTAGGACAACGGTAGAACAACGGTATCACAACGGGAACGCCGGTACTACATCGGTATTGCTACGGCCAATTTTGATTTTTCAAGTGCTTTCTCGCCGGAGCTCCGCCGATTTTCTCGCCGTTGTTAATTTTGTGCTCCGGTTTAGTCCCGGCGTGGTACATCTGTAGTGTGTGACAGGCCCTTTAGGCCAACTTCAACATTTGGGCCAATTAGATGCCGCTGAGCAAAATTACACTGGCCCAACATCGACAGCCAACGTTGGCCCAACAAAACAGTTTTAGTGGCCCAACATTGTTTCAATATCATGATGCTATCTGGGTCCTTCAGTCGGGAATGTGTGATATTGTGAACTCCTTAGATGTGAATTTTCTTTTCAAAATAGAAAAGCGGATTTAGGCGGATGTGATTTCGACATAATTTTTTCTTCAAAATCATATGTGAAGGCGGCAAACTATTTTTCCACCTTGACAAAGAGTTACTTTGTTACATTGTTACTTCTGGGTTGGACTATTTCAACCTCATTGTGATTCTGGGGTTTGTTTGTGATTTTAGACACTTAATGTTAAAATCAGATCCGCCTAATCCTTTTTTCATTTAAAATGAAAATCACATCCACGGATTTTGAGAAAAAGCAACAATCCAAATAGACATGTTTTTCGCGACGCTGTTGACGCTCATGTGCACATGTTTTGCTGTTGTATTTTTTTCCTGCTCACAAGAGCCTCAGTTCATTTCAAGGAGACCGTAAAAAAACAGTAAAGTACAACGCTTGCTAAAAGAAGACATTTTTGCTTTCAACAATTTTGGACACGGAGAATTGACCCCGTTCGCTGGACTTACGGTACACGGAGCAAAGTTTGAACAACATTTATATCCCTTTTTTCTGATAATTGATGGAGCGTGGTCGTTAGGTGTGTGATCATGTATATGTTAACTGAAAATAAATATTTTACTTTCAAAATCTATGATGACATCTTGTGGCAGACTCAACCTCTCCTCGATAATAGTCATTCTATTCGTCCCGTCCAAGTTTGCTCGTTCGATCTTTGGATTTGATCCCGCATCAGTCCAATAAATGTGTCTGGAATAAAAATGTAAATAATTCATGAAAAACATCTTGCATTTGGAAATTGTAAAATTCATTTGCGCATTTGCCCGAGTTTCAAATTGAGAATTTAACGTTGAAAAAACATGCGTTTTGCATACGGACTCATGATAATTACAGTATAGCCTGCAATCAGGTTCTTTTCATACACTTTACGAAGCACCCCCCCCCCCCCCCCAAAAAAAAACAAAAAAAAACAATAATAATATAGGTTTTCCCGACGATTTCGCAAGATGTGCATTATTTCCAATTTGTAAAACTTGAATTCAATTTAGCGCTGATTTTTAGAACGACGTATATCCCGGTTTCATTTTGGCAAAAACTAGCATTCGATTTCATTTTGTATCATTCAAATAAATGAATGTGCATAACGTTTCATTTAAACGATTACAAATACGTGATTAGGCTTTCGGTTTGACGTATGCGTGGCCGATTATTAAGAATGTGCAATCTATTTCGCAGCAATTCGATTTGTCATTGTGACACGGCCTGAATTGAATATTCTTTTTCATTTGTTATAATTTAAATTCGCCAATTCTGCATATAATTTAAATAAAGTATATAGGCCTATACAATTCATGATACAACTTTAATTGATTAATTAATTGATTAATCAATGTATTGTAGGTCTAATTGATCATTAATGTGTTTGTTCTTTTCTTTTATTGTTGGTGGTTCTTTGTATTTCTTAAAGTTCTCTCTCATTTTATCAGTTCGATTGACTACCAGTATTGGATATTTTAGGAGGCCTACTGGTATGCCAACTGTGAAATTTGTCTACACTGTATGATGCGACCGTGTCAAATGCTGAGCAAAGAAAGAAGGATTTTCTTCAGCTTATTTGTTGGTATGTTTCAAAAGACTATAAAGACCACCTGGTTTAGTTCCCCATATGTTACTTTTGTTAACAAATAAATGAATTCCAATGCTTGACCAGGCATGCATTAAAACAAAAAACTGCTTGTGAAATCGGCTGCACATTCAGCGAAATAGATTGATGATAAATTAAAAGGAAAACAGGTATGCGGATGTGCATTCGAATTTGCACTAAAATGAATTATCACTATACTAAATTCAGTGCACATTCGGGAAATGGTATGCTGATTTTTTACGACTGAATGCACCTTTATGGAAATAGAATTATCAATTGTTAAATAGAAAACAGGATTGAGAACGTTCATTCTATTTGGCACGAAAACGAATGCATCTTTTACAAATTAATGTGCACATTTTCCGAAATCGTCCGGGAAAACCTATAATAAAAAAATTAAAAAATTAATGACAACCGACACACACAACCCCCTAAACTAGACCTCAAGCCAAATCTTTTCACAGTGGCAACTATGGACTGGCTGGGCACGTCTATGCGCCCTGAGGTCACACACAGGCCCGAGGGGGCATAGATGTGCACTATATGTGACCGAATTATGCCACTCCATATGTGTTTTATAACACACCTCTGTCTAAAATATAAAATATAAAGAAACTTTTTTAGGGTTTTGTAATTGAACTGTTTTAATTCAACAATTAACTCATCAGAAATAAAACAATAAGCAATTCAACAATTAAAGGAATGCTTTTAGTTTCCCTGGATTCAGTGTTTGAGTTGCTGTTCACTGTTCACATCATCTTAGTGTACGCCTGTCGTGATTATGAATAACACCACACATCTATGAAAGTTGTAGTTGAGGGCGCTGTAACCAGTCGTAATTTTTAAATATACATGCACAAGCCTATAATAGTGAATCCCACGTGACCGTGTTTCAGCCAACCAGGATAAAGAACCACCAACAGGTGTGTTATAATGAAAATTATCGATTCACTCTATAGATAAATAAGCAATCTTCTGCAATATGTGTCCAATAAAAAAAATACATGGAACCCACCAACAGTAAATGCGATTTCAAAATCAGACGCGGTTCTACGGGGGGGGGGGGGGGGGGGGGGAGGGCTAGGGGGGCTTTAGCCCCCCCCCCCCCCCCCCCCCCAACTTTTGTCTAGCCCCCCCAAAAAATGCACCAACAAAAACAACTGGAAAAGTACTGGATCTGCATTTTATTTTATAATTAAAACAAAAAATTAAATGAACAGTGCATGATCATTTTGCAGGGTCACTATGAGCAATATAGTCTTGGCCCAGATACTAAGCGTGTACGGTTAAATGTTTTACTACCCATTTAATATTTCACGTTGGACAAGCGCGGTGCATGGAATTTGCGGTTTCCAGCGGCGCTTGCGGCCGCTTTGTTTTGTAATACATGAACATAAAACCAATCTTAGTTTGGAACTGAAGACGATGCGGGCGTGTACGTATTCACGGGATAAAATCAGTTCATCACACTAGACAAAACGCCGTGTTTCGTTAATGAAGTAGAAGACAGGAGCTTTTCCGGACAAGGTAAATTATATGCCTAGCTCACAATATTCTTAATAAAAGTCACTAATAGTTAGACCATTGCAATGACGTCACATACAACAAGCTTTTGTTCTGTAAACCGTTATTGGATTCAAAATTTGACGCAACTGTATTTTGTTTTGTATGATTATTATAACGTTCCATTTATTACGTAGTCTGAGTATCACCCGTTCTCCCCGGAGCCCTCTCCTGTCGAACATCTGACATATCTTCAGTCTTCACATGCAAATTTATTCAACGCCGCACCCCAGCCAATCGGAGTCGACCGTGACGTCATTTCATTCCCAAATCGGGACTAAAATTCTGATTGGTCAAATCGAATCAGCATAATAACAGCTGCGTGGCCAGGCACAGGGGTATGAAACGCGACATTGCTGGCTGTAAGCTTGGCGTCGCGTAAAGCCAGGTTTCCATATAATCGCAATGAACGCCGACAGCACGCAAGATGGCAAGTCGTAGACGTCCGGGCGCGGGCGCAGAGACGGTTTTGGACGTCATTCTGCTAAAAATTTTCAACAAAATGGCGTCCAAATGCTTGAAAATGTCTCACTGAAATGGCGTTTTTGGTACTTCACACTTTTCTGAAAGCTGAACTGATATTTCATTTCGATAGATTTCAATTACGGGCAGCTATTTTACTTACATTTATGCTAATATTTCTTGGTCAAAGGATAAAATGGGCCAAATTTGTGGTACTCAAGCGGTGAGAGACATGCACGGCATGCCAGTACATTTATTTGAATGGGCCTACTATACTCTCACGACGCGACGGCGGCAGTCGGCAAAGTTGAACTTGGTTGATCTTTGCCGACTGTCGCCGTCCATGTTGGGAAAGTCCGCGATGAAGCGTTCCCGTTTATCGGCGTTGCATCGGGGACTCTTCGGCGACGCTGTCGGCGATTATAACGACTATATGGAAACCAGGCTTAACATTATATAGAGCGCGTGGTGTTGTGTCTAGGCGTTATTTTATAAGTCTGTGACGCGACGATGAGCGTCCGCTTTTTGGTCAGAATTTCGAGGTCAAGAAGCGATCTTTTTGCATAATTAATCAGCAAATTTGTTCAAATCTGATAGATCCTGGCTTTCGCCAAGGTCTATTACATAGACTACTTATTACGCGCCAAATACTTGAAAAACGCGCTGTATATAGGTTGTTTTTCGACTCCCAAAGTGAAAGAACAATAGCGAAAGTTAGAAGGTGACGTCACATGCGAAGGGTCTAGCCCCCCCTAACAAATTGACTCTAGAACCGCGCCTGTTCAAAATAATTTCTATAGTTCCATAGTCTCAGACTGCCCCTCAGAACTCTAAAAATATTTTGAGAGAATACAATGCGCGATAATGAGATCGGTGCAGGCATTTTTGAGTCCATTCGGGCATGCAGGTATATAACTGACTAGTCTGAGTATCCTTTGTTTGACCCACTGATCTCTATACACTGGATTGGCAGCGCAGCAGTGATTGCCTATGCGTGAATTAAAGCCACCGTGCGGCCATCTTGCTATATTCAAAACATGGCCGTTTTCCAAGCTCCAGGCTTCAGCTCCGTCTCCAACTTCAGCCCATTCATAAACTACATGCATGAATGCAGTTTGGCAATGGGCTGAATTCGGAGACGGAGCTGAAGCCAGGGGCTTGAAAAACGGCCATTGTGTTGAATATAGCAAGATGGCCGCGCAGTGGCTTCAATCGCGGAGCTTCGCAGCCAATCCAGTGTATAGAGATCAGTGGTTTGACCACGGAGGTATTACGAAAGGAATAAGAATAACTGAAACTGGACACACACTCTCGGCTAGCCCATGGAGGCAGGAAGCCTTTGTGTATAGTTTTCGCAGCCGCCAATTGGCTGGTAACCCACTGCCTCGTAGTTAATGTCGCTGCTCCTCATTGGAGTAACTATTAAAGCCACAGCAGAGGTATATTATTACTGAATTTGTTGTTCCTTTTAGGGGGTCTTGTGCAGCCGAATAACCCAGTACAATGCACCATGAAATTTTATTTTCCTTGCTGTTTCTTGAATCAAATTTTTTATTTTTTTTATTTTTTATTTAATTCTTTCTTGGTAATGAAACCAAGGATTCCTCAAAAGTGCCCTAGGCACTATAGCTCGAAAGTCCGAAGAAACCTGTAGAGAGAAGACAATGAGAAGAAGTTACAGTTTTAGAGGTGGTAGGAAAACCCCAGAAGAATATTCTGGGGAAACCCACGGAAAACCCACAGACTGAAAACTCAATCCACATGTAGGCAAGGGCAGGTATCGAACCCGGGCCACAGCGGTGAAAGACGGGGACAGTAAGTAACCACTGCGCCAACCTGACATTTGACATTTTGGAAGATCATTCCAATGACAACAAACACTTTGTTTTATCTAAGAGAATTAGTCTAATTTTCTTGTCATAAATAGTTTTTCAACATATCTGATGGCCGAACAGAGGCTTGAAAGTACCGGTACCATGATTATTCGATCAAACATATCTAACGTCAGACTGTTTGAACCTCTTTTGTATCATTTCTTCATTGTCCGACGCAGCCGTGCTCAATCCGATACGGGATTTATATACTAATCACCGTCAATACACACCAAAAGATCGAGGCAAAGAAATGTAAGGCATAGGCTAAACAAGAATTTCAAACGCTTTGTAGTTATGAAAATGATTTCTTTTTTCACGCGAAAAATGATCTTTATGCAGCACGGCCGATGGCCGCCATATTGCCTTCGCACGCGCTACCCATTGAGGCAACATGGCTGATGATTTCGGAGCTACACGGAGACGTCCGTTTTCTTGAACAAAACACTGGCATTGTCAGACGTTTAACCTCCTGTTTTTTTTAAGCCCAAATCTTGTGTTGACCCACACTTTACGGGTTTGTACCGCATTTGTCAATTTAGAACGTGCTTTAGAGGAGTTGACGGTGTAACGCGCATGCAACTTGCATGCGACCCCGCGCCGTTTAAAGCAAGATATGGGTCAACCCCTCCCCGGCCCCCTTTGTGTTGGTCATTGTGTTCCCGGAATCTCAGTACCGGTAATTCCTTTCAGATATCCGGGGGGGGGGGGGGGGGGGGGGGGTGTTAGGAATAGTGTGAAGTGTGTATAGGGTACAAGGGGGTACCATTGGTTTCTTGTTGGGTATAAACCCCGCGCGCCATGCAGTCATTCGGAGCAGTGAAATGAACGTCTGTGACAGATTTTGACCTGGAATAGTATGATAGTAAACTCCCGCTGATTGGTCAAAATCAAGAGATAAGAGGTATAATTAGTCTGCGCGAACTTCTATTTCATAAACCAAAGCCACGTTTATATAGCGGCAGCTAAATGTAGCCCGAACCCCGTACCCCCAAACTATGTGTTAAATGGGGCAGGTTCGGGCTACATTAAAGGTAGTATTTGCAAACATCAAAAAACAAAACTACTGAATTATTACGAATTACCACACTATACTGTAAGTAAATAGCAGTCTCAAGCATCCTGCGAAATCATGGCACCTGGTGTGCTATTGTTTTCAAGAAAAGTGGACATTTATATCGTTTTCTAACGATTGTCGGCCGGCAATCGTTGGGAATAGTCTAGTTCCTATATCTGATAATTCACTGACTCTATAAATTGTTACGTTTTGTCTAAAGTATGGTCAGGGAACCAGACGATAAAACGGGTTTTTTTTGTTTCTCTGTTTTCCCAGCATCTAGGCCTATGCACACAACACTTTAAACAGGTCAGTGTTACAGTATTTGCTAGCACGCTATAAAATACTAACCCCCAAATTAATTTGTTTCTGAAAATTACAGCAAAAGAAAATCGTGTATACCATCTTTAAAGGAAACATGATTTAGGATTTATATTGCATTATTCCTGCTTAAAACAATAAAGTATTATCTTGACAATGATATTTTGTTTCCAGAGACAATTATTTCCCAGATTAAATATGAGAAAACAATTTTTGAAAATGTTTGTCCAAGCTACTCCGCCCCCTGAGTGGGACCCTCATTAACATAAGTGTGTGACGTAGTCGAGGACATTACCCATTCATCACGGGTATGCATTGTGTGTACATTGTACGGCGAAAATTCTTCGTCCAAAATTTAAGCAAAATATAGTGTTTTTCGGCCATGCCGACAATGTGTGTGGCTGTTGGGTGCAGCAAAACAACGACGGGTGGAGTAAGCCTTAATTTATTGCCAACTGAAGCGAAATATCGGAGAATTTGGACGGCGAAAGTGAAGATGACAAGAGCAAAGAGGTCCGGCCCCAGCAGCTTTTCAGCGTTATCTGGCGACCACTTTGAGCCGTCGTGTTTCGATACTGGTATTTTCAAATCCTTTGGGATGACCATTAAAAATATGCTCAAGTCCACTGCCATCCCAACAAAGTTCCCAGATGTGGGTAAGATAAAGGCGAAAGCAGTTAAACGGCCAATTCCCCGAGGAGCCTTCGCTAAAAGGGAGAAAATCAGGGTAAGTTCGATGTTAGTTGTTGCAACTTACGAAATTGCACGTGTAGACCTAGTGTGTGTATATACGGGCCGGGTCCAGACTATCGAGTCGATCCATGAATTTCGGTGCCTCGGTCTACGTCACGAACAGCGCCCTCAATTTGAGTCTCAACAAATTTCAAAAAGGGGGGGTAAATTTTTGAGCGGCAAATAATCACACTAAAACTTCGCTTGAACCGGTTTGGCTTTTAATTCACATTGAATACATATAAATGAATTTATTTATGAAATACAATGTGATCCGGTCAATTTGAGAAGCATGGTTTTTACATATTTTTTAGATTTTTACATATTTCAATAAAGGTTAAAATTTATTTGCGATTCATTCCTTTCGAGAAAACAGCGCATTTATATATGTGTTTGTATACGTTAATCGTCGAAATTGAACAGTGGCGAATCATCCTTTTTGTGTACATGCTTTGTTAAAATGTATATAATTTATTTTTAAAAAATACACATGAAAGGCTAAATTAAATAATCATGACATTATTATTGAATTTAGACAATACAAACAGCCCCTATTCACGTACGTTTCAGCCTCACTTTCCAATGCGCATGTGCGACTCCTGTGGTATTTGCATACGTAATGAGGGCTGCCGATTTGACACCAATAATGCGACTCGAAAAGATATGTTTGTTTGTTTTTTTATCGTTTATAGACTACCTAATTTAGAAGCCGTTGTTATTGTATCACTATTTGGTTCAATCACTGTATATTTGTCGAAGAAAATGTTCAAAAATATTATCCGAGAACGTAGTAACAGTAATTTCATTAAACAGCTGTCTTGTCGTTTGTTTACATTTAGTACCATGTTGTTCTTGAAAAGAACATAATCTCAAAGGTTTCCCCGACATTCAAATGTAGATAACAATGGGGCCATCAAGTCACCAAATTTGTGAACAAATTTTCGCTAGATTTGTTTTTATCTCTTTGACCGCGCTAAAATATTGTCTCCAAATCCAACATATATTTGTCGGCAATGATTAAATGTTTCCGTGTAAATGTCGACACTTAAAATAACGCAAAATGTCTGAATTTGTGATCTCCGATATTCAAAAAAATGCTTCATTAAATCACACCTTAGGTTTTAGCCTCAATTTGTTGGTCAGAAACTGTTCTCGAAATATAATGAGGACGCAACTACGATTTCAGTGAATTAGTCTTAATTATGATGCGCGATATGGGGCAGAGGGAATCCCCCTCTTTTGTGTTGGTCATTGTGTTCCCTGAATCTCAAGAATTCTTTTTAGAAGTCTAGGGGGATGTGTTAGGTAACAATAGTCTGTTTAGTGTATAGGGTATAGGCACAAAGGAGGGGGGGGGGGGGGTACCTCTCTGCCTCATATCGTGCTGGGTATAGAATTAGTCGGGTGTATTAAGGTCTGGTACCCCGCATCGCGAGCAATCCAAAAACAATTCTGTTTAGTCACTTTTAGAATTTCTCATTTTTATCAAAACAAAAAAGCTAGCGAAACAAAAAATCCATTGCATGTAAAAGATCGCCACGTGATTTTTTATGATCAGTATTGCAACCTTGATTGTCCAGAAATCCACGAAAAAGTTGACACGGACTATCGAAACTTTGTTGATACTTTAGCAACCACTTTAGGCTACATGGGAAAAATAACCACATATATTTTTCACCCGACACGAATTTCTGACCATATAACTTTTCGGGCTTGCTTAATACAAAATATTGATTAATAGTAAATATTTTTCTTAATTACGCTCATAAAACAAACTTGGAATCTAACAAAAACGCAAAAGTCCACCACTCGCGAAAGTCCATCACTGATCGTGCAAGTGCATCACCGATTCGATTATTACATAATGTCCGTTTGGCGTTCCATAAAATTTACCAGATGGACACCGTCACTTGCGCAGAGGGACAGAAAAACCTGGAGTGTGACAGGTGTATCTAGATAATTCTGTCCCCCCTCCCGGAAACATTGACCGGATCGTACCTGATAAATGTGTCCTGGGGGACAGATTTACCAGGGGAACAGATTTACCTTTTACACCGGGCCTAAAACAACTCATGCAAGCGACCCGCGCATAGCATAGAACGGAACACGCGACATGACACCGGATCTATCCAAACATGCACACAGCGAGACCAGCGAAAACTTATGCGCCTATCAATTGCTTTCCCCCTCCCCCCCCCCCCCCCCCCCCCCGGGCTGCCCCAGGTCTTATGTGAGGGTTTGGGTAACCTTTTTTCAAGCCCCAGGGTGGGGATTTTAGTCACTCATTTTGCTATTGTT
Organism: Hippasteria phrygiana; assembly: GCA_037893225.1. Classification (NCBI taxonomy): domain Eukaryota; kingdom Metazoa; phylum Echinodermata; class Asteroidea; order Valvatida; family Goniasteridae; genus Hippasteria; species Hippasteria phrygiana. Next base: position 306,429 of record JAZGUH010000682.1, read on the forward strand.
TCCCATTATCATAAGTTGAAAACCAAGAGGTGGGGGTGCCCCACCCATGTATGTCGGGGATTGTCACTAAAATGTTGCCCCAGGGGTGGGGATTTTGTCACTTCAAAAGTTACAATCTCCACATCTTGGGTGGGGCAGCCCGGGGGAGGGGAGCAATTGATAGGCGCATTACGTCTTTATAGCTCGCTGGCGCGGGCACGCTTGCATCGCCGGCCTACGTGCTGCCCATACAAAGCACGCACCAGCCCCGTATAGATATCGCTGAGCGCTACGCTCCGCCCAGTCTGTTCACTTTCCGCTAAGTTTTCAAACTTTCTGCTACAGTACATAGCTATCGGGCCCTATTATGAGATACACGAGTTCAAAAACATGGGAGGGGGATCATTTGATATTGTGTCCCCCACACCCTTCAAAACGTGGGGGTGTCCCCCTGTCCCCTAAGGATTGACGCCCATGTTTCTTACAATAGTGCTTGCAAGAGTTTAGCAAACAGTCGCGGGTAATGCGTGAAGGAACTTCGTATCCAGTTTCTATCGTCCTTGCAGGTTTATATACTAAGTCTTAAAGCGTGTAAATTAATTCTTCAAGAATTAATTTAACTACAAAACATGTCTGTGAGCAAGATTTGCAAAACAAATTCCGATACTCTCAAATGCATTACGAACGACACCCAAATTAAATTGGTACTCTTTTCCTGACTGGTCAATTAAAGTTCTATACGGACGTATAGCACGCACCAATTACATAGAAAAAATCATGCAGTGTAAACAAATGGGCATTATGTGTACTTTCTCTTGTAATAGTTCACACTAATGTAATTCACACCAAAATAGTTTGTGCATGGTTCCATTCTGGAGGAAATTATCGCCAATCACAATTCACTCACCCTCGGCTGTGGTCAATCACGAGGCTGTTTGGCATATCGGTATCAAGACCTTGGACGATAATCTTCTTAGTCCCAGAACCGTCCATATTGACTCGCCCTATCTGCCCAAGAGCATCGTTCGTCCAGTATACCATGCGTGCTTCAACATCCAGAGCTAATCCGTGTCCATCTGTAGTAAACAATTGATATACAAGAGTTTTTTGTTATACTAGGAACGTGAGATGAGTGGAGGATGACGCCAGTAATCACACTGTACAAAATTTGCCCCTTAATTTTACGGTACATTCCCAGAAAAACGGGTTGCCAGCGAAACACCGCAAAATTACGGTCAGTTACGGGAATTTCCCGTAAAATGTCTCTAGGAGGGTTGAAGCAAAAACGGTATACAAACCTTAAAAATTACGGTTAGTGCACAGTACATTTACGGGAAGTTTTTACAGGGTGGGTTGCCATGCATTAATTAACAGAAATGAATGAAGTATAGGAACCAAACTAAACAGCAGCAACTTATGGTACATTACTATAATGGTAGAGTGTACAAATGCTACGATAATCTATATTAAAGACTACAAAATGAATGATGTTGTGCTTATATTCAGCGTATTCCCCATAATAAAGTCATGGGTTTCCCATGAACAATTCCAAAATTTGAATACGAAATTTATAGGAGGTGTAATAAGATTCTTCCCCTATGTAAAAACAAAATCAAAATTATATTGTGGAATTGTTTGAATAAAACATATTATGGTAAAGAGAGTGTATTTTTGGACTAAACACGGCAATTTAACCTGACTTTTGTGAACACAAATTTTCTCATTTCGGATTGGTCGTACAATTGCTACGTAATGCATTGGGTGGCCCTTTACGTGTTTTCCCGTAAAATGCAGCGCGCAGTCCATTTACGGTTATTCACCGTTAAAAACGGGAATTGTTCACAGTGCAGAATAATAAAACAATGCTATATAATAGCACTCAATTTTGGGGTCCATGTACTTTGTTTTATTTTGACTGTATCCCAACGCTATTGGAACCGATTGACGCAGGGCCTACCAGTAATATATCTTACATGTAATTATATATTTTAGAGACATGCAATGGATATCCAGTTCGACTCATTTTTTACGCACCACGTTTTACAAAAATACAAAATGGTCCAAATGCTTGTTCTCATTGTTTTGAAGTAAAGAAGGTGATATTTTCTTAGAAAAATCCTTCCATCTGTGTAAGCAAAGAGAGCGCCATTGTTGTTTGGTGATACAAGGAACCTGTTTGTCAAAAAGCAACAGTTATAAACCCATCCTTCAAAATAACTAACAAAGTCTCGAATATTGATTACTAATGGAGTCCCAACAAGTTGTCTAAGATTGTGGAAATTTTTATTCGCAAAAAAGAAACCTGTTGAAATTACTCCCTTAACATTACTACAAAATCATTGGGCATTCACAATAAGATGGGGAGAAAGCTGTTCTGCATAAAGTCGTAGAAATCCTATTGCAAGGGTTCCTTTTTAACTGCCATCGTATACGCAACCCCTGACTGGGGTTCAACTTTTAATGTTTAATGGCAAATGAAGTGCCGGGAATATTGCTTACAACGGATATCAGGTACCAGCGTCATTTGGTTGCTTCCATCCAGGTGGGCCCTCACGAGTTTAGATGCTTGGACTCTTGTATCGAACTGGGTCCAGTACACCATCTTCCCTGTAGGGTCGTAGTCCACAGCCAGCGGACCTTTGACTCCTTGAAGGGGCAAGCCTACCAAGTCGTCTAGGTACTTAATGATGCTCCCTGCGAAAATGGTGTCGTTGTAGAAAGCCGTTACAAGCATAAAGTCACCTGAAAGGAAGGAGATTTTTGTTTCAAATATTGCGAAAAAATACTACAATGAAAGTTGGGCAATTCAGCATAAAAGCTGGTCAACGCCATTCTCGTCATTTTCCTGCATCTCCGTTTTCCTAAAGCACTAGACCTAGTCAGTACTGATAAATAGACTGCAGTGCTTAGAGTTAATATAGAACATCAACATTTGCAAACATAAAAAAAATACTGAATTATTATGTCACATGTCTACTAGTCTATGTACCCATAACTGCATGCCCTAATTGCAAAGACTGTCCTCTCTGTTCCAGCTAGTCTTGGTTCAAAGACGTTACTATTGTACTTTTGTACTTTCGCAGTTGCAATGCACAGGCAGCGCGATCAGGTACAGTGTAGTTGCAATAGGCCGACAGCGCGATAAGATTTTGGATCTGTAGTAAAGTCTTGGATAAGTTGGCATTTCGGGGGCGCGACCAGACTGTGGACTGTGATAATGATGGACGGTTATGCAATAGACCGATCCAGTGAGCGTCGCCTGATGGTGTTCTGACCAATCACATTCGTGGTTTATGTCCTACATGCGTGCACGCGCATGTGACGCGCGCAGCTGCAGATCAATGGTCATGATGCCTCGTCATGTCCTATGTATTTGCATGTAATGAATAATTTATGATAAGGCTCAAACTCGGTCACTGATTGGATCCCTCGGAAAAGCGAGGGAGAATCATCGAAAAGTAAAGAAAAAGTTAAGAATTTCCTGCCAACTTATCCAAGACCCTTGTGGCGATCCAAAATCGTGCACGTTTGACAAACACCGGCTGCGGATTCGGCTGCATTTTGTAAACTACGCATGCGTGAGGCCAGAACGCACGTACGAAGCCGGGATTTCGAGGACACAACGTTAGTGAATCTGGCGCGCGGGCGCTCCGAAATAACAACACAAGGGTCTTGGGCCCAAGACTATGTTCCAGCCAGCAGTGCTCCAGTGGAGCGCATTTTTAGCAGAGAAGGGATTATTATGAGGCCACACCGTGCAAAGCTATCCCAATAGATGCTGGAGACCCTTATGTTCTTGAAATGCAATAAACATATCCTTTAAGGAACCTGCCATTGACGTGACTTGAAAATAAAATAAGAAATCCAACAATGAAGGTAGTGTACACGATTGGTAATCCTCTAATTTGTTTTTACTGAATTATTACGAAATACCTTACTAGCCTGTAAGTTAATAGTAGTCTCAATCATCGTGTGAAATGATAGCACCAGGTGTGCTGTCGTTGTCAAGAAAAGTGGAAATTTATATTGTTTTTCAATCGTTGGAAAACTGCCCTGTAGGCTTTAGTCAAGGCGCGCGTGGCTACCCGGACGAGTGGCGCGCCCCGGACATGCTGGCATTCGGGGCGCGTCACGTGTCCAGGTAGCCACGCGCGTCTTGTTGACTAAAGGCTATCATCCGCCCGACGGTTGAAAACGAGCGCCGTTTTTCTCTCGTTTTTCTTGCAACAATGACCAATCATACACACTGCCTTTAACCTTGATTGAGTGGATTATTAGTTTATTACGTGTTTAGTAACCGGCCTCGGCCTCGGCCTCGGCCTCGGACGTTGTGGCCTCGGCCTCGGCCTTGGCCTCGGACGTTGTGGCCTCGGCCTCGGTCTCGGCCTCGGAGGTTGTGGCTTCGGTCTTGGCCTCGGCCTCGGAGGTTGTGGCCTTGACTACAACACTGTCCATTAGCCTTTTAGAGGTATGGCGGACACAATAGGAGGGCGCTATATTATTTGGGTATAAATACACAGGTTTTACCCAAATCAAATAGCGCCCTCCTATTGTGTCCGCCATACCTCTAAAAGGCTAATGCACATGATGCGCGATATGGTGCAGAGCGAACCCCCCCCCCCCCCCCCCCTTTTGTGTTAGTCATTGTGTTCCCGGAATCTCAGGGCGGATGTGTTAGGTAACAATAGTCTGGAGAGTGTATAGGGTATAGGGACAAAAAGGGGGGGGGGGTACCCCTCTGCCCCATATCGTGCTGGGTATACGGTGAACGGTTGCAAGCCAGCGAGTCTAGTACCCGGACCTGATAATTCCCTAACGTCTATAAATTGCTCCGTTTTGTCTGGAGTATGGTCGGGAACAAGAACAACATTGTTTTCTCTGTTTTCTCAGCATATGCACACAAAACTTTAGAAAGGTCAGTGTTACAGTATTTGCTATAAAAACAATACATTAATTTGTAAAAATTACAGCAAAAGCAAATGCTGTATACTACCTTTAATTATAGTGTTGTCATTTGGCACAACATTTCTAAACACTAACCGCTATTGTTGCTTCTTTTCTTTTTAAAAGTAAAATGGCGTCTCGATATAACTATTACTAAAGTAACAATACTGATGCTTATGAGAGTGAGTTATAAATTACTTGAGCGTTATGAAGACATGTTAAAACACTTGTTTCGGGAATTGTGTGATTTTTGTAATGTTTTAATTTACCTTTAGTGATCTGATTCACTGTTAATGGGGATCAGTCTGGGCCTCCGTATAAAAACCTCACCAGAGGAACGTGTCAACAAACCTGCTGCTGCTGGCCTGAACGAAACTCCCAACATAATGAGCGCCACCACCACCCCGAACATTGCCTGGTACATTGGATGGTGCATCATGGCTGACACTCGCACTGTGTGTGAAATCATGTGACATTGAGATTATTATTATTACAGAGATTAAAACCAAATACTGAGCCACTAAGTATTTATTTGTTGTATTAACAAAAGGGATTTTGAAGACTTACTTCAACGTGGGTAATTATTCATTATTTCGCTCCTTTGCCCAAATCATGCTGATTTTTCCATTTTCATTCGGGGCGATTGTTTATAAGAAATACAAACCCCAAAAAATCATGCCGTAAGTTAGTTTCATGTTTAATTTTGAAACCGATAATAATATATAATAATATACTAATTGCAGAAAGCTTTTGTCATGGGTACTGAAGTACCACACATGCCAAGCCTGTGCGTGCAGAACCCTATTTCTTGGGCAATCACATTGGCCAATTTCAAACCCTACAAAAAGCTAAATCCCATATTTCAAAATGCATTTTATTTCTATCCTTGTTTCTTTGATAACTCGCACTCGAACGTACAGCTAGTCTGCTGACACGTTGAACCTAAAGTGTCAAGCTTCACAAAATACCTTTTTACAGTAGGGGGCCTATATAAACAAAATCGATGTCAACAATTTTCCAAGGCCGGGAAGAAAAAAGGTGCATCCCCTGGATTATACTTTTGGGGCGAATTTTGAATATCAAAGGCGAGATTACAAAGGGGTTTAACTTTACAAGTGACTGCTCATGTGACGATTCTATAATGCAAAATGCCTTTTATGAGGAAGTTCAGCTTTAGGTTGTGTATGCATTAGAAAAAAAGGAAACTAGCACAGACAGGCATTGGATTTTTTGGCAAGTTCGGGTGCAATGTGTATTCTTTCGTGAGTGCACGTTTTGATTTTAAAGGAAGATTTTGGCATGTGTAACACTGTCGTTGTAAGTATAACGAGCGAATAATTTTAAAATAAGCCCCCCCCCCACCCCCCCCCCCCCCCTCCCCCCCAAAAAAGAAAACCTCTGTGGGAGTACGGTAAGTGCCCCAAGCACCTTAAGACAATTTAATTAGCGTTCCGTCTGTCAGGGTTTGTTGTTTTGAAATTAAAAAAAGAATTGTAATGAATCTCTAAAGATATTTATAAGAGTGTGTTTGCAAAGATGATCGCATTATCGCTTATTTTCACCCTTTTTTTTCGAAACGTTGAGTATCTCTTGAGTTGAACAAACTGAACATAACAGACTGGTCTACGACCGTCCTTATTTGAAATAAGATTGCTTGTAAATAACATCGTGAAAAGCAAACGACTTCGCCTTAACGCAATTTGGGTTTTAAAGTGCCTGAAGTATACATCAATTAATGCACCTTTAATTAAAAATAAAATTGTCAATTTAAAATCCATGTATGAGATCAATGTGCGTGCTAGAAATGGACATTCAGAGATCTTCGTGTCTCGGGTTTTGAATTGGAAAGAAATGCGATAATTTAACAATGGAATGCGGTACCGGTACTGAAATTGAAACCGAAAATACCAGATTAATAAATAAGTTTATAAGCGACAATAAGTACATGTGTAATGTTATAAGGCGGCGGACATTTAATTCCGTAGGGAAATACGAAGTGCGATCAAAAAGTTCCGAGACTGCGCCTATAACAAGCAAAAACCGTACGTGATTTAAATCTGGCCGCCATCCCCTTCAAAGTAGTCCCCTTGTGCAGCGATACACCGCTCCCAGCGCTCCTGCCACGCTTGGAACGCTCCCTGGAAATCCCGTTCCTTAAGCGCGTCAAGCACCATCTGCGATTCCCGCTGGATCTCCTCCACAGTGTCAAAACGGCGATCCTTCAGCTTAACCTTCATTTTGGGGAACAGAAAGAAGTCGCAGGGAGCCAAATCCGGCGAGTAGGGGGGTTGGGGAGTGACGATTGTGTTGTTGCGGGCGGGAAACTCGCGCGTTTTCAACGCGCTGTGAGCGGGCGCGTTGTCATGTTGGATGACCCAATTGCCAGCGCGCCACAGTTCAGGCCGTTTGCGCCCAATGTTCTCCCTCAGACGCCTCAGAACGGTGAAGTAGAACTCAGCGTTGACAGTCTGTCAAAGAAAACGATGAGCACGCTCTTGGTTGCGCTCGTGACCTGAAGCGCCTTCCTCGGTCTTGGAGACTGCGGGCTCTTCCACTGCGAAGACTGCTGTTTGGTCTCTGGGTCGTAGCCGTAGATCCAACTCTCGTCGCCGCTGATGATCCTCGACATGAATTTTGGGTCATCCCGGGCCAGTTGACGGAGATCTTCGCAGACTTCGACACGGTGCTGCTTCTGCTCAAGTTTCAGGTCCATGGTGAAATCGCAAATGCGCACGTACCAGTGGCCACAAAAATGCGTGTAAACACAGATGCTGATGTTGATCAAGCGATGTAGGCCTAACTTGGAATACTTACGAAAGTTATTGCTTACCCCTGCTCTATGCACATTACTGTGCTGCGCTCCGTCCGATCGCAACAGAAACAGTCTCGGAACTTTATGATCGCACCTCGTAAAGCCCGGTTCATACTTCATGCGAATGCGAATGCGAATGCGAAGCGAATTTATGACGTCAACGCCAAATATTCGCGCTGCGAATTCGCAAAAGTTGAACACATTTCAACTTGTGCGAAGCTTCGCCGCGAATGTTTCATGTCGCCAAATTCGCTTCGCATTCGCATGAAGTATGAATAACCGGGCTTAAATGGGACAAAGTGAGTGATGCTGAGGCCGTGCGTTTTGGGCCTGGCACCACGAAAAATAGAACGGAAGACCGAATATACAGTACAGTTTAGTAAGTGATGTTTTCGTTAAATAGTTTTCTTCACAATTCGTTCGTAGAGGAAAACCATTAAATGGAAATTTTCAGCCACAGCACAGGCATTTCAGTTCTAACAAGTTAGCAAACTATTATATAAATCTTATAAAATTAAACAAAGTTTACGTTTGTATACAAGTATAAAAAGAATCATAAGATGAACTAGGCCTAAATTACTACATTTATTTATTTAGATTAATTAATTTTCAGAAGCTGGATTCGTAAAATAGATGTATACATCATTACATTAAAGAGAAACAATTAATACATGTAAATTAATAAGTCATATACATATCCATGATGAAACAATAACCTGTATTGGCGCGCAATACATAGAAATTCAGTCAATTCCATGCGAACGGTGATGACACCCATGCTCCACACCCCATGCAATGTCATGTTGGTTTCATAGTTACAAGAAGAATTTTCAAGTTTATGGCAAAAGTGTGTGTGTGTTCACGTAAACTATATACATGTACCGGTAATAGGATATCTTCAAAACGTCATGACCTCATTTCGGGATATGCGTTGTAGCTCGGACACTACTGGAGTGGTATAACAGTTTAAATTGCGCAGGCCCGTGGGGGCGGGGCGGAGGGGCAAGCCCCCCCCCCCCCAACGGCAACCAATCCCCCCCCCCCCCCCCATTGGCAAAAACCAAAAACATCAAAATGATATATAGTTCTGTTTTTCTTGTGATGTGGCCCCTAGCTGGTACTGTGCAGTGGCGTATCCAGCGGGGGGCAGGGGGTGGGGGGAATACTTTCCCCCCTGGCGGCATAAAAAACAAAAGGATATAGTGTTTTTGCAACTTTGTTTGCCCTCCCTGGCACAAAAAGCTGGATACGCTACTGGTACTGTGGTAGCCCCCCCCCCCCCCCCCCCCCCCCCCCCCGATGCCCGGAGCTGGCGACGGGGCTGAAATTGCGTAAATTCCTGTCCTGAAATTGAAATTTTTAACACAATGAAGGAATATTAAACCTTCTATAAAATTCAGTTAGGGATATTTTAAAATAACAACACTACTTACATTCTATATCTCCTCAAAATATACGTCGTTGTATCTTCCAGAATTCTGGACGCACCAAGATTCGTTGCAGAGAGCTTTTCGGAACCCGGAAATCCGACAAAATCAGAGATGAAGTATACATAAATCATTAACTGCACACGCTCCTGTTACTATGAATGTCAGCAGCTTTCGGAACACCAGCGCGGGGTTTTCATATGTTTATATCACCAGCACGGCGATTTTGAATATCAATAGCGAAATCTGTTTGTTAGGCACCTATTCAATTTTTGCATAGGTGCATTGCGGATTCTGGTACAACTCGGTCTGTACGTGCCAGGGTAAAATGTCACCTTTTGTATAGAAAAATGGGAACTGTCGTTTTAGGTAATGGTTTTGCACGCATGCTTTACTCGGGCAAATTGGGGCTAAGTTACAGGTTATCAATTTTTACCTCGAATATACTGAAAAGTATCTACATCATCATCCCCGACGCAAAAATTCCATCTTCACATTGTATAAGCTTAGCAATTAGATAAAGGAAGACTTCAATCGGCGGATTTATAGAATTATTTTGTACCAAAATAGTGTGCTGACTACCTATCACACCTCCACACATACTCGTATAAATTTCCTCGCTGTTTAAAACCCCGAATACAACTACTCACCCATAAAGCGAGACTTGGGCATCGAAATGCCACACTATAATCGTGGCAGTAATTATTACCGTAGTATGTGGATCAGATGCACCGAGTTAGAGTCCGACTGTTTTGGGTTTTTTTTTTCGTATTTATTTTGGACAAATGTTGTTAAACACGGGTTAGAGTAAACTTAAAAGATTGCTCTGTTTCTAAGTGGCGTTTACGGTAATAGAGCCTGAAAAAAAGGTCACGCAGAGGGCTTTCCGGAACCTCTTGCGGCCCGCCTATATGGACAATTTACACTGGGTTTCCTTTTCTCTTGTTATAATTTTTGGCAGACTGATTTCTAACCGTAACCACCCAAAAAAATGTTCACACTGGAATTTTGCCTTGGGATTCTTTAAGTAAAAGTGGGGGAAAATACTTGACGGTGGGTAAAAATCGAATTTTATTGACGACTTTTCACATCCGGTATTTTTGTTCCCACGTCTCCTTGTTCGGTTACGCTTGTTTTCACATCGCGTACACATACGTGAGAACGAAACTTGCGAAGATTTACCTACCTACAGCCGATGGGTTCTAAATTAAGCCTGGCTGGCTTGAGTGTCTCGCTTACAGTCTCATTCATATATCAACGGTCACATTATATTTTTTTCCGAAAATGCTAATGAGTCCTGCACGTTTATTCAAAAAAATTTTGCCATAGAAGAAATTGAATTCTTCTATTTAACTTTCAGTTTTTACCTAATGATTGCCACACAATTATTTCATAAATGTGCATCTTTGTACGATTATACACTAGTATGTGTTTTAGATTTTCGGAAGTGAGAGGTCAATTTATGGCACGATATTTTTCTTTCACATCGGGCGATTTATCAGTTTCCTTGAATCGATATGCTAGTAATAATTTTACAAAGGCCTTTTTCGAGGGTGATTTTCATAAGAAATCAATCTACCAAAAATAATTGATTTTTTCTTCTTCAGTTTTTGCACGTTAATTTTCTTATTCAAGGTTTCCGAATGCGCACCACCAGGGGTAAACTTGCAGGCTCTAGAAATATCCGCCACGATTATGCTACGTTTCTTGATGGCTAAGATCACGCGTAGTAGGCCTAACTGTTCTGTTCAGATTGACATCTATAATTTTGGGAGGCTAATCATCCTTACTCGCAGCTGAGATGCTGAATTGCGAAGGACGCGGCTACAACAATTAAAGGCGCCTTTGGCAGCCGGCCACATCGACCCTTATATGACCACGGAGCTCGAAACCAGAGATTGATTTTTCCGGAGGGAGGAAAGCCAAAGGACCCGGAGAAAAGCCCTCGTGGCACAGGAAGAACCAACGCACAACTCTACTCACATGGTCCGAGCCGGGAACCCGGGCCACATTGGTGGCCACATTGGTGGGAGGCGAGCGCTTTACGCACAAGCCACCCATGCCACCATCTATTGAGCAGTCTATTATGTTAAATTGATTTTTTAAATACGGGCCATGGAATATAGACTTGCCTCGTCCTGGCTACTGGTTGGGCCGTTATCCGGAATTCGGCCCACTTTCAAAAGTGTAAGCCAAGGACTATGTGGGTTACAACTGTCAGTTATTAAATGTACATGGAATAAATCAGTTAATGTTCGAAACACGGAGCAATCACTCTTTATTTCCCTTTTGTATTCTCTTAAACACAACAAACTCTTGCAATAATAGTAAAATGCAATTTCAAAAGGATATGGTCGACCTGGCGTAGGCCTATACTGTTCTCGGTAACTCACTCTGTGCACAATTTTTTGTTATTTTTTCTCCAACAAATTCGTTTGAAAAGAACATTCATAAACAATTGGGTACTTTAATAAAATACTAAGAACACTGTTTAACATGGATATTTTGACTCAACTTACTAGTAGAATAGCTATTAAAAAGCTGGCGGTCATTTTGAACTGAAAATTTTGCTACCATTTTTAATTTAAATTCTTAGCGGCCATCTTGGAAAAAATAACAAATACAAAATTATAAGGCCCGCATCCTTCTCTTTTTGAAAAAAACCCGGACGATAAACTGGTATTTGTTTTACTTAGCCTAATAGAAAAAACAACCACTGTTCACAACCGGTTAAAAGTCCGGAAGTCCTGTTACACAAGTCTGAACAATTCTGGAAACTCCTTGAAGTAATGCTCAGGTTTACTTTGTTGCAGGACCTTATAATTATACTACTATGGAATTAGAGGGCTGACGTAAGAGGCAGAATTAGGGTTGTGTTCATCAGCGACACCTGAATTGACCTATCGCGGTCGAATCGCGTCAACGCAGCTTGTGAATTATTGTCCAAGCACATCAATTATAATTCCACGTGGAACGCGCAAAATTTGAGACAAAATTACCACACAAAATTCCCACATAGGGTTGTCTAAGGGGCGTGGTTAACTTGTAAATTGCGATAGGTCAATTCTACGGAAGCCCGTTAGGGCCAGGTACCTCTTCCTCTTTCACAGCGGTGCGTTTCTCTTTCACGGTGGTGCGTTTCTCTTTCATGGTAGAATAACTCGCGGCCGCGACTTATTTATCTGGCAGCCGCGACTTAATAATATCGCGGCCGCGACTTATTTATCTCGCGGGTGCGACTTAATTAATAGTGAAATAATGGGTACAAAAAGGGTTAAAAGGTCTGTGGCATTCGCAACATTCTACTCCTTTTTCCATCTCATGTTTTGTTACTTTTATTGAAATTGTACTTTTTGAAACATTACACAATTCCATGCTTTCCCTGACAAATGCTGTGGTGGCATTTTGGGAAGACACTGTTCACCTTGGGAGTTTTCTGTCCAAATAATTATGAACCCAAAATATGCTCACTGAAAAGATTTGTGAGAAAATTGCTCACTGGCTTACTGTTACTATACTGAAACTTCAACGAATCACCAAAGAAAAGAAAATTTACGATTTATTAGCAAAATATCTAAAATTCTGGCTTTTTTGGTACTGAAATAGCTGTAACATTGAGGTTTCTGTCTGACTGCATCACACTTTTGCTTATGAATAGGGAAATCGCATTAGCATAATAATTTTTTAAAAGCACGAAAAAGCTCTTAAAATGGCAAAATGAAAATTGAAATAACGTTAAATGGAATGCAAAGGTGCATTTCCAAGGATTGCATAAAAAAATTACATCACATGGGCCCTTGAAGACTAAGCACAATTTTCACATTATGCGTGATGACACATCAATTAAAAGCACTCCTGATAAAAATGTTCCGCTTTAATACAGGCGGTTTATATCCAGACAAATATATTGAATCCCAAATAGCTAGTGTATGAAACCCCAGAAGCAATGTTTATCAGAGTCGAGATCACTTTTTTCAATCCAAAAGAGCTAAACTCCCTGTATGGAATATGTGCAGATAAGACCGTGGTATTAAGCAGTTTTTTTTTTTTTTAATAATTATCCCTTCAAAAAGTACCTGCGAAAAGAATGAAAATTGCATTAAGGGTAGATTTGCAACATGCACATTCCATATGCATTGCTGCAGGATTGTCACCTGGCTTGCAACTAATAATGAATTTGTTTTTTGTAAGACAAATTTGCTCCTGATCCTCCGTATTTGCTCCTTCTCCCCTATATTACATGATAGAACGTGCTTAATAGGTGCCTTGCCATTATAAAACGTTTCAGGTGTCGCAAATTTATCATTCAACATTTAAAAACACCCATGTAGAGTTTATTGCTGTTTATAAGATGTTCAAACTCTGCCAAACATGGGAAATTTAAATGGTTGAAAAATATTACTTTTTGTCCCCAAACAAAATATTCTTGTAACAAAATGTACACACAATTTATTCGGATGCAATGTATATTTCCGTGCGCCGTAAGAGTATTCGTACCACTCTTATCAGAGAGTGGGGGGGGGGGGGTGACAGTGTCACAACTAATACCACTTTAAAATGTTTTTGCAGAAAACGACAGATGCTGCGCTTAAAAGGAACAGATATTTACCTTTGTTTTATCTTCGAATAATTTCTTTCAATTCGCTTTTTTCAGAACCACGGAAAAAGGAATATATTTTCATGATAACTCATTATTTTATTGTCGAAACATAAAAACATTCCACAATTTCTTTTTCATCACATCTTTCAAATAATCAATTGATGTATAGTGTTAATCTATACCTCGGAAGCTATTCATTACTGACCAACAGTAAAAACTACTAAGCTGTTATTAAGTCGCGGCCACGAGATAAATAACTCGCGGCCGCCAGATAAATAAGTCGCGGCCGCGAGATAATTAAGTCGCGGCCGCGAGTTAATAAGTCGCGAAAGAGAGGCTATCTACCATGAAAGAGAAACGCACCACAGTGAAAGAGAAACGCACCGCTGTGATACCTGGCCCTAACGGGCTTCCGTAGAATTCCGGAAAAACATTGCAAGGGAAAATTTGTTTGTTTAAGTATAAATCTCTTCCCCCAACAACTGGCTGAATTCCTCCGTGTTCTGCTTTTAAAAGGCTAACAAGCCTTTCTTTTTGTCGTATGGCTTTAGCTGTAGTTACAACCTCGCACGAATGACCATATCCATGCAAGACAAAAATACCTATTTCGAATAGGGCTGTAGATAATACAAAAAGTGATGTTCTTTTCTGAGAGCTGTGAGTGGTTTAATTAATACCAGTGACGTCAGCACTCTAAAATAATTTCAGACAATACGACATTCAGCACTAGAATAACTCGAAAAATATTAGCAGTATTTAGTTTTTGGTTTTGTTTTTTTATTAGACTATAATGAAACACAAACTTTAAGTAAAAGCAACTTACACCGTTAATGTAACTTGTATAACATATTTTGTATCACTGCAATGTTATAAAACGTGTATATTTCTGAGTAGAATACGATTCCCCAAGCAAAATGCCATAACACCGTCAGTGGCGGATCTACGGGGGGGGGGGTTTGGGTTTGGGGGCTGAGAAAAAAATTAAAAATAACCAGTGTCGGGTGTCGAAAATTCGGCACGCTGGGGTGTGTAGGCCAATCACCTCAGGTAAACTCCCTCCCCTTAGTTAAAACCTAGATCCGCCCCTGACCGTTGATGCTAAAGAATATCTAAAATAGCATTGCATGATTGCAAAGCTATGCATACATTTAACATTGTGCATTTTGATATCCCTAATATTGGCTATATTAATTTTTAGTATTTCTAATAAGAATTCGATACACAATCAAATTATTACATGTTTCCGAGTGTAACTTTTCGTGTTCTGAGTGTAAACATTTGTTTGCAAGACAATGCCTTGCAAAACCGGTGACATGTACCTTGAAGAATTCCCGAACCCCCCCCCCCCCCTCCCCCACCGATGGCCTGTTCGATGTTGGGTGCTTTAAAATGAGTTCGCATTCGCAAAAGATAGTTGTTTTCGGTTACAAGATTAGGCCTACTGAGAGAAATCTGCGTCATTTTTAGAAGTTATTATATATAAAATGAATGCATATTACAATATAATAGACAATTATTTCTACATGAAATAATAAAACAGTTACTTTTGAGAGCTGTTTTTATCAAGTCCCGTCTGGCCCGCTAGTGTCATTTGGCTAAAAGTTGTCGCTGCGGGCAGCAAACAAATCAGACGTCAGAAGACAAAGTCAGGTTTTTTTTTGCTATAGATACAAACGAGGACGCCGTTTTATTATGTCAGATTTGTTTGCTGCCCGCAGCGATGACTTTTAGACAAAATGGCGCCAGCGGGCTAGTCGGGACTTGATAATAGAAACAGCTCTCAAAAGTAACTTGTAATTATTTCATAGCAGAAATAATTGCCTGCTTTACTGTAATATACCTATACATGTACATAAAAACCACAAAATGGCGCAAATTTCTCTCAGTAATTGAACATCCTATTTAACGTTGGCCAGGTAATCGGGCCATGAAGCTATTATATATGGAAATTAATGTTGTCGAAAAATAGACCGATTGATCGCAACGGCGCAGTTAAAGGGAATTACTAAAAATTATATAGGCCTACAGCGTCCACCCTATAAGGACAAAGCATCGAAAGAACCGCATTACATAATTAGCTTATTGTTTTAAACTACAGGGTAAAATCAACTGTAATCCCTGCAGAATTTTTGCCCAGTATCAATGTATGTAAACCATGGTGCAGTTTTCTATTTAAATCATAGACCTGGCGAACCACGAAAACTTTTCAGGTGAGGCTTTCACCCCGTGTAAAACACCGTCATTTTAAAATTTACATTTTTATTTGTGCTTTGTTTTAAACAGCTATGCTACTCATAAATTAATTTACAAAAAAAATAATACATCGTTTGCCTTCAGTAAAGCTCCAACTATAAGGCATGCATGCAAAACCTTGAATAACATATTCCTCTAGAATAAGATTTATTTAAAAAAAGAATTTAAGATGAATGTATGTCATATAGTAAAATGATCTACGGCAACACTTCTTTATAGACTGCAGGCTGCGGTGGTGCTGCTATACTAGGCCTACGTTGACAGCGTCTTGGTTCTTCCTGTAGCCCACACAGGCCTGGTGGTCGCCTGTATATAGGAAAGAGTGCAAATTCATGAATAGGGAAAAGTGACCCCCCAAAAAATGAGTCACAAGTCGCCAGAGTTATTTTTGAGTTACAGGCCCTTAAACATGACAGGCCCTTAAACATTACAATGGAAATCAATAGGAACTGTCAAGGTTTTCACCCACATATTGTCGACATTCATCAGGATGTCAAACTGAGTGATATATCAAAATGAATAGCCAAGTATATATGCTCTTTCTCATGAAGTAAAAACTCACTTGTCAAAAAATTACCTGAAGACTCATTTCGTAGGATCCGGTCACAATTATTTTACCGACTCTTTACCCATGATGCATCGCAACACAATTGCGCTTATAAAATGAGCAAAATATATACTTTTGGCAATGGCATAACCTCTAACCTCATGCCAACCCTACCATGTCCTAAATCCTATTCCCAACCCTAACCCTATTTCTCACCCTAATCCCCACCCTCACACTTACCCTATGTTTCTCATTGTTCTGGGATAAGGGGACTGGTGAGCATGCGCAGTATAACCTACAAGTCGCATTTTCAGGGAATCTGACATTCACGTGACACCCGGGCTTGAAACACTTTTCCAATTTGCTCATTTCAATCATCCCAACTGCCTATTTTAGTTAACTCTCTAGCACAAGAAATTACATATTTCTTAAATAGTGTATGAGAGCGATGACTTACTTATTGACGAGAACCAACACAACGATTAATATGATAATAAAGAGGACGACACCTCCGGCTACAGCAGCTATGGGTAACACCGATATCCCTTGCTCCGCTACCAAAAAAAAACAAGAAGAGCATTTAAAATATATATTCTGAAAACGTTCGGTTGATTTATCACTTCTTATAAGCTATTTCTTATTATTTAGAGATATTATCATATTGTTTTTTCAAGATAATTCGTCAAACAATCCACAAGGGAAACTGACCAGGTAAATTTGAATACATTTTCAAAGTGAACAAAGAAAACTGACGGGAGCGCGATTCGACCCTGCGACTTCCGAGTTACCGTACCGGCACTCTACCAACTGAGCTATCTTGCCCTATGTTGGCGGTCTCCCAAATTGTCAGTATCTTTGTTCAGTGTGTGCTAGTCACCATAAGGAAAGACAGCTCAGTTGAGCGCCGGTACGGTAGTCCAGAGGTCGCAGGTTCGAAAGTTTTTTTCTTTGTCAGAATCAGTTTTCTTTGTTTACTTTGAAAATGTATTCAAATTTACCAAGTCAGTTTCTCTTGTGGATTGTTTGACGAATTATAAGTTAAAAAGTCGTATCCTCATTAAGTGATTCCCACAATGTCGCTTCCCAGGTTGAATCGTACACTCTAAAAACCGATTGGTTGAAAACAACAAATAATTGGTTGTTTTAACCAACACACGTAATCCGTTTTTAGAGTGATAAAATTGGGCGTGATCCCTGGCTACACGACATCATGGGTTTATGACTTCTGACTATATATAGTTCCCACCCGAACAAAGATACTGAGAATTTTGGAGACCGCCAACATAGGGCAAGTTAGCTCCGTAGGTCGTAGGTTCGAATTCCGCTCATGTCAGTTTCCTTTGTTCACTTTGAATTTGTTTTTCAAGATATCAGTCTGATTTCCTCATAATACACATTTGAACATTAGCATACAACTATTTAACAAATATAAGAAGAAAAAAGAAGCCATTCCCATCCAATTTCAAACCAGAGTGAAAACCTGTCAACAGAAGTACAAACTTACTCTCGGCGCAGGTGTCTCCATTCCATCCAGGAGGACATTGACAGACAAACCCGTTGATGACATCGTCGCATGTTGCTCCGTTGCGACACGGCGAATTCTCACAGAAATTGGGTTCTGCAAATTGCAAAGTTCCAAAGCGCTATTAATAACTACACAAATCTGAGTATGTGATGCACTGAATACTAACGGATACCGCAGTTTTGGCTGCAGTACCGTGACAGTACGTATTTACCTTCGAAATCGTCTTTGGAATTCAACTCTCGCAGGTGCAGAATTTCTTTCACAATAGCGGATGTGTGCTTTTCCTGAGTCCGGTTTCATTTGATATTAGCTTAGATACAATTAAATGCAGGAGTCAGTGTATGGGTATTTACTAGTGCCACGGAATTTTGAACGAGATTGTAGCGACATTTCGTTTTGTTTTTGGTTTCTTTTGTTTTGTTTTGCATGTAAACATGTCCTCTAAAAACGATTTATCATAAATAATTGTATCACTATTAAGTATTATTAAAGAAACGATCTATAACAAAATAGCATCAACAGATGATACCGGTCAGCCTTTTGAGATGTCTTTGGAATGTGGAAAGTTGGACGATAATTTTCTTTTTACAGTTTGCTTCAGGAGATTTTTTTGTCAGTGACGTGTCCCAGAAACCAAATTATTTGATAGTTTAGAAAAAAAGTTTTTCTTGGAAGGGGAGTGGAGTCACAAGAGGGCGCAATTTTTTATCATTTTACGAATATTCATAATGTCATGATCCACCTCTATGCTAATATTTTGATTGTTTTGGATGTGTGACATCCCTAATAAGGGGGTAGCGGGAAAGTTTGAAGGAGTTTGTGTTTCTTTTATTTTACATAACATTTATAGGGATTTTTTGGGTAGATCTTTGGGCGTTCAGGCTGGCTCAATTTGCTGGTGAGTTCTCGTCAGAGACCGAATGAGGTCGGAGGTGCAGTAGCACGAATTTGTAGAGCGTTAGCTCGAGAAATATCTTCGTGGGAAAATTTGTTCCCCAAAACAGAGGCGATATCCAATGAATTTGACCAGCGATAGCTGTAGAAAAGTATTAGACTGATCAATCAGTCAGATTTTTCCAGCTAAGGGAGTCAGGCTGCTTTTAAGACAGCCCTCGTCTTTAAAAAAAACTGTAAGTTTCTTGTACGTAGTTAATTATTGATCATTTTGCTTTGCATCAATCTTATTTTAATATCAAATATATCAACACGGTATACATTTGCAATTTATGGCGGTGTCACTATTTGCAAATTCATGATTTGATTTTTAATATCCATTTGCGTATAAGGTTCTACGTTTTTGTACATTAACATAGCCGTTCAGTAGGATGCCAACGCCCGTTACATAATTCATTAGAATCCTCTTGCGTAAAACATGCAGAGTTACAGTTTGAGACTCGTATATATACACCTGGGGCGACAACATCTCATTCTTGAGTTTTGTAACTGTGACGGCGTGGGGCATCGTCCAAGGTTGGGTTCTGTAACTGTGACGGCGTGGGGCATCGTCCAAGGGACATCAATCCACGGGCCCGTCCAATCAACAATACATCGGTGCATCAGCAAATACCAAGCCAGATCGCTTCGGATGCATGGGCATGTACCAGTAAAGCTTACATTTTCATAGCTTTTTACAACTATTGGTAGGATCAGGTTGTAAAACCAACCAGTGAAAAACCTATAACATAACGATTAAAGGGACACATTGCTTTGGATTTTGCGATTTGGGCTATAAAACTTAAATGGATATGGTTGGGAAGCTTTTTTAAAAGTAGAATATAAAGATTCACATAACTATCCCTTCAAATTGCGTGGTTTTTGTTTAATTTCGTGACAAATAACGGTCCGCCATTTTGTAGAACCAAATTTTTTGCTCCACAAAATGGCGGACCGTGTTCACCAGTCGTATTTCCAGTCGCATCTGGTTAAAGTACGTTCTGTTGATCCATTTTGATGTGATGTGGCACGGCGCGCAGCACTGGCGATATGTGTCGCGAGGTAGAGAATTGTACCTGGCGATCATAATTCTGTATAGGTTCACAAGGCCACTGGCTGCGGCGCCAGCCTATAGACTCTTACAGCGTATTTTGCGCATTATTTAGACGGTGGTGTTTACCACTGGAAATAACTCTATGTTTCGCGGGTCAGATGTCAGGGGGCAGCGGCCAATTTTTTGTTTTGTAATCACTACTCACTAATTACAACACAGTATACGTGTTTTTTTGCATGAACAACTCTTATAAAAGATAAGGAACATTTCCAAACAGCAACATTTCATGACATTTGAAGGCAATGTGTCCCTTTAATATCTCGCAGTTGGTAGACTTGCGCTGAGTTAAATTTTGGGTTCATAAATCTACCGGATTATTAAGAAACACTTGTACATATTATTGTAAATAAATATAAAAAAATAAAAAATTTGTAAATATCAAAGTTTGCGGAGGAGATTTATTTTTTTAGTCGGTGACGTGTCCCGGAAACAAAATTATTTAATAGTTCGAACCGGGTTTGTGACAATCAATTCATGCACCTTTACAATACAAAGACAAATTGTCAATGGAAAATCTAGGCCTATGCTATAGGCCTACGAACTTATTAAAAATTGTATAAAATATCAGATCACAGTGCGTGCTGGAAAATGGACATTCAGAGATCTTGGTGTCTCGGGTTTTGAATTGCAAAGAAATGCGATAATTAAACAATGGAATGCGCTACTGAAATTGAAACCGAAAATACCAGATTAATAAATACGTTTATAAGCAAGTACAATGAGTACAATGTGTAATGCCATAAAAAGGCTGACATTTAATTCCGTATAGGGAAATGAATGGGACAAAGTGTTTAATGCTGTCAGTGAGTTTTTGGCCTGGCACCACGAAAAATAAATTTTCAAACTGAATTGCTAATTTATTTGCATTAGATACGTTATGGCTTTCTAATGAGATATTCCATCAAAAAAATCGGCCACTGAAACAGACGTTGTAAGTTTCAAATTTGAAAAAGGAGTGGGACGTTTTTATTAGTGTTGAAGCATGGAGCAATCTTCGCGCGTAGCGCATAATAAATCGGAAGACATACGGTGCAATGTATGTGAAAATGTGAAAATCCATTGAATTGAAATTTTTCGCCACACCACGGACATTCCGGCTTTAACAAGTTGGAAAACTATTATATCAATCTTACAGATTAAACAGTCTGTCAATATAAAGGCGAAAAAATGTTTACGTTTGTATATACAAGTATAGAAAAAAGATATATATAAAATGAAATACTAGGCCTAAATTACTGCATTTGTTTATTTAGTTGAAATAATATTCAGAAACTGGATTCGTAAATAGATTAATGCATTATACATTCAAGGGGAGCAATTCATACATGTAAAATAATCAATCATACGCACATGCATGATGAAACAATGGCGCGCAAAATGTCAACAACTTTAGTTTACAAATTCAGTCAGTTTTTTTAACATATCAGCTCACATGTTTGCACAATACACAGAAATTCAGACAATCCCGTACAAACTGTGATGACACCCCGCTCGACACCCTTTTCCGGTGTCACGTTGGTTTCATAGTTACACGAAGAATTTTTAAAATGACACCAAAGTTTATGGCAAAAGTGACATGTGTATGTTCACGTAAACTCTAATACAGCCATCTTCAAAGCGTCATTGAGCATATCAGGAGTGGCAACAGTTTTGCTCGTTAATGTAAATTGAGTAAATTCCTGTCGTGAAGAGGACATTTTAAACATCATTAAAGAGCAACTAAAACGCCAATTTTATTTTGACTTTTTGGATATTTCCGACAGTTTAAATACTCTTTTAACTGATGGAGATTAGTTTGCAGACGAGAGGAATTTTTTTATTTAAAAAAAAGGGTTGTTATTCTGAACCATTTATCCTGTTTCGCGAAAGCTCATTATGTATGTAAATGTATGTACGTGACCCCGTGACGTACACGTGTAGAGTCGGTTGATGCTACAGCCAAACAATATGCATGTACGTACGTGGAGTTGATGCTGCTGGAAGAGTTTTGGTCGACATAACTCCTCCGTTTTCTCGTCTATTTTGTCTAATTTTGATATTATTTCAGTATGAGCATGGTTCTGAGATAATCATTATGCCTCGATCGTGTGTAGTTGGGGGTTGCAGGAGGAACAGCGACAAAAACCCTGACCTAACCTTACTGCGATTCCCAGTGCTGAATGGAGTTCAAAGGCGACAGTGGGTCCGCTTTGTAGACAATAAGATCTGATTTTCGGCTGTCGAAATGGTCGAAAATATGTGCACCTTTTTGTGCAGAACATTTCGTAAAAGACTGTATTAATGATAGTGTTAGTATGAAAACTCAGCTGGGTTTGAAGGCACAATTCCGTTTGAAGGCTGGAGCCATTCCAACTCTAAAGGCACCGAGCGTTCCAATCCTGTCCCGGACTCACGCGCACCAGACCACGACGATGTTCCCTGCGGTTGCCGGCTCGAGGAGCCAGAGCCCCGGCCGTCTCCCTCCCTGTCCACGCTCGCTTGACTCAACATGCATTGTACACGTACAGTACCGTAAATAGGCTGCGTGCGATTGAGTCTGGTACCTTATAACAAATTGTGTGTATAGTTCTGAGAAGGTTCGGGTCCATATGAGGGCTGCATAAGCAAAGTCGCCAGACTAGAGTATAGCATCAGCTCACACACAACTCACCGCGCAGGTCTCAATAAAAGCCGACTGCAAACAAAGGAAAGTATGACTCATAACTAGCTTTTCAGCAAGAACAAGCCTACAACCCCAATTCTAAATGTGTCTCACAAAGATGTCAACACTTTAAAATATGTTTACCGTAGTGTTACACCTGAATCATGTGCAAAAAGCACAGCAAGTAATACTAGCCTTAGACAAAAAAATACATACAGACTCTACGTAAAACATTGTCGTATAATACAGTGACGCCATATGTTTCAACACGTATACGTCATCACTCGCGCGATACGGCACGCAGTTGACCTCGGCCTTTTCTGAATCGAGTCAAAGTGGCTCAGAAGGAAAAGGCTCAAAAACATTTTTTTTTATTTTTTCAGAATAATGAAACTTGTTACATTAGTTTTGGGGAGGCATAAACTATCAGATAAGTCCAAAAAGTAAAACAAAAATTGGCGTTTTAGTTGGTCTTTAAGGGATATTAAAACTAAAGGTTTTCCCGGCCGAATTCGTCAAATCAGCAGTCAAATTCATTAACGTGCATTCGTGTCCGAGCGATTTTTCTTAGCTCGTTGCTCCCATGCTTCATTTTCAAACTTTGATCCTTCAATTTCGTTTGCAGACATTGAATTGTGTACTTTAACGCATTTAATTTAGAAATAGCTTCATTCAATTAGACGATGCATATCCGTCATTCAATTTCGCGCCGGGTGACTGGAAGGAGAATTCCCTACCGAATTTTACTTTCGTTTTCGTCTATGGTCAATCATCTTCGCACTTCGAGCCTTCAAATTGGAGAAGGAAAGTACAATGTGAAGGCTATGAGGAAAACTTTAAGATAACAGGAATGCACGACAAATTAAGGTGCGTATAGAACAGAAAAGGAGAATACATATATAATATGATAGAGGTATGTTCGACGTATTGGCTTGTAGGCCTATATTTCTTTATATCACAAACGACAAATTACAGATCAGAAATGCATTTAGTCCAATAATGATTGGAGGCGATACTCGCCCTGGACCTTCATCACGGATGCTAATACAGAAATCTCTGAAATGCAGTTTACTGATTTGTAATTTGTACAACAAACACACACACAAATATGCACACTCTGTGCATGTGTATTATGATTTATGTTTGTGCCAATTAAGATTATTCTGATTTTTTTCACAATGGTTTATTTTCTCCATTTATCACATTTTGAAAGTAATTGCATATTTGTCTCTCCATTTTCCATTTGCTTTTTTCATCCTTTTTTATGCATTCCCCACTCCCTTTTTTTCATTTATTACTCCTTTATGTTATATATGCTTACTTTGTGCTGTTTTATTTGAGTGTACTTAGGTGTTATTCTTTCTTTTCATAATTATTCAAACAGAAACAAAATACGATTCTGAAGATTAACATTAAATGAAAAACATTGCACGAACGTCACAAATGCTTGCCTATTCACGAAATTGAATGCCCAAATGTTTACCGCGGAGTGTCCGCGCGAATTTGAATGCTATTTGCATGTTTTTCCAAATTGAATGCTGACTCTTCAATTTTGTATAACAAGAGTGTGCAATCGCATAGGCTACTCATGAATTTAAATTGAATGATCAGTTTTGCTCTTTGAATGGTGATCTAGATCGTCAATCAATTTCGTGCTAAATTGAATGAACCTATCGTTAATTCGGATGTACGGTTTACGAAGTTGGGCGGGAAAACCTATATTATAAAATTCCGCTGGGGATATTTTAGAACAACAATACCACTTACATTCTGTATGGCGTTGTATCCTCAAGACAAACGTTACGTCGTTGTATCTTCCGGAATTCTGGACCCACCAAGTTTCGTTGCAGAGAGCTGTTTTTCGGAAACCGGAAACTTCCGACAAAATCAGCGATGAAGTAAAAATAAATCCTTACAGTGTGTTAACTGCGCATGTTCCAGTGACTACGTCAGTAGATCAAGTTTCGGTGCATTAGTATGAGTTTCCATGTGCTTTATATATTCTCAGCACGATTTTGAATATCAAAAGCGAAATCTGTTTGTTAGTCACCTATATAGCCTATTCAATTTTTTGTGATGAGTTAGTTTCAATTGCGTATTAAAGTTGTGGCATGGCTTTTCGGTTTACGTGCATTGTGATTTCTGGTACAGAAATCCACGTGCCAGGAGAAAATGTCACCTTTTGTACAGAAAACAGTTGTTTGTATAACTGTCGTCTTAGGTAAGGTATAGGCCTACTCTTGGTTTTGCACGAATGCTTTATATTTGGGGCCAAATTGGGGCTATGTTATACAGGTTATTAATTTGTATCCAAAGCTAGAGTGTGCTTTTAGGGCCGATATCTGAAAAGGGCTCTACTCACTCACATTGGAAAACTGCCATATAGACTTGGTTCCAAGTCTGTGATCGTGGTTTTTGTCGGCCTGCTATAGCCAATACAGTAGTGCCGGAAATAGCGCCCTCTTGCGTCATCTTGTGACGGTATTCCACTGAGGATCCATTCCGCCGACTGTCTGAGGGAGGTGGAATAACTGGTGCTGTAACCCACCACTGCAGGGGTTCTACACCATCGAGGCGGTACGCTACCAAGGGGACTGGCGTCAAGACAGGGCGGCCGGTCGAAACGTCACAGTAGGCCTATGCATTTTTGTATGCAAGTTCGCCCCAAACAAGGCTAAAACGGCCCGTAAAACACACTTTTGGAACGCCGGCTAAACACGGCCATTTACAGAGCACTGCTTTCGAGATGCGTTATCAGGCCCGTCGCTAAGGGGGGGGGGGGGGGGTGGGGGGGGGGGGCGGAGGGGCCACATACCCCCGGCAACCAATCCCCCCCCCCCCCCCCCCCCCAAGATTTTGTTTCCTAATGTTTGGTGCATTCAAGACTTCATTTGTTGCATTCTTACATTGAGTTTTGTGACATCCTTTGACGGCTGAAGCATTCAAATTAGCGAACGTCGGTGTGCATTTGACGTAGTATACCATGCTTTTCTTTTCTTATTAGTTTATGTGCAATCATTTTCATCAAATAGTCATTCAAATTAATGAAATTTTGAATTGATATATTTTCCTATTGTCTTCTGAGGTTTTTGTGAAAATTTTGTAACATTTATAATATGTAACATCTGAACTGTTATGAGGATGATGTATACGAACTAATGAAATGAAAAGGGCTATAACAGTTGATCTTTGTTTGTTTTAAAGTTTGACCCAAAAAATAGGGGGATCTGTATGTTGACGTGTTTAAGAATCCTTTAACTTTTTAACTTTGTTTACTGTTCTTTTTCGTTCCGATTCACCCATCGATCTCTTCATGTGCAAGTTATCGGGGCATGTATGTTTGGCAATGGTTGTACCATCGGGAACACTTCTCTTGGGTAATTTGTTTTCTTGGGCCGATCCATCAGACGATCACACCACACCTCTCGTAGGCTCGCCATCTTATCTGTCTGAAGACTTAATTAAGAAAAACTTAGTGGTGCACCTAGGGATTGAAGACATCAGATATTACGTTGAGATAACTCAGACTTTTATAAGAATACGGACATGCAGGAAAGATGCTTTAAAAAGGTGAAATATGTCCATAATGCTAGGTTCACACATTCCCGATTTTTAAGCCGAATCGCCGCGAATAGCAATTCTTGAGTAAATCGGGGCATGGTTCTTGGCTGCCTCGGGATGATTCTATTAGTTCGGTGAAAGATCGTTAAAGATCGGGAAGCGCCCTGACAATTTTGGACATGTTCAAAATTGTCGGGGTGATTCGGGAACCAATTTCAATTCTTGGTTTATTCTTGTTGTATTCCTAACTAATTCTGGATATTCTTACAGCATTCTTACAAGTTTCGTAGAGTTATTCTTGGTGTTTAACAGTCCAGAATCATGCCGAATCTTTACGAATGTATCAAGAAATGTACGAATATTAGAAGAATAATTTATGAATACACTAAGATTTTGTTAAGAATAAATAAGAATAATCTAAGAACTTAGCAAGAATGAATCACGAATAATGCTGAATTATCAAGATTTTCCAAATAACTTATTAAGAATACCTAGGTACCGTAGCAAACCAGAAATGAAAACCAAAAACACCGTAAAGGTCTACGGGTGTACGGGTGTGTAAGAACAAAACAAAGGGGTTAAATGGCGTCACCAACGTTGAGAA
This sequence comes from Hippasteria phrygiana, assembly GCA_037893225.1. Lineage (NCBI taxonomy): Eukaryota > Metazoa > Echinodermata > Asteroidea > Valvatida > Goniasteridae > Hippasteria > Hippasteria phrygiana. The sequence continues at coordinate 333,369 of JAZGUH010000682.1, forward strand.
ACCTTTTGGGCAAATGTACGGGGGAAATCAGAACCCCCTCCCCCTCCCCCGGCCCCATCCCCCGCCTGCAGACATCCTGGATCCGCCCCTGGGGCAGGTTCAAAAGTGCTGGAGTTCAGAGTCATCAGGCCTATTCAGAACAAACTCTGCTGGCGATTTGTGGGTTTGTGGGCCAACAAATTCGAGAGGGTAGGCCCTTTTAATACCTCCATGGTAGGCCAAACAGGGGCCAATTTCAAGGCGATGCTAAGCACAAATATTTGCTTAGCATGAAAAGTCTTCCTTGATACATACACTGAGGATTATGCCCCCCTACCAACCAAATGTTGATGTGAAGTGTATCTCATGTGGCTGGCATTCAGCTGTTTGTTTAGCATGAAAATCCCATGGCCTTTTGGCTGATAACCTGTCTTAACTAAGCAAGATTTTGTTGGGGCTAAGCAATTTTTTTGTGCTTAGCCGCTTCGTGTAATTGGCCATAGCTGTACCATGGAGGTAGGAAAAGATTTTCCTACCTCCATGCCTGTACGTACTCGCCGACCTTCACGGTCTTATTTATCCGGTGTGCCCAGTTTTCCGGAACACTATTTTATTAAAACGCAACTGAACCCTAATTAATGCTAGTTCCTTCCTTACACCGGATATAAAGAGACCGTGACACCGGCGGGATCGAAGTACATCCGGGTCATGTAGTTGCTACAAACAACATGGCGGTCGTCTCCCAAGCTGCAGCTATACTGAGTTCACAACTATTTTTCGAAAATCTATGGTAAACATAAAGGTTTATTCATGTAAAGAGAATCGTATGAACTTGATTTTGATATTATGAACTTTAGTAATCAGATATTGGATATATTTTAAGTTTCTGACCGAAAATGATGCTAGAAAAGAGAGGTGTATGTTATGTATGGCACGATATGTCGGAAATGGACGGCTTTTTCATGTTGACTTAGTAAGGCCATAGAGCATACTTTCTATAATATTTACTACGGGAAAGAGCCCCCCCCCCCCCCCCCCCCCCCCCCCCCCCAAAATAAAAATTGCGTTTTTCTGTGCTGTTCTTCACTTCTTGGCACAGCACTCAAAAATGTTGATTCCGCCTCATTTGTAACATATTTTGCTAACAAAAACATGATATAATCTTGATTTGAACTACTGTGCCACATCATCACATGTTTAGACAGTTGTTAGCAAGGAGAACGAGGGTTGTTTATTTTCTCAGACCTAGCTAAAAGGAGCTAAAAGTAAAAGGATGCCATGATATGATGCCCTAACTGCACAGGAGCTCTAATTGGGAAATCCAAGTTAAAAAATCACTCTTTACGTGCATATAAATATTCTTAGCATCATCACTGCCTACAGTTTTGTAGTTCATGTTTCCAGACGTGTAGAAATATTGCCCCTAAAATGTAAAGAAAATAAGATATTTATGGCTCAACATTGTTTTGACATGACGCCTTGACGGCAACTTTACGTGAAATGCAAGGCTTCAGTGTTGTGCGACTTGTGCGTGTACCAAATGGGTAGGACGCTGGGCCATGACAGAAAAAGTCTAACTCTAAGTATTTTCAAAGAAAAAGTTGAAATTTGTTCCCTCCTAAATTCGAGTTTCTTCATCAGATTTACACTTTTTGGTAGTTTTTAAGTCATATTAAGGGAAAATAAGTGATGGCCGGATATGGAACTCTTTCCCATCTTTCCAATGTGCACATTTAAGACACGTGAAAAGGGACAAGACTATTTAACAAAAAGAATAATAAGACTAATTATGGCAAGTGTGAAAAAGAAAAAAGAAAAAACATGAAGAAAAACATAAGAATCTTTAAAAAGAATCTGTTACAAAAGCCAATTAAGAGCCTGCTGAAGGTACACTGTCTCAAATTTATTAACCCTCCTATGATTATCACAGCCTATCAAAAAATCTACCCAGTCTTATAGCCCGTTCTCACTTGAACGATTTTCTACCAAATCGCACAGGGCATACGGGAGTTGTACGGCAGTCTGTTGATGATTCGCACAGGTTGTAGGGGTGTTGTGTGTAATTCGGACGGGTTGCATGCCCGTGCGAGTTTTTTCAAATGTTGAAAATTTCCATACGGCTGTCGCACGGTTCGCATTGGTCGCATGGGGGTCGCACGGCAGTCGCACGGCAGTTTGATAGGTCGCACGGAAGTCTGAAGAGAGTCGCACGGCTCGGCTGTGCCGTTCTTTCTGCCTGCCTGCTTGCCATCACTCTTCTTTGGTGGTATCGTTGTGTTGTGTTGAATAATTGTTGAGTGTCGAACATCAAGTGCGGTTATGAAGATCGACGCCAAAAGGCCCAGCTTTTATTTTTATGCGATTCGCGCGGATCGAACGGCGCTTGTACGGCGGTCGCACTGCGCTCTGATTGGTTGTACGGTGGTTGTACCGCATGAGCACAGGTCGCACGCGAGTTGAACAAAAATCGCACGGCGCTTGCGCGGGACTCTTACAGGTTGTACGGCAGTCGCACAGAACTTGAACCGTTATCGGATGTTTCGGGAGGAAAAATCGCACGAGAGTTGAACAGTCGCACGGAAGTTGTACAAGTGAGACTGCGCGGGAAAGAAACAGGGAAATTCGTACGGAAATCGCACGGCTGTACAATTTTTTAGTCGCACCGCAGTTGTACACAAAATCGTTCAAGTGAGAACGGGCTATTAATACCCACCAACTCTCACAGCTTGTGTGTTTCAACCTGTCACTTGATAGGTTTGATATAGGGTACATGTAGTTGGCTCCATTTTGGCCCTGAGAGAGAGAGGGTTAAAGCATTTAAACATTATTCATCGGATAAAGTTAGTATTGTGGAGATGAATGCAACGAGGTACATGTAAAAAGGAAAATCCTAACTGCTTTGTATGAGTTGTTCAGTGCATACATGGCTTAACCCTAACCCACCTCAATCCTCCAAAATCCTCCTTGCAGTTTTGGAGGATTTTCGAGGATTGAGGATGAATGGTATTTTTTTTAAAAGAGGATTTTGGAGGATTGAGGATGAATTGTGTTTCAAGCAGAGGATTTTGGAGGATTGAGGATGAACGGTGTTTAAAGCACATGAGGATTTTGGAGGATTGAGGATGAATGCATTTTTTGGGGCAGGGTAATCGGAGGATTTTGGAGGATTGAGGATGGTTCCTAGCAAAAAGGGTCTAGGGGATTAGGGTTAAAGGTAGTGTACATGATTGGTAATTTTTGCAATTTTCAGAAATGGGCGGATTTGGGGGATAGTATTTTCTAGGAAATATCGTTCCACTGACCTGTTCAAAGTTTTGCGTTGTTGGATGGCGAAAAAACGAGAGAAAAACGGCGCTCGTTTTCAACCATCGGGTGGATGATAGCCTTTAGTCAAGGCGCGCGTGGCTACCTAGACGAGTGACAAGCACCGAATTCCAGCATGTCCGGGGCGCGCCACTCGTCCGGGTAGCCACGCGCGCCTTGACTAAAGGCTATACAGGGCAGTTTTCCCAACGATTTCCAGCTGGAAATCGTTGGAAAACGATATAAATTTCCACTTTTCTTGACAACGACAGCACACCTGGTGCCATCATTTCACAGGATGATTGAGACTACTATTAACTTACAGTCTAGTAAGGTATTTCATAATAGTTCAGTAAAAAGAAATTGGAGGATTACCAATCGTGTACACTACCTTTAATGCTAATAGGGTGTCTGATTTGTAGTTAACAAAAAACAGTACTTTTGCCTGTACAAAACAAGTACAATATCAAAATTCTACACAAGGTGTCCAATCTGCGAAACCATACTCTGGGGTAATTTCTGTGTCTATAAAATGAAGTGAATTTTACCATTTGTATATGTTTCCGTCCAGTTTGAAGATTTAACCTGAGGCGTACAGAGGGGGAAGAGGCCAACATGGCATCACTAAAAGGGGTCAACCCAGAGGTCAGGAAGTATCTTCGTCTTCACAAGGTGCCGGATGTGTATGAGGTAAGATCTGGTACATCTTCATGCAAACACATTTTAAATTTGAATAGTCATCTTGCGAAGTGTGTAGGCTGGGTTGGTCATTGGGCAACTTTCTGTAACTCATGTCGCGTTCCCACTTGAATTGGGGAAAGGTGGATCAAGATCCGGCATTTTGGTGTGACCGTTGTCTAACCGCAACGAAACCACAAGTCGCGTTCCCACTTATGCTTGATCCACCTTTTCGAATGGAAGTGTCGAGTCCGAAAGGTCACTGAGTTCGGTATTACGCATGCGCTTGCTTGCTGAGCGCGCGCTGTGTGGCTGCGTTGCATGCTGGGACGGGTCAAATACATGTGCGATGTTTTGATGTTCGAAGTTTCAACATGGAGGAAGAAATCCAAATGCTTCTCGGTCTGATTTTGCCCATGGATGCGGAGAGCAGTCCAAACTTAATCGTAATATTATAAGTACTGGCTCGAATAGGATCGTAAAACGTATTTTCTTCAAACTTTGCTACGGTTGTTGTTGTTCTATGGCACGCTGCAGGCTATACACTAACACGGAATTATTTGTGGATGGAAAAATAAATAAAAATACACGAATGAAAAAGGTTTAGAAGCGGACGACTTTCCAGTACGGAACGAAAGGAATACACATGTACGCTGAATGGATGCATGCACGCTTGCATCGCGCACGCGTGGTGACAAATTTTGTATACAGCCCGTAGTTCAGTAGTTGTTTATTGTGCATGTCGTGCACGTGGGAAATTTTCACATGAGCTACATGTACACGCCTAAACGTATTTCTTCGTTCATCAGACCGCAAACTTTTCGCGCCACTTGGTGCACCAGCCGGATGTTGACAGGTCAAATTGCCGGATCAGATCCACCTTTTGCGTTCCCACTTGATCGTGATCCACCAATTGCAGGATCTGATCCACCAATTGGGGGATCTGTATCCTGGTCTTTAGGTGGATCAAGAAAGGTGGATCAGATCCTGATCCACCTTATAACGGTTAGCGTTCCCACTAACACAATTGCAGGATCTGATCCACCAATTGGGGGATCTGATCCGGCAATTTGGCAAAAGGTGGATCAGATCCCCCAATTGGTGGATCTAGTGGGAACGGGGTCTGGGTCTTTCCACACTAACGGTTACAAAAGTGTGACATTTAGAGGGAACCAGGGACAGGAGTCCATACATGAAGTAATTTGCCATGTTTTCCCTCTTTCTACATCCAATATTCTAGTAAGAACATTGCCCACCAAAACATTTGATTAATTTCTCAGGTTTGCAGGAATTACAGAGAATTATCCTCAAGATTTAATGTTCATAACATGGACAGACATTTCATTTTAAAGTGTTGGGAAGTAGTAATTTAATGAAATCAGGAATTATCCCAAATTTTGTTCCTGATGTAAAGCTATCCATTGAGGGATTGCCACTGGCCAATCTTAGGTTAAACCTCCAGGTATTTTTAAATACAGGGTGTACGTCTTCAAGATTTCATGTTAACAGGGACAGACATTTGTCCCAAAATTCTGTCCATGTTATGAACGTTGATCAAGTCTCATTGTAATTTCATAAATACTAAATAGGTTGCTTTAATGTTGAATTATAACAAGAATATACCTGTATGATTCAAGAATGTCTGTCCATGTTATGAACACTATCCTTCATTTCATCTTAAAGATTGCCTAATAATTTCCTACATTTCCAGTGAATCACATTTTTCAGTGCAATCACGAATGATACAGGAATGTCTAGAAAACGAAAATTTGCAAAAAAACTGACTTGAAATCCACCTCCCATGTCTCACCCACAAAGAATCAGTTGCAACCGTTAGTTTGGACAGACCCAACTACAAAATATTTTTTCCAAGCATCTCACAGATTTGTATTTGAATTCAGCACCTTTTTTATACCAGAAACTTTTTGGCCTGAAAAAGGTGAAATATCTGTGTTCATAGCCAATGATTTCCATTTTAATAATGCCAATTTTCTTTTAAAGCACAGAATTCTGTCAGGAAATGTGTCATACATAAATGTCAACTGTCAACAATTTAGCCACAAAATTGGTCTGTACCTAAGGTTTGGAATACAGTTATGCCCCAAATTATTCATACCCATGCCAAATCCGGGGTATTGTGAATCATTTTATTTATTATTTCTATTTTTATGCTAATGATGCGAAACCAAAATGTATGTAGATTTATACATCTATGCCAACTAAAAGTCATTAAAGAGTAACTCCAGTCCCAACTTTTCTTAGGTTTCGATTCAATTGAGAATAGTTATGTCAAATAAAACAGATACTTGTCAAGATCCCCATCTTTGACGGCGTTTTTTATGTAAAAACAAAATGCATTTTTGGTGCCTTTCTTTCTGCGAGTCTATCCCAGTTTTGTGAAAACGAGCGTGACGTCAAAGCTCATTTACGTCTAAAGAATATTCAATTCTGACGTATTACCGTTGAACACATGCACATAACATCGCGTGCAGCTTTCTACGGTACTACATCATGTTTCTTTCATTTCTAAACAGCGCCGCCAGCGGCCAATTTGTGGAAAGTTTTCATAAACTAAAAAAAAAACTGGTAATAATTTCTCGCAAAATAACACATTGACATGCAAAACGAACACGATTTTGTAATGAATAAGTAATTTATTATATATTGAACACAATAACATTTAATTCTAACACTCGGGTTCGAATCCCACTCCTGCCAGTTTTCTTTGTTCACTTTGAAAATGTATTCAAATTTACCTAGTCAGTTTCCCTTGTGGATTGTTTGACGAATTACTTTTCAAAACCGTTGGAGCTGCTCTTTAAGTAAAGTTCTGCCAATCCAGCTTTTATGGATGAGAGAAAAGCAAACTACCAGATTTTTCATAGGGTATGAATAATTTTGGGCATACATGTATACTGTCAATACATTTTGTTTAGGAATCATTAATTAAAACCCTCCTATACTTATAACTATCACAGCCTATCAAAAACTCTAAACACCAACTCTCACAGTTTGTGTGTGTTTCAATCTGTCACTTGATAGGTTTTGATTATAGGGTAGCTGGTGCCGTTTTGGCCTTGAAAACAGGAGGGTTATAATGTTTCTATTGCAGATGTGCATTCATGTTGTTATTGTAGTTCACTGCTAAAGTGGAACAAAAAAAGGAATTAATTCTATCAATTCCATTATTGTGTGGCTTAAACAAAAAAAACATTGGCCTTGTGTGGATGTGATGAAATGCTTTCATAAACAAGTTTCAAAAATGAAAGTTTGAAATAAGTGAACATTTTTCTGACCTTTTCAGAACATTTCACAAAGGTTTTTTGGGAGAGAAGCACTGCACATGATTTCAAGTGACGAACTAAACAAAAGAGCAAGCAATGGTAATGGCTCCTTAAATATTCTGGTGGATGCATACAATAATTCACTATGCCAATTGCAAACTCCCATTATTTCATAAAATTTTTTTTGGAATCCTCACAGGGGTTCGTAGAGAACTACATGTATGTACTATTTTTTTGTTCTGCCTTTAATTTCAGGCCATCTTGACTGGGCTGGCGGTGCTATGCCCTGACGATCCCATGGCATACATTATTGAAAAACTGAAGGAGCTAATGAGAATGAGGTTGGAGACGGTGCATGGACTGGATGCACTCAAATGGTAAGGGTATCCTTGTTTGCGTAATAACCATCTAGAGCTGTGTTAAATTACTAGAGTTCTAGCTCACTGTATGTAGAGAAACCTGCTGCGTGCTTCAATATTTGTGCAAAAACCTGTTACAAGTCTTCCCGTTGGTAGTGATTTACATGCATTGAAGAACTATGCCCTCTGCTTAATTATTGCCAGTTGAAATTATGAGATTATATAACTTTTGAAGAAGGGTGTCAACTACATTGCTGGAAAACAATGAAAACAATCATTAATTAAGCATTCTCTATTTAGTGGGGTATTCATGGATGGGGAGGGGGGGGGGGGGGGGGCATGGTTGGGGCAGGGTGGCTGTCAAAGTCACCTTTTAAGCTCTGTTGCAGCTGTATAACCATAGGCATTCATTTGGGGTAATTAAGTACAATATACTACAAGATACTACATAATTTCTCATATATGCCAGTGTACTATGCTGCATACTACAGTTTACTACCAGTAGTATTTTGTAGTTTTGGTTGAGTTTAGGGTTAACCCTCCTATGTACTGTGCAGTTGCCATAGAATTGTCAGACCTTTCAAAACCTTTCAAGTTTGCTGGACTGAAGGGTTTTGAAAGGTGAGAAAACTGTCTGATAAAAGGGACCTATGAAAGGTTTCGAAATGTAAAACATCTCTCTGAACAAACTGGTGTGAGGTATATCAAGGGGGAAATTATACTGGCAAATGTACTGGGGAGTAACTCTACCTTTCAAAACATTTCAAAAGGTTTTGAAAGGTCCAACCATTTATGCATAGCAACTGTACTGATATTTGGTTGAGCAATAGCTCCACCTTTCAATTCCTTTCGAAAGGTTTTGGAGGGTCTGGCCATTTTCTGATAGACTTCCCATACCTTTATCATAGGGGTATACCATAGCCCAATTTGTCTACGTTTCAATAGGTGTGGTAGTGCATGTAGCAACAAATTCTGGAGTGTTTTAAAAGGTTCAAAATTATTTTTTCGCCATCTTGCCAGTAAGCAGATTTTGAAAGGTTTTGAAAGGTCAAACCATAGGAGGTTTTAAAGTAAGATTAGCCTCCAACATTTGTTTTAGCAACCCCCTCATAATGAAGATGTAAAGTACTCAATAGTAGGTTTTGCTTGACAAATTTGAAGGGAGATAAAAAAAAGTAATTAAAATTCTTGAACTCCTCCAGCAACATATTTGTGAACAAAGTGGAGAAATTCTGTAGAATATTTTTATATGGATCAGTTGATAGTGCTATTCTTCAAGCTGCAACCTTGTTCCATGGCACACTGTCCTCAAAATGTTTGGAATTTGTCAGATTATCTGGTAGAATTATCGGTTGAAACTGTTTGATTCCATCATCAACTTAACACCAAATAATCTATTGTTTGAACATCACCGATAATGTACATGTATGTATGGGGCAGTCGGATCTCGCTTAATGCTCTAGATCTGGTTTTTGCCATTTTGTGGGCAGGGATTCCTTGATTCCGGAGGAGGCCAAACCCAAGAAGCGGCTGAGTGCTAATTATCTGGATGCCATCTTCATGTTTGATGAGGAAAATTTGCAGGTGATTATTACACTTCTTGAAATTGGGATGCCAGGAAGGCATCTAAAAGTTTTCCTGTACATGTACTATGTCAATGTTAGCAATGCTTGTCCACTGTCTCACGATGTGGACTGTGACGTTTCGACTGCACACTGCTAGTTTTCATCAGGTGATGGTGTAGACACGTCAGCGTTGCCCTTACATGTATATACGTTTCCTGGGGATCTAGTGCACGCTGGTGCTGCACAGTCAATTGCTGGTACAACGACCCGTGGGGCATGATGTCTAATTGCACGGATCCATGACCAGGTGTTCCTCCTCTGGCCAAAAGACACGTTCTCCTCCCCCCCCCCCCCCCCCCCCCCCCCCCCCCCCCCCCCCCCCCCCCGGGACATCAGGCTTATGCAGACAGATGGGTCAGCCATAGCTGAGCACGCTGAGACACGGACCGGACTGGAGTAAGGTCCAATGCATCAACCAGGACCCCGCATTGGTTTGCTCGCCGGGTTAGGGATCCAGATCCACCTCTACCCCAGCAACATCGACAGAGACAACAGCATCAAGATACCGGGGTCATGGATCCATGCAATCAGACCTCACACCCCGGGGGTCGTTGCACCAACCAATGACTGTGCAGCACCATCGGTGCACTGGATCTCCAGAAAAAGTATATGAGGGTAACACCGGGTCTACACCGTCGCCTGATGAAGACTAGCAGTGTGCACTCGAAACATCGCAGTCCACATCGTTGACTACATCATGAGACAGTATATGTGACCCGCTCTGGAAAAAGGTATATTATGTCGCAAAATATGAAAAATGAGTTTTATGTATGTTTGGAAGGCCCGCGATGTAAGCTTTCATTTGGTACATGATAGAGCTCCAAAGCCCTTTCCGTTCTGGAGATATAGCGTTTTTGCATATTAATTAGTTCTATGGAGTGTAAATTGCACAACAGAGAAAACAGGCTTTGAAATAGCTAGTTCTAATACAATGCAATGGGGACAATGCACTCTATAAAGGTTATTTTTTTCACTTTATTCACTGAAATCAACATTGTTGTGCACCAAACCTGAAACTTCAGATATTTAAGATGTCATTAAAGACAAAAAACAAAAAAATGAATGTTGACGAATTTGTTTACCCTCAACGTTGAAAGGGCCATTACACGTAAATGCATAGCGCAACTTATATCACCTTTTTCTGGAGCGGGTCACATATTGTTGTTAACTACGATGAATAACTTGATCATTTAATGGATTAATTAATAAAGTGGTTAATCAATTGCTTGATTAATATATACCCCAATCAGTACCTCCATCAATCAGTCAACTGTTCATATATAATAGTTTGGTATATTAGTCAGAAATAGAAACGGGGTGTTACTTTTCAAATTCAAAACAGGTGTCCAAAACACATTTGATCCCCCTGGCTAAAACTTTGATGGATGGAGCAAAGAAGGAATATACTTTTCCCTATTGTTACATTGACAACATTATCAGAGCTGCCAACCAGTACGGATTTTCCGTATTTTATACGGAAATTCATGAGAGATACGGAAGTACAAATTTATGTTTAAAAATACAGATTTTGTGAAATTCGACCATAATAATCAGGCATGTGAAATTTTCGTTGTTTTTCAAGTTTTTCGTTTTCTTGCTATGGTTTTTGTGTGCGCCATCCGCACACGTACATTTTGTTCCTTGGCCAGCGCTGCGCGGACGCGTGACGACGCAGAGTTTTAAATCGCTAGTGCTATTTGAGGCCGTGTCTGAATCACTTGGTATACACAAAAGATCGTATACATCTTGTCGATGTTCGGCTGGGAGTACATGTACATGCACATGCAGCAAAGTATGGAATCGTACTATGGGAAATAACCTTTTGAGCATGCGTATTGTGCAGAGCGAGTCCGTTGTTTTGGGGACTTTAAATCATGCAACACCGAAATTCATGGAATGCCCGTGTATCAAGTCCAGTAGCTAGACACGCATGCTTACATGCAATTGCAAAATGATTTTGGAGTACCTCATACTTGACAAGATTCACCCACAAAATCGACAAGATTTGTCCACAAAATCCTGCCAATAACCAACAAACAGGGATAGTCATCTATTTCAATCAAAACTTTTGACAAATTGCGACAAGAAGTGGACCAGTGGTTGAGTGTGTGATAAATTGCTGTGTGGATAATTCCACGTGTGGCCAACATGTTACGGTAACACACCGTGCGTGCCTGGGGCTGCTGCATGTAGTTGGCCGGGAACGTATGTACAGCACGGAATACTTCATCGTACCGCGGTAGAGTGACTCTGTGCAAGCAGTTTGTGATATGGTGACCGCAAAAACAAGTCAGTTTCATATTTATTTTGTTTACTTTATTGGTTTTGCTGATTAACCCCTTGCGTACAGATGACGCAAATATGCGCAAAAAACACAGTGCCACCAGGCCGGATGACGCAATTGGCAGCCATTTGTGCAGTTTCAATCTATTGTTGGATTAAACAGTGCCACCATGCACAAACACATTGTAGCGGTTCGCTTGGCTGCCAGAGCCGCCACGGCTCGTAAAATACCTACTCAAGGGGTTAATAGGCTGTCAATCATGCATGTTATTTTAGTATGTTCATTCTTTGTTCTGAATATAGCATTATTTCGATCCCAACTGAACAGATGCAACTTTACCTTTGAAAATAAAAAAAATGAGGAAACGGTCCAACCATTGCCATTACAGTGGTACATGTGGACTATCTTGCGCGAAAAAAAATCTGACTTTCAGGTGATGTTTAAATACCATGAAAAATACGGATTTTCTGAGCAAAATACTGATTTTTTGCTCTCTGAATGCTGAAATGAGTTTTAAAAGGTTGGCAGCTCTGTATTATTGCATTTGTGTTAAATTATGCTTTTAATTAAAGAAAAAATTTGTCTTTTTTTTTTCTACCTTGAACAGCCGTGGGAATGGAGGGTAATACATGTAGTTAAAATACAGCTTACTGTTTTGCACAATTTGCATTTTTTTTTAATTAAATGGTATTAACATGATTTTATGTTGGTTGTAAAATTTATGTTATGTATTAACCTTTGTGGAAATGGTGTTTTATTAACAACGTGTTGCAGTAGTATGAGAACATTTTCATACTCAAAGAAGTTAACATGCACTGCTTTATAAATTGTTTAAGCCCTGTCCGCACTGGACTTTTTTTGGTAAAACTTACCGAGACGATGGGTACTTTTCCATTTTAAGTCCAGTGTGGACAGCCTAGGACGTTTTCCTCTCAGTTACTTTTCCTGAGTCTAGCGGTTACTTCTACCGGGCAACTGCTGCCCAGGAAAACTGACCAGGTAACTTTTCCCGAGACGATAATTCCAGTGCGGACAGTGCGAGTCGGTAAAAGCGGCTCAGGAAAGCGTACATCCGGCCCGAGCGCAAGGTCATGCTACACAGGGACACCACGCATGCGCTTTGCATTGTTTCACCACGGTGCGGTGCATATATGTGGCAAGTTTCCAAATTCCAGTGGGTTGTTTCTCTTTTGGTCGCAATCATGGCAGATTTTATTATTGATACAGTCGAAAGTTTGATTGGTGCTAAAGATGTAGGCCTACGTGTACACATCGGCCGGGAAAATGAAAAGGAACATGAGATTTGGGTCAATCGTGTCAATGTAGAAAGGTCATGCAAAGCGCCCTCATAAGTCGTTATATTGACAGCTCGGTTACTTCTACCATGGTCTCGGTAAAATTTTCCTGTGTCAAAAGTCCAAGTGCGGACATGGTCACATTTGACCATTTTTCATTTTACCATCGTCTCAGTAAAACCTTCCAAAAAAAAAGTCCAGTGCGGACATGGCTTTAGATGGCACTACTGCAGTTGTAACACAGTGTATACCTGCTATTGCAGATGTGAGCTACATGTACACGTACAGTCTCAAGGACCCCGTGTTCCCCTGCTGAAATGTTCATGTTAAAGAAACCCATTGTCTTGGAGATGGAAGAGCATTCATCCTATACATTTGATATGTTTGGAAAGGTCATTAAAAAGTAGAATAATGAATACCGCCCTCCCTGTCTGAAAATTATTGATGACAATAATACTACATATGGTTTCCAACCGTACAACCTTTCTGAACCAGATTTTTCCTCTCAAAAGCATTTTCATCAATGATTTTCAGACAAACGGTTGATTTTCAAGGGATGGTCCTTAGGATCTTCCAAGGCAGTGTGCACCTTTAAAGCACAAACAATTCTGCCAGAAACTGCCAGCTCAAAATGCCATCAAAGTCCATATCCTCCGTTAAGTTTTCATGCAGAATAGGTTGAAAAATCATACAATTCTATCCAAGATTAGTAGACTCATTACCCCCATACACGGGTCCCATGTCTCCCCAATCCCCCTTTTTAAAAATTTGATGGAGGTGGATGCACATACATAACAAACTGGGAAAAAAGGAACCTCTTATATAACCCCTTGCACTGCTAAAAATGATTTTCTTACATTTCTTAATATAAGAAAATATTTCTTATTTCCAGAAAAATGTTCCTGTCTCACTCCCTAGAAAACTTTTCTAGGGAGTGAGACAAGAAAACTGTTCTTGAAATAAGACGATTTTCTCATTGTAATAAAACCATTTTGGCAGTGTACATCCGAATGACGTCTATATATACACGTAAAAAAAAAAATGTTCACCTGGCCGGATGACAGTTATACACGCAATCTCTGCATTTTCAATCCATTGTTGGATTATTGTGTATGTTACGCTTGGCTGCACAAGCCTCTGGAGTCCGTTTCGCTTGGCTGCACAAGCCGGCATGGCACCCCGGCTCAAGGGGTTAAGGAACTCTCCATTCCAAAATTTTACAGACATGTCATTATCAACCGGACTGGATTCATAGGCCATTTAGTTTGGTGTTTAACAAGCAGGACAGAAATTTGGTTAAACTTCAGACTCGGCCAAAAACAAAATCCATTTGTATTTTTTTACCCATTCGCGCCCGACGGGACTTGAAAGTCCCAGCCCAATCTATAACATAAAATTCAGTGTTAGAAAAACAATTTGGGCACGAAAGGGTTAAATTACATGTATATCGTACTGTTTTTGATTTTGTTTATTGATATTTGACATTAGTGCTTCAGAAAGTTAACATTATCTAAAATGCACGTTGGGATATGACTAAATTTAATGTGTTAGTTGGAAACACATTTTTTTTACACTTTAATGTCACAATGTGACTGGCTCTACAAAAAATGGTTATTATGTCGCAAAATAAAAAAAAAACGAGTTATATACATAGTTGAATATGTCACACCCTGAGCTTTAATTTAGTGTAGGTTTGACCTCTGTGGTATTTTGTGTTCTCGAGATATCTTGACATTTGTATACTTGTATGTGATGCGATCAAGCAAAATCCGTCTGAAGTAGGCTCTGGTCAATTTGGGGATGATTGGCTTTTCCGACACAGTCAGTCGGAAAAGGCCTTGTTTTTGTTCTGATTTTTGTTTTTCTTCCTTCTTCTTCCTCTTCTTCTTCTTTTAATTCTGACCAAAAGCCCATAGACTTTGTACACAAATTTTGTTGGCGGCGCTTTAGGTCTTAAAAAACCTCAGATCTTAACCAAACTTACCTCAAACATAGACCCTAAGCTGAAATTGTATGTCGAAGAGTGCATTTTTCATGACGTCATCAAAAATATGCTTTTTTGAAACACATATAAGGGTAGGTCCGATCGTCATAAAAATTAGTGGGTAGGTAGATAGTGCTACTAGCATGTAAAATCCGAGGTGACGTCATGATGACATCATCGGCTGATTTTCTATGAATTGTTTAGTTCTATCCCAAATCCCATAGACTTTGTACATGAATTTTGTAAGAGCCACTTTGGTCACTAAACAACATCAGATCTTAATCAGGTTTAACACAAACAGAGATGCTAAGCTGAAAATGTATGCCGAAACGTGACGTCATGATGACGTCATCACGTGTCATGTGACGTCATCTTAAAGTACCGGTACCCATATCTAGAGAACCGTACGTCCGATTGCATTCAAACCTGCTATGGTTGTAGACAAGTACGTGTTATAGATGAAAATCGAGGTGACGTCATGATGACGTCATCATACGATTTTATAGTAATGTTTATGTTTTTGAACCTTAAAGTTTCTTAAAGCCATATCTCATCAACAGAACATGCCTGGTGGGTAGGCAGACTTGTCACAAGCAAGCAAAAATCACAGTAACATCATAACAAATAATGCGGAAAAGCCCTATGTTTTGTTCAGCGAAGAGACATAGATTCCTAGTTACATATTCAGTTGTAGCATATACTTCAAGCTCCATATTAGTGAAAGCCCCATGTGAATACGACCTTTTAGCACATTTATAATACATGTCGTATTTTCATGTGAAAGAAGAATATTTTTCCCTTCTGTTTTTGTAAAAAAAAGTCAATTTTGATTTTTCCACTACGAACATATTGGCCCATATCTCAAAACAGGGATTGCCAAGTTCCGACTGATTTTGCTTGATCGCATCACATATTTCCAATTTAACGGAAGTGCGTTTGGAGTTAAAGCCCATTAGACATACAAAGAAATGAGATGGACGTAATTTCTACCAACATTTGTTTTTTCATCGTTATTCATCAATATTAACATTTCTAAAAATGACATAAAAATATAGATATGATAGAAACCAACAAACCAAAAAGAAAAAAAAAACACTTATACAAAGCCCCGTGCTTGTTTTTGCATAGCGTGACGTAATACCCTTTTTTGTAGAGTTATGATAAATTTATATTTTCATAAAAGGTATACGTTAACAAGTTGGTTGAGTTCTTCTAACAATTCTCCTTTGATTGAACACCAATGTTGGCTTTAATGGAGAGGAACGAGCAAATACTGGCAAGAGCAAATTATCATTATAACTGTAGTTGCCAGTTGCTATAGTGTGTCTCTTTAAGAGTTATGGATGATGTCTTTGCACCTGGCCCCTTGTGGTCCGCCCACCCCCACTTACACCAATCACATCCTGCACATTGTTATGCAGATTTGCCTTTATAAAGGAACTGACTATAGGCACATGGTGTAGCGGATTCAGATAAATGTTTGCGGGAAATATATTGACCATGTTCATGTTCAGAATTGCTACTTGCAAATTTGGGAAGTATACATTCTTGCCTGCTTTTGTGCATATACATGGCCATCAAGCACAATTCAAAGCCAAATATTGTGGCCTTTGAGGCTAAAAAGCTGTTATTTAAGCTACATTTTTGAGGACCTAAATTTCAGACATGTTTAACATTTTGTTGACTGAAAAGTGCAAAATTCAGGGGGGGATGTTCATTTAGACAAACGTTGGGAGCCTTAACGTTGCATGTTGTTTAGCAATTTAAATAACGTCTCTAGCTGTGAAATGATTATTTGCTGTGATGATCATGCCAATAAGAAACTACCAAATAAGAAACTACCAATTTTAGAATTAGTACTGATTTTTTTTTCTCTCATAGGGAGTGATCTGAAATATCAGAGAGCCCCAAATTTAGATGCCACTTACAAAATCCTAGGTCTATAGTCCCATGGTCTGTTCCTTTAAGGCAAACAGCAGGTGAAATCACAAATGCACATTACTTGTTGAAGTGTGCCAATGGTCTTGTTGAGTGCGTAGCAGATGCCTGTATATGTACATCAAATTGAACACCCATGTACTAACTGGTTTGGTAAACTACTGCTCCATCTAACCATGGCTTCTTGCTTTGTCCTCCAGCCCACTCCTGAAATGTACCAGAGAGCATACCAGTCCTACAATACCAAGCTGGTCACCATGACCTTCAGGTAACTTAACATTTATTTGATCTGGATAAATTTGCCGTATATTGAAAACTGCCCTCAACTGAAAATAGAATGATTATATTAAAATACAATTTTTGGAATAAATTTTTACCACCTACCTTGTTGAATGTTTTTAATTTCTTTTGCTCGGTGTCCAGTGCCTGGCTCCTGTACCACAAGACGAAGAAGCGTCGTCATTTGATGATGGCTCAAAAGATGGTGCAAGCGGCCGAATACTACGACATGCGCAAGCAGCGGGTGCACCTGCAGCGTTGGGTCAAGTGGTATCGTTTCCGGCGGGACCGGCAGGAACGTAAGCGAAGGCCATTCATCAAGTTTCCCAAGATATTCTCGTGTAGTTTATGCTGACTACCGTCAGAGTGGGTGGACTTCATTTCCCTTTCAGCTGGAAGCAGCCCTGGGCAGCTGAATATCAATCATCGGATCCGGACTCAGTTTTGCAGAACCAGTCACATTTATCCAAAAAGGAAATCTTCCTTGTCCATTGAAAGTTCTTGATGTGAAATTAGACTGCAGATCGATGTGCTGTGCCTTTTAACTGCCGGGCAAGAGGGATGTTGAGGAGTTCTGAATCTTTTGTCTTAAACTCTGCCAGCAAAATTCACGATACAGCTCTGACATCAGTGATAAACTTTTGTTGTTTTGAAAAGACAAATTTGTTTACAGTAAAGCAGCAACTTGCAGCACATTATACTTTTACTATTACACACGGTCTCCGTCCAGGTCCTACGTATACTTTGAGTACACATCCACATAGCCACGGATATCCCTGGGGCGGGATCTAAAGCTGTGTTCCCTGATGAAGGTGTGTGAGAAACCCAGGGTATCCTGGGTTTGGCATTGAAAGAAGGAAACACCTGTTTACCTTTTTTAACACAATCTATTATGTTTCTCCCCACAGGTGCATATAACATCATCATACATGTGTACAACATGTCACTGTCACGTCTTGTGTTTGAGGCGTGGCACAATGTGATGCTGGAAGCAAGGCGTACCAGGGAGTACTTTGAGGTATGTGTATATCCAATAACTAACAGCTACCTTTATCAGGTGATACCAGTGCAGACCCGGCGTGAATAGAAACATTTTGGGAGAGGGGGTTAGATGGACTACAGTGGCTATTGGGAGGGAGCCAATTTCATTTTAGGAAACTTTTAGGAACTTTTAGAGATTAAATAATTTCTATGGATTATTTTTTTTATTTGTGTTTAAACACCTGACTTTCTCAAAAAAGTTATTGAATTAACCCTAACTCCCTACATCATTTTCCCCGCATGTAACCTGAATCCTCCAAAATCCTCTGATTTCAAAGTGTTAAAACTCCATATAACCTGAATCCTCCAAAATCCTCTTATGGGAACCATAGCATGAATCCTCCAAAATCCTCTAGGTTATTTTTGCATACCCCTAGTAACCTCAATCCTCCAAAATCCTCATGTATCACATTGAGCCTGATAACCTGGATCCTCCATATTCCTGCAGGGGCAAAAACCCCTAGTAACCTCAATCCTGCAAAATCCTCCAATGCATCAACTTCCAAGTGCCCTCAATCCTCCATTTTGCAAAAAGGATTTTGGAGGATTTGGGAAGGTTAGGGTTAACAATTATGGGGGAGCACACATCTGAATGATAAGATTGGTTGCTTCCAGAACCTCCCCCTTCCCCCATTTCGATGAAAGACCGGCCTGTACTTATCGGTTAGGTAACATGTGCTTATTGCACACAAGTTTGCAATGCGAAAGCAAAAAAATTCCCAAATACCTTGTTTTCACATTTTTGTATCAGTACATCTACGTTTAGTCAAAATATAGCCCCATATGAAAATCCTGGGCGCACTGGTGCATGTGGATGTACTTAATGCACATACGTCTCCTTGACGTTCTTATGTCATTGTTTGTCTTGATCAGAGGTTGGAACGAGGTGAGATGGAGGGTGAAGATGAGATGGTGTCTCCTAGAGGTGAGGCAAGAGATGATATCTCACTCCTGCCCAGAAAACTTGCCATCAAGGTCAGTATTGATTGCACTGATGATTTATCCAAATGAAAACAAAGCATGTGCTGGTGGAGATTGTTTCTGTATCAGCATTTTTGCACTATAAGTAGTTTGCTGTGGAAGCTATCAATAGGGGCCGGTAGACAGTGACGTCGTTATTGCTGTAAGGGGATTCTACAGACAATTATATAAGATTAAAACTGATTTGATTAACTGTTGTTGTGGCTGTATTGGTAGAGCGTATAAGGCTTTGGATCACAAGGACCCAGGTTCCAATCCTCTGCTGGGTTTAATCATTATATTTAATCAACAATTTCCTTTTTCTAATTTGTGGATTGGAGGATTTTATTTAAAGGGGAAAAAGTCAGAGAACCTGTCTTGCAGCTCCCATAGTGAATATGTGGTGCAAATATGTAGTAAGCGGAAACAAAATCACGTCATATGAGTCGGGCATGTTGAAGCCATTTGAAGCATTCTGTTTTTTTGTGCATATTATATATAAACGACTTCTAATTATATTTTGTTTAGAAATTTAGCCAGAAACAATGCCACAGTTGGGATGCAGTGGACTGTCCTCTATAAACAAGATTTGCACAGACCTAGTATTTGGAATTGTGTATTTTGTACACAATTTGTCACCTCATTTATTCCGGATTAAGACCTGAAAGTCAAATGAATGTTTACAGTTGCTGGTCTAAATTAAGACACGATGTGAACAGCTAAACAGCTCATCCAACTATACAAAAATATTAATTTGAATTTATTTTTGATGTCAATTTGGCCACAGCAGAGATCTTCTATCTGTTATTGTGTGATCATCTTTATGACTTGATGAGTTGGGTTAAAGTTTGGATTCAGAGTCAGCGTCAATGTGTGTTCAGTATTAAAAACGCTATCCCAATTCAATAATGCTTTGAATAATCCATAGAAATACAATGGATTTAACCCATTCTGTCCCGTTGCCGGTATGCCAATTCGGGCTTGTGCAGCCCAAGCATAACACAAACAATAGGCAAACAACAGATTGAGTACCAGTGTTGTAACCAAGTCATTTTTTCTAGGGCTGTTCATTTTCGAATAATTTATTATTCGAATATTCGAAACTGGTTTTGACAAAATATTTGAATATTCGATACTCGCCGATCAAGTTTTTCAGTGCATGCCGCACCGTTGAAAAATACATTGCATGTAAAAGCACGCTAGTGCGATTGATATTATGGACCGTTCAAACGGCATTTTTTGCATGCCCCTGTTGTATCAAGAGTTTTACGGACAGGAACAATAAACCTCCTTCCACAACAAATTATGATTGACAAAAATGCGGCATTTGACACTGCTAAGCACCATAACTTTTCTATTAAAATAGCATCAGAGTCGTATCTGTACGTGCATCTTTTTGAATATTCGAACTGGCAAAATGTATTCGAATATTCGCTTGACGATCGAATATTCGGTATATTCGGGACAGCCCTAATTTTTTTTCAAGTCAAGTCAAGTCACGAGTCAAATGTTCACAAGTCAAGTCAAGTCAAGTCCCAAGTCATTTTTTTTTCCCAAGTCAAGTCTCAAGTCAAAACAATCTCGACTCGAGTCTGACTCGAGTCCGAGTCAGCAAGTCAAGTCAACAAGACTGTTGAGTACACACAGGAATGCGCGTATAGACAACAATCAGCCAGGTGGTCTTTTTCAAACTGCGACTATGGCCGTTGTCCGTACTCAATAGGATAACATGTGACTTCTTCTTGCCCTTCGTGGCTCGTGACTCAAATTTGTTACTGGGAACTCCGACTTATGATATTCTTGTAATCTTTGTGTGCAATTCTGCATGACAGATCTTCAGCTACCTTGACCTGGCTGATGTTAGCCGGTGTGCTCAGGTGTGTCGGCAATGGAAGATGATCACGGGTACCACCTCCTTGTGGAGCAGGGTAAGCACTATATAGCTGGACAAATGCAAACTTTCCAGTAACTTCCAGGAGTGTTTTCTGATAAGTTGGATTCTTTTTTCTAGAACTAGAACGTGATGAGAGGCAACCTGTTCAGGTATCGGTGATGATTCAAGTTTGTGATCCCAGGGTGAACAGTTATGAATATTCCTCCATTACATCAGTGTGAAATTCCTTTAATTCCTTCTAATAATCTTTTAATTTTCTTGTTCAATTTGTGTCTTTCAGGTCAACTTGTCTTCCATCAAAAACAGGTACATATTTACAATTTCTTTTTCATATAAGTTTAGCTTGCTTCACTTCGGTATTTTCCATAGGTTACCTGACAGGAAAATTACAAAACAACTGCTCAACCTTCTTCCAGGTGTTGCAATTTTCACTGAAAACTACCTCTGATAGTAGATTTGTTAGAAACGATCACTTTATTTAGGAGTACTTCGTGTTCCCATTTAAAGAAAATTAAAGGCTGCTCCGATTGGTTTGAAACCCATGATCTGTGTACAGACAATGTTTTAACAACTAAACCAACAGTAACCTGTGTACAAAGCCGCCAACCAGTACGGATTTTCCGTATGTCGTAAGGAAATTCATGAGAAATACGGAAGTACGAATTTGGGTTTAAAAATACGGATTTTGTGTATTCCGATCATAATAATCGGGCATGTGAAATTTTCGCTGTTTTCCACGTTTTTCGTTTTCCCGCTATGCTTTTTTGTGTGACTCCGCGTTTTTAAGTCCGTCCGCACATGTACATTTTGTTCCTTGCTGGCCAGCGCTGCACGGACGACACCAAGTTTTATGTTGCTAGTTCTATTTGAGGCCATGTCTGAATCATCACTTGGTATACACAAATAAAGATCATATACGTCTCGTCGGAGTACATGCACATGCAGCTAAGTATGGACTCACATGGGAAAAAAACCTTTTGAGCGTGCGTATTGTGCAGAGCGAGTCCGTTGTTTGGGGAACTTTAAATCATGCAACACCAAAATTCATAGTCTGATTTTGCCTGCGTGTAGTGAAGAATGCCCGTGTATGAAGTCCAGCTAGTAGCTAGACACGCATGCTTACATGCAATTGCAAAATGATTTTAAAACCTCATACTCGACAAGATTTGTCCACAAAATCCCGCCAATAACCAACAAACAGTTGGATCAACAAGGATATAGTCATGTTAATGTTTAAATTTCAGGGAAAATACGGATTTCTTAGGAAAATACTGATTTTTGACTTTCTGGCGCACCCCCCTCCCCCCCCCCCCCCCCCCCCCCAAAAAAAAATTACTCATGCGCACCAAGGTGCTGTTCCGGAAGATACTTTCTAAAAGCATGGACATGAAACAGTCATAGACATAGGCTTTTTGTGGGTGAAAGCAGCTGTTGTTGACCGTATGTCACTGGGCTAGCTGCAGAATGATTAATAGTTTCCTTTATGGTAGCGGACTAGGCCGGTTTGGCTTGTTAGTAATTTTGACATTAACCCTAACCCTCCAGGGTATTTTGGCTAGAAACCCTGCCAGACGCATCAGATTGCATACTTTGTCACATTGACTTGTGTGCAGAGTGCAGCCAGGTCAAGCTGTCACCACAGATGCACTGTGCTGCGTCTGGCAGGGTTAGGGTTAAAGGTGACTAGAGGCCCTCGATCAGACAAGGGGGTTCGATTGAGGATTACATGAAATTTGTGCGGAATTGGCCCAAAGGTGTTTACGTAAATAACAAAAATATAAAAACGTGCCTCACCAAACAGGCACTTGGCGGCACGCAGGGTTGACAGCTCTGTGTGTGGGAGTTATAATGCAGTCTAATCCGAGTCTAAATTATTTCCTAGTCTGTGTTGCACCAAAGCTAATTTTGACATTTTTTTGTATGTACGACAGGGTGACAGACCGATTCGTGTGTAAGCTCCTTCAGACCTGTAGACCATACCTGCTGCATCTCAACTTAAGAGGGTGTAGTAGACTCACCAAGCCAAGCTATGTAGCAATAGGTAATTATGCATTTATGCATAAAACAGGCCGAGTTTGCACAGACTTTATAGGGGAACACTTAAGGGAAAAAAAACAATGGGTCTCATTTTTTTTACACAACTGCAATCACAGTGGGGGAAGACACATGTGGGTTACAGGCCTTGCCTTTTTTTAATGCCCCGAACAAGACTAAAAGCCACTCGAGGTACAGAGCTACAAAAGGAAAAAAAGAATCAAAGATGCAAGAGGTAGGAATTAATATTCCTCTTAAAGCAGGAAAGATGATAAGGTGAAGGAAAACATGTACCAGTCAAAGAATTCCATAGTGTTTCAGAACGTATAGTTTAGCCATTACACTTAACACAGTTTCAGCTGCAGAAATGGGGCAAGAAGACTGGGGTGGCGTAGGGTGCATAAATCACGTGATCAGATTCATGTAGAAAGTAAAACTCAAGGTATGTATGATCATTTGTCTAATTCAGCGGTTAAATATGGCAAAACTAAACACAACTTTGTACAGCCTTCTACTTCATTTTCAATCCTGACCCAAATACTACCATTAACTTGGGTTTTATGAGTTTGCAGAACATGGATTTTGCTTTGTTGAGCCAGATTAAATAAGACTCATCTTGGTTTATTTCATCATTCATCAGGCCAGTGTAGAAACCTGCAGGATCTGAATCTCTCTGAATGTGAGGGAGTCAACGACGACGTGATGAAGGACATAGCGGAGGGCTGTCAGATCCTGCTGTATCTCAACATCTCGCACACTAACATCACCGATGCAACACTTAGGCTGCTGGGAAGGTATGTACTGAAACGCTTTAAATTAACCTGCGGAAAACTAACTTTAGATATGGTAAGCCATTTTTGATTGTCCTATCAGTGCATAAGCACGTGGCACAGGTCCCAGCTTGTCAATTGAGAGAATAGGGCTGTGTATCCGAACCAGGTACCCGAGTTCCTAACTGCTTATGTCAGGAACTGGTTCCAGATTATGGAATCAAGTACCTGTAACCGATTAAACATTACTTTAGTAACTTCTCAGACAATGAAAAAGAAACTTTTTGGAGAATTTTCAAAATGAAAACCAGGGTAGATGGAAAGACAAAACAGATTAATGTTTATGATGCTTGCGAAAATGCAATTTTCACCGTAAAGCTATAGAGTTCACTGTATGTACACATCTTGTTGCAGTGATGCCCTTAATGTGGTAGTATTAACATGCGGACCTTTAACCCCTTGAGCACGGTATTTTACGGGAGACGTCGGGGTGTCGCGGCGGTTCTGGCAGCCAAGCGAACCACTACAATGTGTTTGTGCAGTCAAGCGTATCATAAACAATAATCCAACAATGGATTGAAACTGCACAAACGGCGGCAAATGGCGTCATCCGGCCTGGTGGCACTTTTCTTTTGACGCCATATGGCGTCATCCGTACGCAAGTGGTTAAGAACAATATGAACAGCAATTTCCAAATTTCAATTTTTGGGATTGGCTTTCTTTAACGGGTACCCAGGTACCCGTGCTTTTTTCAAACTGGTACCCGATTCCCGTACTACCCGTAAATGCACATCTAACAAGGAAGGATATTTCCATTACTCGGAACTCGCACACAGTCTAACCGGAGGACATGCCATTTTTGTGTTTTGTTATTTGGTTTTTGTAATCTGAGGGATGTATGGCACACTGCAGCTGAAACCATGTTGTTTTTAAACATTGTCTTGTTAACTACATACATGTGTTCTTGCAGACTTCGCTGCTGAAGAAATTCAAATAAAATTTCTTATATCAAGCTGTGAGACACATCAGTTCAAAGTACATTGTTTACAAACATTGAATAGAGTCAGTACTATGAACAGATAATTTTAAACACCAACTGTTAACTACCATTATTACCAGAACATTATTACCAATTTGATGGCTGTATGGAAGGTACTGGTTATCCAGATTAGTCTATACCCTGCAATGACCTCATGCTTGATTTGGAACTACACACCGACAGATTTGTCACAAAATCATTCACTATCAATGAAGAGGTAACAAGTTTTTGCTTTTTTTTGACCTCATGTTTATTGGATTTCTATTCCAAAACGTAATGCAAATCACCAAATGCAGTACATTGTACCTTGGTAAATACAGCGGTACTGTACCACCTGTATGTCCTCCCCCACAGCCATCAAATTAGTGTGATTTTCATGTTGTGATGGTACGATAAGTGTCAAAACTCTGAATATTTCTAGCGACATTTATAAAAAAAATCCAAAGTGTTTGAAAACTCATAGAGGTTGAAATAATATTACCCAAACTCTTTGATTAGGGAAGTTATTGTCTCCGGTGATGATTGAGATGCAGTCTAATGTCACAAAACAAAACAAAAAAGAATCACTTGAAAAATTGAATGTTTTCCATCCTAAGGTGGCTTGATTTTCATTAGAATTTGTCAAGGCTCATTCTAAAACAAAAACCAGATTTTGCCCAGATTGTTTGCTTGTATGTGTGGGTTTAATCTTTGGCCATGTGATTCATCAGTTGGGAGTCATCAGGAAGCAGCTATATATGGCATCGTCCTGCAGGCAGAATATCATTTGACATCGTTGTGAAAGGAACAGCTATGTCATGGTGTCAAGCAATTGATAGGCGCATTATTGAATGACATTTAAATATAACCTATAAATAAAGTCCATACATGACATACATATATGTATGTGATTTGGGGCACATAAACACCTGCAAATATTGTCTAGTACTTTACTCAAGCGAAAAATCCCTGAAAGAAATTGGATTTGCACAGTAGTTCGAGAAACTTCAACGTTGTGAAATTACTTTTAGCCATTATTATTTGAGATTATAAAGAAAAACTAATGGGCTTTGTGATGATACTGAACTATCCCAGTACCTTATTCCAATTTGAAAATATGACGTTCAAGAAATAACACCTACTGCAACCGTGCAGAGAACATGTTTAAAAAAAAAGCTTTGAACAAAAATCACACAGTGCATGTGCCTCTAACGTCACCATAAAAACGTCGATTTTTTTCAACTTTATCTGTCTTTTTTCCAAACCAAAATTGCCCCTGGAGATTTAATTTAGTAGCGCGAAATAGACTTTTGTGAATGAATCACTTTCGGCCAATCAAAACGTGTACCGCGCACTACATTACAACCGGTATTCCGTCTTCCGTATTCGCAAGTAATGGACGTCGAACACCAGCCACATGACGTTGCGGCTCAACTGGCAACTACATGGACACCGCGCCTTCGCGCATGCATGCAGCGCATTCGATCGCACACGCACGTACGTAGAGCGAGCAAACGGCGAATTCATGCCATGTTTAATCCGGTACAGTCTCCGCGCGTCGCTGTGAATTGGACCGATGTCTCGTCAGGCAAACCGTCCATACCTCACGTACTGAGCTCGTATACATGTACTCAACCTCGTCCCCAGGGTCTACTTTCATCCTTGTTCTGGAAGCGTATTGCTCGAACACTATTGACGCGTACTGTACTACCGAATTAAGTACATGTGTGTGCAGGCTACTGACGGGATTTGCGAACTAAACACTCCGACTTCGTTACAAAATTGCGGCTTTTTTTGGGCCGGACTTGGGCCGAGTCCTCGAGCTGGTCGAGTCCTGACTGTCCGAGTCCGAGTCCTGACTGTCCGAGTCCGAGTCCGAGTCCTTGAAAATCGGGACTCGAGTCCTCCAGCACTGTCAATTGCACATAATTTTAGCAACTGTTCAGTTAGTTTCCATTGTACATCTCTTTGAAATTATCCTAAATTAATCAGAGCCCAACTTTTAAAGTTGTGCATGCATTTTGAAATATACCGTCTGATTATTTTAGAACAAATTTTGCCTCCTGAACTCACATCAAGTTAAGATGTACATGTATGTGTATGAAGAGAATTCAGTCTTGTGTGCAAGAGCACCAACTGACAAATGATGCTGTTTTTCATCTCTGCCTTGTTTTCTTGCACACGATGCTGCTACACAGTTTGAATGCAACATGTGTGTAAAAATATCAATACTTTTTTTCCTTTGAATTATTTAAGGTGAGCAATCATATTGTTGATATTCTTGCACGCCATTCGTAGCTCAAGTTGCAGGTATTTTTTTCTTTAAAATGCGATGTGTTTCCGCTAATTTTAACCCCTCACGTATGGATGACGCCAAAGTGCGCAAACAAATTGCCACCAGGCCGGATGACGTCTATATATAGCCACTATTTCTGCATTTCCAATACATTGTTAAATTATTGTGTATGTTACACTTGGCTGCACAAGCCTCTTGTGACTGTTTCGCTTGACTGCACAGGCCGCCCTGGCACCGCGGCGCCTCACTATAATAACCGTACTCAAGGGATTCAAAACTATTGTGAGGATACACATTTTATTGCTATTTTTGAAACTACTACACATTTCGTTTAGATTCTACTGGGGTGAATTTACAAAAAATGGAATTGGAAAGGTTGAAAGGAAAGTTTGGTTCGTTTTCCCATTGAAGTTTTTGTCATTCTTGTGCAGTCCTGCTGACGAAATGTACAATGTACATGTATGTATAACCATATCCAGTCATACATGTAAATATTCTGGACTTTTTCGCAAATAGTGATGGCCGTTTTGCTGAACATTAAGTAAAGCTTGATAAATTGTTCACCTTTGGGTATAAATAAGATACAATATATGTTGAACAATAATCCAAAAGAACCAAATGTCAAATTAGTTTTGACAATACCAATAAACCCTATTTACAATCCCATTTAAAACCCATTTAAAACATGCAAAATTACACATCTGACAGCAAAATATATTTTGAAATGCATTAAAATGAGTGTGTATGTTGTAGCCACTTTATCCAAATGGTCTGGGTATGTACTTCAGACATATGGTCACTGGAAATGAATTATTAACATTAACCATGGACTACAAAGATATAGTCAAAATCACTGCTCTAGAACAATACAATGTCATGGTTGCATTGTTTTTCATTTCTAAAAAAGTATACTTTGTCAAGTTGTTTAAATGGTTATTTGATTTCACCTTGTACTTTCAGTGGAACTTGTCCTCTCAAGTTGCCTTGCATTCTCTCTTAACCAGTTCGCGCCGGGATTATTTTTGCCGAAAATTTATATTTTCCAAAAAGGCAAAATATAGCAGCCAACTTCTGATATACAGCCAATAGAATTTGTACAATATTTCTTGCCGAAACCTCATATATTTCAATACTCCGGGTGCACCCACCGGAGTGTAAATTGTAGAACAGGCCGTGCACAGCGGCCAAGTTCAAGTTCACACACATGGTCTGCCTCCACAGACTTCCTGGACTTTGTGTGTGTGTACAAAACAAATGAGGGATTAGCGTGTTGAGACGTCGCCCGGAGGTGAGTCGAGGCAAGCTTGACGTTTTTACCCGTCAGCCGTGTCCGTGTATAAAAACAGCCAGATCGTGTGAACACGTCTTCCGACGCGAACTGGTTAATGCACATCCTGGTAATTCCAATACTTCAGCAAGCTCGGTGCTCGAGTGATAAGACGTCTGCACTAGAAAGTAGAAGTCTTGTGTTTGAGTCCCACCCGAGTGATTCTTTTCCAAATCTATGCATGTATTTAGTAAACAGTGTTCAGGCCAAACAATTGTTCTATACCAGCAACAATCTATAGAAGCAAAGCACAACAACATGTGGCTAAAATATCTCATGTTGAATTGCCATTCCATTTGTTACAACAGTAAAATCTGTAAATCCAGTCTGAAAATTCAGTTACGTTCAGTGGACCTTAATTACCTCTGAAGTTTTCTTTACACTTTGCTGTCAAGGAACAGGATCATATCCAGTTTGTTTTGTTTTCATGGTATGCAGAGTTTAGAAACTGCATTGAAACATCTGAGGCTTTAAAGTAAATTATAAATGCAATAAAAGAAAATTATTTTCTTTTCTGAAGCCCGTTTTGCTTAAACATTATGATTAGGGCTTTTGTTAAAAATCAGTGTAATCTCGTCAGTGAAGTACTCGACCATGTTTGCAAATATTTACAAATCTTAAATAAATTAATTATTAGCTCTTGAATATTTAACTCCAGTCTATTACTACCAAACTATAAGTCATTTAGTTTTAACATTTTCAAAGTGAACAAAGAAACTGGCAGAAGCTGGATTAGATGCGACCCCGGGTTATCGTACCGGCGCTCTACCACCAACTGAGCTATCTTGCCCTATGTTGGCAGTCTCCCAAATTGTCAGTATCTCTATTCGGGTGGGCGGAAGGATACGAGGAGTAATAAGAACGACCCACACAGTCTGTATTATGTGCTAGGATTTGCGTACAGTGTTCACTGCTGTCATTCACTGGTAACCCACTGGTAACCCTCATAAAAGTCACTGCTCCTTATAATTACTGGAGTAACTAATCCTCAACAGTGGTATTATCACATGCTGTACCATTTTAGGGCATCTTGTGAAGCCGAAGAACCAGGTACAATGCATCACAGAATTTCATCACTTTTATTACTTTGTTTTGCGTGAACATTTGACATTTTAATTAACTTTTTTGGCCATTTTACTGAAAACAAACTGTTTTATCTTGGAAAAATTGGAACTGAATTGTTTGTAATAATTCGTTTTCCGACAGTGTCGGATAGCCACACAAAAGCTTGATGTACAACCATTATTCGGTGAAACATATCAAACATGTCTTATGTGTGTCCAGTTGTGTCCAAAACTGAAATTTGGGCTTAAATATTTTTTGGCCAGTTGGATATATTCTTTTCTGCATTTGATGGCACCGCACTTCAGAAGGTACAATATAACTATAGTATGTCCATATACATGTACATCAATTGTTTGTCTCGCCTGAACGAAGTTCAGAAAGAGACTATGCAATCACTATTTCTGTACGTAGTCCGTATGTAGTCCATCCGTAGTCCGTATGTGTCATTTTGGTTAAAGTTTCGACAAATTGGTCTTTATATGCAAAGTTGAAGTCCGATTGCAATCAAACTTGAGTCATGCATTCAATAGTGCAACCTTTATATGATAGTCGTGTCAAAGGTCAAGTACTGAGGTCAAATGTCATCTGAGGTCAAAGGTCATATGAGGTCAAATGTCATCTGAGGTCAAGTTGTAAAATTGGCTGGAATTGTACAATTGGTCTTATATGGAAAGTGGAAGTCCAATTGCAATCAAACTTGGGTCATACATTCAATAGTGCAACCTCTATATGATGCTTGTGTCAAAGGTCAAGTACTGACGTTAAAGGTCATTTGAGGTCAAGTTGTAAAATAGGCTGGAATTGTCCAACTTGTCTCATTTGAAAACTGGAAGTCCAATTGGAATCAAACTTGGGTCATGCATGCACTATAACCTTTATATGATGGTCGTGTCAGTAATCTCCATGCTTTCATCCTCTCTCGTCTCACACCCAACTCAAACTTCCATAACTTTGGACAACATTTTCCTTCCACATTGCTTTTGTCACCTACCATTGTTTTAGGCATGCTAGCATCGGTTCTTGCTCGTGATAACTTACCATTTCATTCTCTTTTTACACTAAATTTGTGTATTAACCCTAACCCTCCAGGGTATTTTGGCTAGAAACCCTGCCAGACCCATCAGATTGCATACTTTGTCACATTGACTTGTTTGCAGAGTGCAGCAAGGTCAAGCTGTCACCACAGATGCACTGTGCTGTGTCTGGCAGGGTTAGGGTTAAATAGTTTCCAGTCTCCAAATAACATCTAGTGTAGAGATTACAGTTCTTCACCACTGTTCATTATTAATTTTTAAAAACCCTCCTGTTCTCCGGCCAAAATCGACCCAGCTGCTGTACAGATCAAAACCTATCAAATGACAGATTGAAACACACACAAACTGTGAGAGTTGGTGTTAAGAGTTTTTGATAGGCTGTGATAGTTACAAGTATAGGAGGGTTGTTAATGAAAACAGTCTCATCATGCATACATTTATTTTGGCGAGTTGGATACATTGTACATCAATTTTTTTCAGAAAGACACACATTGTATGTGAGATGTATGCACATTGTTATCCTGCACTTGCGAGAGTTAAAATGGTGAATGGGTGGAGATGTTTTACCTTTTTGGTAGGTGCAGTTGAATCTAATTTCCTTAATTTCCTATTACTTGAGAAATATGCAATGCGTGCACTCAAGTTGAAGATGTTTTGTGTGGATTATTTATAGTGAGTAATCACTTGGAAAGCATTTCACAGTTGGTGTGCTATATCTGTTAATTCCTGGTCTTGCTGGGGTAAATCCCTGTAATTTGACTTTTTAATGAGCTTTTCCCTAAATTATTTACACTGAGTGAATGCTTTTCAGGTTCTGCCGTACATGTATGTAAGAGCTTTTCCCACTTTGCCTTTAATTACATTGCTGCTGCCAAATTATCAGTGTTAGACAGTCTTACAGCCCTCCATTTTATTGCATGCATTTTGGGGTGTAGAAATCTTAAAGATGGGTTAGTCATCTTTGCTAAAAAAATGATTTGTTCCTCCTTACGAACAAATTATCGAAGAATTTCTTTTAACCAAAAGTTAATTTGCTACACTCTTCAATACTTTCCTTGATGAAGTATTTCCAGAGTTGCTATATTTCATTGGTAATACGCAAATAAAGCGGTGACATTTTAGTCTACAAACTCTTGATTGTAAGGAGTGCAGCAGTAGCTACGTGTCTGGTGACAACTGCAGCCTTTGAAAGTAAAGCCGGTTCTAATGTTTTCATAAATGTACGGGACTACAGATTTTCTCAAATTATGGACGCTGCAGTAATTTACATGTACACATGTTTGTTTCTAGCTCTGAAGAAGATAAAGTTCTTTTTTTTCTGGTGGACACGTTTTCTTCAACTACCGATATCCTCACAATTCTGGAGAGTTTTAAAACAAATTTCACTGCTTTCCAATGATTGTCCTAGTTTTGCCACTGTCACAGCCCTAAGTTGTCACTTGAAAATCACACTGAATTATCGTGCCACCCAGGTGAATTAGGAGCAGGACAAGCCTAATTCAAAAGTTGAAATTCATTAACTGATTACTTCTTTTGGTCCGAGTTTGGTGTCTCATTGGAAAAGTTATATCTTTGGTGAGGCAGCTAAATTAGCAATTGACAAACTTATTTTTTGGGCTGCCGCACCCAACAAGCACAGAGATGGCAACCTCAAACTGTTTGCAGTGTACATTGTACATGTATGAGATAACTTTGATTAGATTTTGATTGTGTCTTGACACAAGTCAACTCTACATGTACATATCATTTAAACCTAGTCATGTATCGGTTATCTGAAAGTTAGAAACTGTTAGGTTGCTGTTTTTTAATTTGTTTTATATATTTTTATTTTTTTATTTTTTGAGTGCTATTATAAGGTCACCCCAAACTTTTTGTTACAAACATTTGTTTATAGCAAACTGTTCACCATGACCAGTGTTTTAGGTCTCAGGACCTGGTCTCGGTCTGTCTCGAGACCGTTTTTTTAGGTCTCGGTCTTTTCCTCAAAAAGTCTCGGTCTCAGAAGGGCTGGTCTCGGTCTCGTATACCTAGGTCTCGGGTTTTACAAAATACAATGCGCCATCTGAATTTAGTCTCCATAACAAAAACAAACATAAACAACAATGTACAGTTTTCATGCTGAAGAATTAAATTGAAGCTGGATTAGAGACTAGTCAATGAGCTTGTTTATTCGGAGTACCCATCACTGACTTGCGTCGCCCACTTATTTCACTGGTGCACATCGTATGGGCTTTTGACGATAAGCGCGCTTAATTGCACACAATTAGAAATAGACAGACGAACTTGACGTAGCTCTGTGCTTACACAATGCATGCTTTTATTATTGACCTAGTTTTTTCTTTTTTTACATACGATCAGGTACGTCTGCAAATAGTAACTTTAAATAAATCCACTTCAAAACACAGCCTTGCCATGTTAAATTAATATATATCTTGAATAATTAAAGATAATGGTCCTTGTTAAAGCCAACTTTACCCAGATTTGTTTTGTATAAGATGATCTCCCATGTTTACCTTTTGTATGAGTCATTAGCACAAATTATCATCTGCAGGAAGGTATCATTTTTGAACATTTTGATCTAAAGCAAAGGCACAACACTCCAAAAGGAAAATCAGCTTTGATATCTCACATTTTATTTATGTTTGGACTCGGTCTCGGAAGTTGTGGTCTCAGTTTCGGCCTACAAAAGTCTCAGTCTCCATCTTAGACATGAAGGTCTCGACTACAACACTGACCATGACATCTGAAGAATTACCTCAAATGTAATCCCAGTATGTTATGGAGGTTTCAAGTGATGAGATTTGCTGTCCCTCCAAAACATTTATAAGATAAAAGCTCAGTCAGTTTTCGGTTCTTTTTATAAACACGATGTATTGAACATAAACCAAATCAAATCAAATCAAACATCTTTTGGGGTCAATTGAAATGTTTGTGTAATTTAGCATCAGGCTGCAAATTTGAAGCAAATAGCCAATTCCAATTAATAGTGTTAAACCACTTGAATAGATTAGTCCAGTTACTGGTAAATGGTTAGTTGCCCTATATCTTTATTTCCTTAAATTCCAAATACTTATTATATTTCAAACAGTGTCTAATTAATAGTCCAAAACTATTCACAGATGAAATTATAATGACAATTGTTTAAATAGATGTTCATTACCGTCGTGGTAAAATATGTGAATTTTGTGATATAACTAAAAATCAAGCACATTTAACAGTTTGATGTTTATTTACTAAACAGTGTTCAGGCCAAACAATTGTTATACAGTCAACAACATGTGGCTAAAATATCGCATGTTGAATTTCCATTCCGTTTCTTACAACTGTAAAATCTGTAAATCCAGTCTGAACATTTAAGATTTCTATATGTTCAGTGGACCTTATCCTCAGAAGTTGCCTCAAAATGATTCTTTCTGTACACTTTTCTGTAAGCAACAGGATCCTATCCAGATGCTATCCAGAATTTATAAACTGCATTGAAACATTATAGACTTTAAAGTAAATTGTAAATGCAATGAAAGAAAATTATTTTATTTTCTTAAGCCCATTTTGCTTAAACATAGCTAGACAATAACCACACCAATTTGCTCTTAAAAATCTGTGCAATCTAGTCAGTGAATTACTCAACCATGTATACAAATGTTTACAAATCTTAAACAACATAATTATTAGCTCTCAAATCTTTAACACCTGGGGACAAATTCATAGAGCAGCTTAATAATCCAGCACAACATTTGTTTAATCATGAAAAACCTTGCTTAGTAAAATTGGGTTACCAGCCAAAACTCTGTGTGATTGTTATGCTAAGTAAACAACAGCTAATTAAATACCAGTCACAAGCAATATACTTCACATGGAGTTTTGGCCGATAATCTTAGTTTATTAAGCAAGGTTTTTTGTGTGCTAATGCAAATTTTGTACTCAAGCAGCTCTATGAAATTGGTCCCAGTCTCTTACTACCATAATATTAAGCCATTTACTTTAAACATGGATAGCTCTACAGTGAGCAGCCGGGGTGCCGTGTCGGCTTTGCGGCCAAGCGAACCTGACACAAACATTTTGTGCAGCCAAGCGTAACAAACACAATAATCCAACAATGGATTGAAAATACAGAAAATGGCGTCTATAGATGTCAGCCGGCCTGCTGGCACTGTTTTTTTTGGCGTCATGTGGCGTCCTCCATACACAAAGGGTTTAAACAAAATTAAACATGCTAATTGTTATCTCTAGTCATCAATTGCATGTACATGTACTTGAAAATGTTTACAAAGATTTACAGATCATGTTAACAATTTAATCACTTTATCAAGAATAACATTTTACATCAGCGAGAACTACCAAAATATTCAGCCATTTATTATAACAATGAAGGTGCTCTGCAGATAAGTACAGCAGACTTCATATGTACCATCACATTTTTCAAGTTGTGTAAATGATCATCTGGTCAAAAAGCTACAATCTGATCAAAAATACAGTGACAGGTCACTTTTGGAGTTTTGAAAGCAATCTACAATTCCTCGGTATAGAATATTGACAAGAGCTTATATGCTCCTGCATTGCCTCTGCCTCAGTACATATAGTTGTATGCATCAAAGATTTGTCTTCATGTTTTGGCCAGTAGAAGGTTTTGATGCACAGTTTATGGCAATGAAACTTGCCAAGGTACAAGAAAATGTGTGTTTGCTTGTAAAAGGCTTACAGCTAAATGCACATGTAGCTGGCAAAATTGATCTTTACTCACAAAGCATGTACATGCAGTATGTGTCCACCACATACAAGCCTAAAACTGGTGAATAAAAGTGAATGAAATTAGTGTGCTCTACAGGCCCATTATATTTAAACTTGATCAACGTGAATTTCTTAATTTTGCCTTAATTAATCTGCCAATCTGTCATCTTAATCCACCAGCATGTCACTGTTTTCAGTATTGAATTGGGAGATAGATATCACATCGATGGCCATCACAGTTTAAATATGCTGCTATTGTTTGATATACGTGTACTTGTTCTGTAAGATGAAGGTTTATGGAAACACTTGTGGAAATGTCTCTTCTTTTAGTGTTTGTTCTGAGAAGAACTGGTAACTCAACATTTTCGAACATGCCCTGTTCAATATCAGCCTCAGGAGAGAGATCCTTTGCTTGAAGGAACCACTGAGCCTATTTTTTTGTCTCGCCTGAATCTGTTACTGTTAACCCTCCCTCTCTCGTGCCAAAATGGAGCAAACTACCCTACCTATCAAAACCTATCAAGTGTTGGAGAGGAGGGCTTAGGTTTTTTGATAGATTATGGTAGTTATAACAGCAGAAGGGTTAAATTGATATTTTTTTTGTTTTAGACAAACTCAGCTGGAATTATGATGCAGTCATACAGGAGGCCTGATGTGCTGGTAGAGTCGGAATGGCAAAGTCCTGTCCTGAAGAGAGTTATCTTAACCTGATGAATTACAAACAATTCAAACCTTTTTTTATCTTCATGCATGCTGTGCTCAGGGATGCATGGTATATTGCAGCTGGAACCCAGTTGTTTGTCAACTTTGTCTTGTTAACTATGTACATATACTTGCAAACTATTCACAGAAGACATTAAACTTAAATTACTTATATGAAGCTGTAAGACACATCAGTTCAAAGTACATTGTATACAAACACAGAATACAGTCAGCACTACGGATTTTTTTGAAACACACAATTTTGTTAACACGAACTATTGACTGTCATTATAGTATACAACATTTGCAAAAATCAAAAAGTGAAACTACTGAATTCTTACGAAATAGCCAGTGTTGTAGGTCTGGAGACCTGGTCTCGATCTCGAGACTGTCTCAAGACCTTTTTTGAGGTCTTGGTCTCGGTCTCGTCCTAACAAAGTCACGGTCTCGGGAGGGCTGGTCTCGGTCTCGAATGCTCGGGTCTCAGTCTTGGTCTCGGTCTCGGATGCCACGGTCTCGGGTTTTACCCCCGAGACCCGTTGAGACCACAGCAAAAATACGTGCAATGCACCACACAAATCTAATCTTCATTCCAAACATGAACGACGTTGTCAGTGCGAGTTTTCATGGAGAAGAATTAGATTTAGGCTAGAAAGGAGACCAGTATATGCGGCTTGTTTATTCGGAGTACTGGACTACTGGTACCCGCGGATGTGCATCACCCATGTATTTCACTATTTTCCTCCACATTACAGCTCTGGAGTGAGTTTTTGTAAAACCCAGTGGTCACTGACTGCAAACTATACCTAGTCATTGGGAGGGCATTTCATGCGGCACCTCACTCATCACTTTTTGTTGGCGTGACTGTTTATAGCTGGATGGGAACTTCCGATGAAATCAAATAATTGTTATTCGGTTTAAAAAAAATAGGAAAACTAGATTTAAAAATCTCTGATTTCTCCCAGTCAGGGTTGTTTGAAATAAAACTGCACGTGATGCCATCAAGTTATTTTTCAATAAATTTTTCACTTAAATTCTTAAAGCAGTATTCCACGTTTTAATTTGATTTTTCTTCAGTGTTTTTAATACATGTACACAACTTATTGGAAAAGCCAGTTATTTACCATTCAATTAGGACAATCAGCAATTCTAGTCAGTTTTATTTTTATGCAAATAATATTTGTAGAAATTAGTCTGTCACAGTGCCATAGGTCTCAAAGCTCCAACTACATGTATTTACCAGAGATGAAATATATAACTCAAATTTGTGGAATCCTTGAATTTGTTTGTGTACGCTGTGAGTCTTTATAGTTTAACTTGCATAATTAAAGATAGTGGCCCTTGATAAAGCCGACTTCATATACATGTACATGTATATATATTTATTTATGAGATGATCCCGATGTTCACCTTTCGTATGAGTTAGCACAAATAATCACGCTTTTTTGAACCTTTTGATCGAAAGCAGGGCACAACAACCCCATCAGGGAAATCGGCCTTATTGAAAACCATAATTTTTTTTTTTAGTTTTTGGTCTCGGTCTCGGTCTCGGTCTCGGTCTCGGAAGTTGTGGTCTCAGTCTCGGTCTCGGTCTCGGCCTGCAAAAGTCTCGGTCTCGGTCTCGGAAGTGTTGGTCTCGGTCTCGAAAGCCTTGGTCTCGGTCTCGGTCTCGGACATGAAGGTCTCGACTACAACACTGCGAAATACCATACTAGACTGTAAGTAAATAGCAGTCTCAAGCATCCTGTGAAATTATGACACCTGGTATGCTGTCGTTTTCAAGAAAAGTGGAAATTAGTATCATTTTCCAATGATTGTCGTCCGAAAATCGTTGGAAAAATTATAGTTCCCCGACCTGGTAATTCCCTGACGTCTATAAATTGCTCCGTTTTGTCTTGGGTATGGTCGGGGAACCAGAGTGCAAGAACATAATTTTCTCTGTTTTCCCAGCATCTATGCACACACAACTTTAAACAGGTCAGTGAATACACCCAGTCGTACTTCCCCAATACGTCCGAGGACAATGCTTTGTGTTTCCTATTGTTCCTTTAATATAACCAACCCCCATAGACTAAGCACGTATCCTTACGTTCGAGGACCGATTTCAACAAAAGACTCTACGTTCGAGGACTGAAAGGTTTCTTTGTGTTTCCTTTCTTCTCTTGTCCTCGGAGATATATACAGTGCACGTACAGTATTTGCTATCATGCAATAAAATAGTAACCCCCAAATCCATGTATTTCTGATAATTACAGCAAAAGCAAATCGTGTATGCTACCTTTTAAATATCATTTAATTTTAAAAAGTAATGTTGCCATATTATTTCAAAAGCATTCCAACTTTGTAAGTCCATACTGAAAATCAATCCAATTTTATGGCTGTAGCGGAGGACGTCCTAAAAACAGGTGGCATTATTAGTGGCACCACTTGTTTGGGCGATGCACATCCACGGGTACCAGTAGTCCAGTACTCCGAATAAACAAGCCGCATATCCTGGTCTCCTTTCTAGCCTAAATCTAATTCTTCTCCATGAAAACTCGCACTGACAACGTCGTTTATGTTTGGAATGAAGATTAGATTTGTGTGGTGCATCGCACATATTTTTGCTGTGGTCTCAACGGGTCTCGGGGGTAAAACCCGAGACCGTGGCATCCAAGACCGAGACCGAGACTGAGACCCGAGCATTCGAGACCGAGACCAGCCCTCCCGAGACCGAGACTTTGTTAGGACGAGACCGAGACCAAGACCTCAAAAAAGGTCTTGAGACAGTCTCGAGACCGAGACCAGGTCTCCAGACCTACAACACTGGCTATTTCGTAAGAATTCAGTAGTTTCACTTTTTGATTTTTGCAAATGTTGTATACTAATGACAGTCAATAGTTCGTGTTAACAAAATTGTGTGTTTAAAAAAATCCGTAGTGCTGACTGTATTCTGTGTTTGTATACAATGTACTTTGAACTGATGTGTCTTACAGCTTCATATAAGTAATTTAAGTTTAATGTCTTCTGTGAATAGTTTGCAAGTATATGTACATATAGTTAACAAGACAAAGTTGACAAACAACTGGGTTCCAGCTGCAATATACCATGCATCCCTGAAGATCTAAAAAAAAATTTAAAAAATGAAATACAAAAAATACAAAAAAAATTAAAAATACAAAAACACCCCCCTAAAATAGAAAATGCCATGTCCTCTATCACACAATTGTTAACTACATCATCACTGCTGGTTTAATTTGAGAATCTTATGAAAAAAATTAAGAAAACCAATTACGCATACGAACTGATTGATGCTTTTCAAAGTAATCACTCACTGCAGTTCATACAAACTGTGACCTTCATGTAAATCCCCTTTTGTTATATAACACAATAGGCTTTCAGAGAAGGGCAAAATTGATAAAATTGTGAGATTAAAACACACACACAAATATGAAGGAGAAATCATATTCCATTCACTAGTACAAGTGAAGGACAGACCTGATACATGTCTGAGTAAAACTATCAGACTGACCACCTTCAGCACAGCATGCATGAAGATAAAAAAGGTTTGAATTGTTTGTAATTCATCAGGTTAAGATAACTCTCTTCAGGACAGGACTTTGCCATTCCGACTCTACCAGCACATCAGGCCTCCTGTATGACTGCATCATAATTCCAGCTGATAGTTTGTCTAAAACAAAAAAATATATAAATTTAACCCTTCTGCTGTTATAACTACCATAATCTATCAAAAAACCTAAGCCCTCCTCCCCAACACTTGATAGGTTTTGATAGGTAGGGTAGTTTGCTCCATTTTGGCACGAGAGAGGGAGGGTTAACAGTAACAGATTCAGGCGAGACAAAAAAATAGGCTCAGTGGTTCCTTCAAGCAAAGGATCTCTCTCCTGAGGCTGATATTGAACAGGGCATGTTCGAAAATGTTGAGTTACCAGTTCTTCTCAGAACAAACACTAAAAGAAGAGACATTTCCACAAGTGTTTCCATAAACCTTCATCTTACAGAACAAGTACACGTATATCAAACAATAGCAGCATATTTAAACTGTGATGGCCATCGATGTGATATCTATCTCCCGATTCAATACTGAAAACAGTGACATGTTGGTGGATTAAGATGACAGATTGGCAGATTAATTAAGGCAAAATTAAGAAATTCACGTTGATCAAGTTTAAATATAATGGGCCTGTAGAGCACACTAATTTCATTCACTTTTATTCACCAGTTTTAGGCTTGTATGTGGTGGACACATACTGCATGTACATGCTTTGTGAGTAAAGATCAATTTTGCCAGCTACATGTGCATTTAGCTGTAAGCCTTTTACAAGCAAACACACATTTTCTTGTACCTTGGCAAGTTTCATTGCCATAAACTGTGCATCAAAACCTTCCACTGGCCAAAACATGAAGACAAATCTTTGATGCATACAACTATATGTACTGAGGCAGAGGCAATGCAGGAGCATATAAGCTCTTGTCAATATTTTATACCGAGGAATTGTAGATTGCTTTCAAAACTCCAAAAGTGACCTGTCACTGTATTTTTGATCAGATTGTAGCTTTTTGACCAGATGATCATTTACACAACTTGAAAAATGTGATGGTACATATGAAGTCTGCTGTACTTATCTGCAGAGCACCTTCATTGTTATAATAAATGGCTGAATATTTTGGTAGTTCTCGCTGATGTAAAATGTTATTCTTGATAAAGTGATTAAATTGTTAACATGTATCTGTAAATCTTTGTAAACATTTTCAAGTACATGTACATGCAATTGACTAGAGATAACAATTAGCATGTTTAATTTTGTTTAAACCCTTTGTGTATGGAGGACGCCACATGACGCCAACAAAAACAGTGCCAGCAGGCCGGCTGACGTCTATAGACGCCATTTTCTGTATTTTCAATCCATTGTTGGATTATTGTGTTTGTTACGCTTGGCTGCAAAAAATGTTTGTGTCAGGTTCGCTTGGCCGCAAAGCCGACACGGCACCCCGGCTGCTCACTGTATATTACCCATAGAGCTATATTAAATTACTACAGCACTAACTCCTCATTTAACGCACGGAGATACTTTAAATCCTTCCTGCGCGCAGACATTTTAAAAGTGCGTGTTTGTAGAACATAATGAAATTAGATGGAGTGAATTTTAAAAAGGTACTCTAAATGCAATGCGGAAATTCAACATTACAAAATGTCACGGCAAAAATCATCTGCAGCGGATACACGTACCCGTTTGCGTTGTTTGCGCAGAGCAAAAATGAAACGCTCATTTACTGATTGTGCGTTTCAGGTTTCGGCGTATTGGCTTTGATAACGCAACTGTATAGTGTGATGAATCTGTCAGTGTGTAATCCTAAATCAAGAATAAGGTCATTATCAGAGCCATCTTGCCAGGGTATAGTACCCCCCACCGTCCCCGCCCCCCACCCCCCCCCCCCCC
Organism: Hippasteria phrygiana; assembly: GCA_037893225.1. NCBI lineage: Eukaryota > Metazoa > Echinodermata > Asteroidea > Valvatida > Goniasteridae > Hippasteria > Hippasteria phrygiana. The sequence continues at coordinate 374,687 of JAZGUH010000682.1, forward strand.
AAAAAAAAGTGGTGCCACTAATAATGACACCTGGACCCTTTCACTGGTTGAACATTCGCGTGACCAGTCACTCTCTTAATTACGCAAGCGCAATACTACCTACGAGTCCATATTTATTAAGGCCCTATTCTAATTACTTGGTTATGGCTTGAACATACACATGAGTCTATGGGAAGTGGCTGCAGGCGCTAGCATAGGCATGTATGTGACATCCAGCCGTAGCCATGTAAATCGAGTCCATCAATTCAACACGGGCACTGCTGCGTTCTGCACCAAATCAAGCCACATCGTGCAGTTTGCGTCACATGCGCGTCGATTTCCATATAAGGAAATTGTTAGCTAAAAGGGTGTTTTACAAAACAAGGTAACATTTTTGAACAAAATCATTGAAAATGTATAATTGGATTTGTTTGAGGGATTTTTGCTGAATTATAAAAAAAATAATTATGAATGGGAATAAATATGTGCTGGGCCGGTTTTAAACAAGTACATTTAAAACTGCCTTGGTACCTGAATGCTGATAATGACTAGAGCCGAGCCTGGATGCAGATAATGACCAGAGCCTTTGGCTCGGGTCATTATCCGTGTCCAGGCCCCAAGGTGGTTTTAAACGTACTTGTTTAAAACGGGCGTAGCACATATTTATTCCCTTATACCATCACACCATGAAAATCACACTAATTTGATGGCTGTAGGGGAGGACATACAGGTGGTACAGTATCATTAGTGGTAACGCTGTATTTACCAAGGTACTGCATTTGGTGATTTCCATAGAAATCCCAACAGCAGAATAAACACGAGGTCAAACATTAAGCAGAGAACTCATTAACTCTTTATTGATAATAAAGATTCTGTGATCCATTGTATCTGTCAGTGTGTAGTCCTAAATCAAGAATAAGGTCATTATCAGAGCCACCTTGCAAGTGTTATGGAGAGTTGTCTTAGTGTGCTGAATTTCAAGCATTGTGTAAGGCTTGTTTGGTTCATACCTGTGTCATGATAGAGGTGGTCAGTTACTTGAAACGGCCATTGACATCAGCCTGCAGGCAGAACTTCTCTGGGGCAGCAGATGGAGTGACAGAGAGCTCACAGATCACATACCTTCTATATGAACATGATGCATCATTCCAACGACACCTCTCGAACGCCACAGCTCTACACAATTGGATTTTTCCTTGTATGACGGATGTGGCTCATTTGGTGCCCAGTTGAAGTAATTGCACTCGCGGCCTTCCTCACCAGCTTGCATCCACTTGTCTTCCTCCTTTGCATCAGTACAGCCAATCCAGACATTACCCTCATTGACATTCTTTGTGAACATCTCCCAGATGAACTGATGCTCACTGAGGGAGTCAGGAACTGTCAAGCCACCACCCATGTCAGAGCAGGCTTTAGATGCTGCTTGCCATGTCATTGTCTCAGTCAGCAGTTGGTAGCAAGAACCAGCAAATCCTTGTTGACCAGGCTGGCAAGAGTTGGCTTGGACACAAACAACCATGATTGCACAGAGCCAGACAAGCTCCATTGCGCCCAGACCTTAAAATCCAGTATTGAAAATGTCGATGTGCTGTCAAAATGTATGAAGTGGTAAATCGGTTGTCAGTTTCAGTTTTTAGGCTTGAGATTTCACCATTTGCTTAAGTGTCCAATGATTGTAATCCATTTGGTGTCTGAGCCCCATACAGATTCAGACCAGCCAAGTCATTAGCCATGAAAACTGTCAATTCAATTGCACATAATTTTAGCAACTGTTCGGTTAGTTTCCATTGTACATCTCTTTGAAATTATCCTAAATTCATCAGAGCCCAACTTTTAAAGTTGTGCATTCATTTTGAAATATACCGTCTGATTTTTTTAGAACAAATTTTGCCTCCTGAACTCACATCAAGTTAAGATGTACAGGTATGTGTATGAAGAGAATTCAGTCTTGTGTGCAAGAGCACCACTGACAAATGATGCTGTTTTTCATCTCTGCCTTGTTTTCTTGCACACGATGCTGCTACACAGTTTGAATGCAACATGTGGTACATTGTGTACATGTAAAAATATCAATACTTTTTTTCCTTTGAATTATTTAAGGTGAGCAATCATATTGTTGATATTCTTGCACGCCATTCGTAGCTCAAGTTGCAGGTATTTTTTTCTTTAAAATGCGATGTGTTTCCGCTAATTTTAACCCCTCGCGTATGGATGACGGCAAATGGCGCAAACAAATTGCCACCAGGCCGGATGACGTCTATAGCCACTATTTCTGCATTTCCAATACATTGTTGGATTATTGTGTATGTTACGCTTGGCTGCACAAGCCGCCCTGGCACCCCAGCGCCTCACTATAATAACCGTACTCAAGGGATTCAAACCTATTGTGAGGATACACATTTTATTGCTATTTTTGAAACTACTACACATTTCGTTTAGATTCTACTGGGGTGAATTTTTTTTAAATGGAATTGGAAAGGTTGAAAGTAAAGTTTGGTTTGTTTCACCATTGAAGTTTTTGTCATTCTTGTGCAGTCCTGCTGATGAAATGTACATGTATACATGTATGTATAGCCATATCCACAGTCATACATGTAAATATTGTGGACTTTTTTCGCAAATAGTGATGGCCGTTTTGCTGAACATTAACTAAAGCTTGATAAATTGTTCACCTTTGGGTATAAATATTAAGATACAATATATGTTGAACAATAATCCAAAAGAACCAAATGTCAAATATATTTTGACAATACCAATAAACCCTATTTACAATCCCATTTAAAACCCATTTAAAACATGCAAAATTGCACATCTGACAGCAAAATATATTCTAAAATGCATTAAAATGAGTGTGTATGTTGCAGCCACTTTATCCAAATGGTCTGGGTATGTACTTCAGACATATGGTCACTGGAAATGAATTATTAACATTAACCATGGACTACAAAGATATAGTCAAAATCACTGCTCTAGAACAATACAATGTCATGGTTGCATTGTTTTTCATTTCTAAAAAAGTATACTTTGTCAAGTTGTTTAAATGGTTATTTGATTTCACCTTGTACTTTCAGTGGAACTTGTCCTCTCAAGTTGCCTTGCATTCTCTCTTAACCAGTTCGCGCTGGGATTATTTTAGCCGAAAATTTCTATTTTCCAAAAAGGCAAAATATAGCAGCCAACTTCTGATATACAGCCAATAGAATTTGTACAATATTTCTTGCCGAAACCTCATATATTTCAATACTCCGGGTGCACCCACCGGAGTGTAAATTGTAGAACAGGCCGTGCACAGCGGCCAAGTTCAAGTTCACACACATGGTCTGCCTCCACAGACTTCCTGGACTTTGTGTGTGTGTACAAAACAAATGAGGGATTAGAGTGTTGAGACGTCGCCCGGAGGTGAGTCAAGGCAAGCTTGACGTTTTTACCCGTCAGCCGTGTCCGTGTATAAAAACAGCCAGATCGTGTGAACACGTCTTCCGACGCGAACTTGTTAATGCACATCCTGTTAATTCCAATACTTCAGCAAGCTCGGTGCTCGAGTGATAAGACGTCTGCACTAGAAAGTAGAAGTCTTGTGTTTGAGTCCCACCCGAGTGATTCTTTTCCAAATCTATGCATGTATTTAGTAAACAGTGTTCAGGCCAAACAATTATTCTATACCAGCAACAATCAATAGAAGCAAAGCACAACAACATGTGGCTAAAATATCTCATGTTGAATTGCCATTCCATTTGTTACAACAGTAAAATCTGTAAATCCAGTCTGAAAATTCAGCTACGTTCAGTGGACCTTAATTACCTCTGAAGTTTTCTTTACACTTTGCTGTCAAGGAACAGGATCATATCCTGTTTTGTTTTCATGGTATGCAAAGTTTAGAAACTGCATTGAAACATCTGAGGCTTTAAAAAAAAATTATAAATGCAATAAAAGAAAATTATTTTCTTTTCTGAAGCCCGTTTTGCTTAAACATTATGATTAGGGCTTTCGTTAAAAATCAGTGTAATCTCGTTAGTGAAGTACTCGACCATGTTTGCAAATATTTACAAATCTTAAATAAATTAATTATTAGCTCTTGAATATTTAACTCCAGTCTATTACTACCAAACTATAAGTCATTTAGTTTTAACATTTTCAAAGTGAACAAAGAAACTGGCAGGAGCTGGATTAGAACCTGCGACCCCGGGTTACCGTACCGGCGCTCTACCACCAACTGAGCTATCTTGCCCTATGTTGGCAGTCTCCCAAATTGTCAGTATCTTTATTCGGATGGGCGGAAGGATACGAGGAGTAATAAGAATGACCCACACACAGTCTGTGCTAGTCTTTGCGTACAGTGTTCACTGTTGTCATTCACTGGTAACCCACTGGTAACCCTCATTAAAGTCACTGCTCCTTATAATTACTGGAGTAACTAATCCTCAACAGTGGTATTATCACATGCTGTACCATTTTAGGGCATCTAAGCCGAAGAACCAGGTACAATGCATCACAGAATTTCATCACTTTTATTACTTTGTTTTGCGTGAAAATTTGACATTTTTAATTAACTTTTTTGGCCATTTTACTGAAAACAAACTGTTTTATCTTGAAAAATTGGAACTGAATTGTTTGTAATAATTTGTTTTCTGACAGTGTCGGATAGCCACACAAAAGCTTGATGTACAACCATTATTCGGTGAAACATATCAAACATGTCTTATGTGTGTCCAGTTGTGTCCAAAACTGAAATTTGGGCTTAAATATTTTTTGGCCAGTTGGATATATTCTTTTCTGCATTTGATGGCACTGCACTTCAGAAGGTACAATATAACTATAGTATGTCCATATACATGTACATCAATTGTTTGTCTCGCCTGGACGAAGTTCAGAAAGAGACTATGCAATCACTATTTCTGTACGTAGTCCGTATGTAGTCCATCCGTAGTCCGTATGTGTCATTTTGGTTAAAGTTTCGACAAATTGGTCTTTATATGCAACGTTGAAGTCCGATTGCAATCAAACTTGAGTCATGCATTCAATAGTGCAACCTTTATATGATAGTCGTGTCAAAGGTCGAGTACTGAGGTCAAAGGTCATCTGAGGTCAAAGGTCATATGATGTCAAATGTCATCTGAGGTCAAGTTGTAAAATTGGCTGGAATTGTAAAATTGGTCTTATATGGAAAGTGGAAGTCCAATTGCAATCAAACTTGGGTCATACATTCAATAGTGCAACCTCTATATGATGCTTGTGTCAAAGGTCAAGTACTGACGTTAAAGGTCATTTGAGGTCAAGTTGTAAAATAGACTGGAATTGTCCAACTTGTCTCATTTGAAAACTGGAAGTCCAATTGGAATCAAACTTGGGTCATGCATGCACTATAACCTTTATATGATGGTCGTGTCAGTAATCTCCATGCTTTCATCCTCTCTCGTCTCACACCCAACTCAAACTTCCATAACTTTGGACAACATTTTCCTTCCACATTGCTTTTGTCACCTACCATTGTTTTAGGCATGCTAGCATCGGTTCTTGCTCGTGATAACTTACCATTTCATTCTCTTTTTACACTAAATTTGTGTATTAACCCTAACCCTCCAGGGTATTTTGGCTAGAAACCCTGCCAGACGCATCAGATTGCATACTTTGTCACATTGACTTGTTTGCAGAGTGCAGCAAGGTCAAGCTGTCACCACAGATGCACTGTGCTGTGTCTGGCAGGGTTAGGGTTAAATAGTTTCCAGTCTCCAAATAACATCTAGTGTAGAGATTACAGTTCTTCACCACTGTTCATTATTAATTTTTAAAAACCCTCCTGTTCTCCGGCCAAAATCGACCCAGCTGCTGTACAGATCAAAACCTATCAAATGACAGATTGAAACACACACAAACTGTGAGAGTTGGTGTTAAGAGTTTTTGATAGGCTGTGATAGTTACAAGTATAGGAGGGTTGTTAATGAAAACAGTCTCATCATGCATACATTTATTTTGGCGAGTTGGATACATTGTACATCAATTTTTTTCAGAAAGACACACATTGTATGTGAGATGTATGCACATTGTTATCCTGCACTTGCGAGAGTTAAAATGGTGAATGGGTGGAGATGTTTTACCTTTTTGGTAGGTGCAGTTGAATCTAATTTCCTTAATTTCCTATTACTTGAGAAATATGCAATGCGTGCACTCAAGTTGAAGATGTTTTGTGTGGATTATTTATAGTGAGTAATCACTTGGAAAGCATTTCACAGTTGGTGTGCTATATCTGTTAATTCCTGGTCTTGCTGGGGTAAGTCCCTGTAATTTGACTTTTTAATGAGCTTTTCCCTAAATTATTTACACTGAGTGAATGCTTTTCAGGTTCTGCCGTACATGTATGTAAGAGCTTTTCCCACTTTGCCTTTAATTACATTGCTGCTGCCAAATTATCAGTGTTAGACAGCCTTACAGCCCTCCATTTTATTGCATGCATTTTGGGGGGTAGAAATCTTAAAGATGGGTTAGTCATCTTTGCTAAAAAAATGATTTGTTCCTCCTTACGAACAAATTATCGAAGAATTTCTTTTAACCAAAAGTTAATTTGCTACACTCTTCAATACTTTCCTTGATGAAGTATTTCCAGAGTTGCTATATTTCATTGGTAATACGCAAATAAAGCGGTGACATTTTAGTCTACAAACTCTTGATTGTAAGGAGTGCAGCAGTAGCTACGTGTCTGGTGACAACTGCAGCCTTTGAAAGTAAAGCCGGTTCTAATGTTTTCATAAATGTACGGGACTACAGATTTTCTCAAATTATGGACGCTGCAGTAATTTACATGTACACATGTTTGTTTCTAGCTCTGAAGAAGATAAAGTTCTTTTTTTTCTGGTGGACACGTTTTCTTCAACTACCGATATCCTCACAATTCTGGAGAGTTTTAAAACAAATTTCACTGCTTTCCAATGATTGTCCTAGTTTTGCCACTGTCACAGCCCTAAGTTGTCACTTGAAAATCACACTGAATTATCGTGCCACCCAGGTGAATTAGGAGCAGGACAAGCCTAATTCAAAAGTTGAAATTCATTAACTGATTACTTCTTTTGGTCCGAGTTTGGTGTCTCATTGGAAAAGTTATATCTTTGGTGAGGCAGCTAAATTAGCAATTGACAAACTTATTTTTTGGGCTGCCGCACCCAACAAGCACAGAGATGGCAACCTCAAACTGTTTGCACTGTACATTGTACATGTATGAGATAACTTTGATCAGATTTTGATTGTGTCTTGAAACAAGTCAACTCTACATGTACATATCATTTAAACCTAGTCATGTATCGGTTATCTGAAAGTTAGAAACTGTTAGGTTGCTGTTTTTTAATTTTTTTTATATATTTTTATTTTTTTATTTTTTGAGTGCTATTATAAGGTCACCCCAAACTTTTTGTTACAAACATTTGTTTATAGCAAACTGTTCACCATGACCAGTGTTTTAGGTCTCAGGACCTGGTCTCGGTCTGTCTCGAGACCGTTTTTTTAGGTCTCGGTCTTTTCCTCAAAAAGTCTCGGTCTCAGAAGGGCTGGTCTCGGTCTCGTATACCTAGGTCTCGGGTTTTACAAAATACAATGCGCCATCTGAATTTAGTCTCCATAACAAAAACAAACATAAACAACAATGTACAGTTTTCATGCTGAAGAATTAAATTGAAGCTGGATTAGAGACTAGTCAATGAGCTTGTTTATTCGGAGTACCCATCACTGACTTGCGTCGCCCACTTATTTCACTGGTGCACATCGTATGGGCTTTTGACGATAAGCGCGCTTAATTGCACACAATTAGAAATAGACAGACGAACTTGACGTAGCTCTGTGCTTACACAATGCATGCTTTTATTATTGACCTAGTTTTTTCTTTTTTTACATACGATCAGGTACGTCTGCAAATAGTAACTTTAAATAAATCCACTTCAAAACACAGCCTTGCCATGTTAAATTAATATATATCTTGAATAATTAAAGATAATGGTCCTTGTTAAAGCCAACTTTACCCAGATTTGTTTTGTATAAGATGATCTCCCATGTTTACCTTTTGTATGAGTCATTAGCACAAATTATCATCTGCAGGAAGGTATCATTTTTTTACATTTTGATCTAAAGCAAAGGCACAACACTCCAAAAGGAAAATCAGCTTTGATATCTCACATTTTATTTATGTTTGGACTCGGTCTCGGAAGTTGTGGTCTCAGTTTCGGCCTACAAAAGTCTCAGTCTCCATCTTAGACATGAAGGTCTCGACTACAACACTGACCATGACATCTGAAGAATTACCTCAAATGTAATCCCAGTATGTTATGGAGGTTTCAAGTGATGAGATTTGCTGTCCCTCCAAAACATTTATAAGATAAAAGCTCAGTCAGTTTTCGGTTCTTTTTATAAACATGATGTATTGAACATAAACCAAATCAAATCAAATCAAACATCTTTTGGGGTCAATTGAAATGTTTGTGTAATTTAGCATCAGGCTGCAAATTTGAAGCAAATAGCCAATTCCAATTAATAGTGTTAAACCACTTGAATAGATTAGTCCAGTTACTGGTAAATGGTTAGTTGCCCTATATCTTTATTTCCTTAAATTCCAAATACTTATTATATTTCAAACAGTGTCTAATTAATAGTCCAAAACTATTCACAGATGAAATTATAATGACAATTGTTTAAATAGATGTTCATTACCGTCGTGGTAAAATATGTGAATTTTGTGATATAACTAAAAATCAAGCACATTTAACAGTTTGATGTTTATTTACTAAACAGTGTTCAGGCCAAACAATTGTTATACAGTCAACAACATGTGGCTAAAATATCGCATGTTGAATTTCCATTCCGTTTCTTACAACTGTAAAATCTGTAAATCCAGTCTGAACATTTAAGATTTCTATATGTTCAGTGGACCTTATCCTCAGAAGTTGCCTCAAAATGATTCTTTCTGTACACTTTGCTGTAAGCAACAGGATCCTATCCAGATGGTATCCAGAATTTAAAAACTGCATTGAAACATTATAGACTTTAAAGTAAATTGTAAATGCAATGAAAGAAAATTATTTTATTTTCTTAAGCCCATTTTGCTGAAACATAGCTAGACAATAACCACACCAATTTACTCTTAAAAATCTGTGCAATCTAGTCAGTGAATTACTCAACCATGTATACAAATGTTTACAAATCTTAAACAACATAATTATTAGCTCTCAAATCTTTAACACCTGGGGACAAATTCACAGAGCAGCTTAATAATCCAGCACAACATTTGTTTAATCATGAAAAACCTTGCTTAGTAAAATTGGGTTACCAGCCAAAACTCTGTGTGATTGTTATGCTAAGTAAACAACAGCTAATTAAATACCAGTCACAAGCAATATACTTCACATGGAGTTTTGGCCGATAATCTTATTTTATTAAGCAAGGTTTTTTGTGTGCTAATGCAAATTTTGTACTCAAGCAGCTCTATGAAATTGGTCCCAGTCTCTTACTACCATAATATTAAGCCATTTACTTTAAACATGGAGAAAAGGATACCAGGTGTAAGAACGACCATCATTCACTAGTAACTCACTACCTCACTAAAAGTTGCTGCTCCTCATCACTGGAAACTAATCCTCTGAAAAGGTATTATTACTTCGTTGGTTATCTCTTTGAGCTGATCTTGTGCAGCCGAAAAAACGGGTCTGATACATCATAAAAATCTCCTCACTTTTTACTGAGCTTGTGTATTGCATGGAAATTTGACATTTAAAAGTAAAGTATATTTTCGGAAAACAAATACTGTGTTTTGTCTTTAAAAATTGAGTCTCGTATTTTGTCATATATATTATTTTCCAACAGTCGCTGATGGCCAAAGAAAAGCTTGATGTACTAGCATTATTTGATAAAACATATCAAACATGTCTCTGAAATCACAGTCTCTTCAAAGTCAAACTCCTTTCAAATCGTTCCTTCATGGTTTAAATATGTAGTTATGCTATTCAAATAATACCAAATTCCATTTGTTATTTTTTTTTTTTTTTTTTGTATTCTGAGGGATGCATGTCACAAAATCATTCACTATCAATGAAGAGTTAATGGGTTTTCGCCAAATTGTTGACTTGTGTGATAGAGGACATGGAATTTGTTGGGGACTTTTTTGGGGGGGAGTTTCTTTTCTTTTTTTACATTTTTGGCTTTTCCGACAATCCGTCGGAAAAGGCTTTGTTTTTGTTCTGATTTTTTTTTTTTTATATCTTCTTCTTCTTATTTTAGTTCTATCCCAAATCCCATAGACTTTGTACACGAATTTTATGACAGCCACTTTGGTCACTAAACAATCTCAGATCTTAATTAAACTTAACACAAACATAGACCCGAACCTGAAATTGTATGCCGAAGAGTGACGTCATGATGACGTCATCACGTGATTTTTTATGATTTTTTGAATTTTGAAAATCGTAACATTCTTTTCAATATATCTAGCGAACAAAACAAGATATTTTCAAAATTCTTTTTGTTATGGCTTTGGTATGTCTCAAAGATATGCCCTAAAAAGCGAAAATTGTGTGACGTCATGATGACTTCATCAAAAATTTGGTTTTTTTTAAACGCATGTAAGTGTCAATCCGATTACAAAAATGTATACATTGAATTTTTCTGTACGTAATTCCAAAATTTCATCATCGTGGCTCACTCAAGTAAGAAATAACAGCCATTTCAAAATTTAGACCAAATTCAATATAACACAAAGGAATTCTGGGACGTGCAAATAACCATGGGTATTTTGTGCTTGCTGTTTATAAAAGGGGTTGATTTCTAGTCTTTTTTCAAGTCGCTGAATTTTTGAAGTTTTAAAATCGTAACATTCTTTTCAATATATCTAGCGAACAAAACAAGATATTTTCAAAATTCTTTTTGTTATAGCTTTGGTATGTCTCAAAGATATGCCCTAAAAAGCGAAAATTGTGTGACGTCATGATGACGTCATCCAAAAATATTTTTTTTTTAGACGAATGTAAGTGTCAATTCGATTACAAAAATGTATACATTGAATTTTTCTCTACCTAATTCCAAAATTTCGACCAAATTCAATATAACACAAAGGAATTCTGGGAAGGGCAGATAACCATGGGTATTTTGTGCTTGCTGTTTATAAAAGGGGTTGATTTCTAGTCTTTTTTCAAGTCGCTGAATTTTTGAAGTTTTAAAATCGTAACATTCTTTTCAATATATCTAGCGAACAAAACAAGATATTTTCAAAATTCTTTTTGTTATAGCTTTGGTATGTCTCAAAGATATGCCCTAAAAAGCGAAAATTGTGTGACGTCATGATGACGTAATGAAATAAATCTGTTTTCAAGTCGCTAGAATAGTGCCCATAGCATTGTAAACGTTTTCTTTCTTACCGGCCACTTTGGCTACTTTTAAACTTGGCAGACACTTACCCCAACTGCTCACAATGTGTGCCGACCTTTTACGTCATGATGACGTCATCACATGTCACGTGACGTCATCTTAAAGATGATTTTTCAAGGGCCCATATCTAGAGAGCCGTAGGTCCGATTGCCTTTAAACCCGGTATGTTGGTGGACCACCACGTGTTATAGATGAACATTTACGTGACGTCATGATGACGTCATCATACGATTTTATAGTAATTTTAAAGTTTTTGAACATTAAAGTTTCTTAAAGCCATATCTCATGAACAGAACATGCTAAATCCAAAATTCTTTTTGGAATAGCTTTGTTAGCTCCTATATTCTTTCACATAAATGGGAAAATGTGTGACGTCATCATGACGTCATCAAAAATGTTCTTTTTTGAAACACATATAAGGGTACGTTCGATCGTCATAAAAATTGCTGGGTAGGTAGATAATGCTACTAGCATGTAAAATCCAAAGTGACGTCATGATGACGTCATCGGCTGATTTTCTATGAAATTTTTAGTTCTATCCCAAATCCCATAGACTTTGTAGACGAATTTTGTAAGTGGCACTTTGGTCACTAAACAACCACAGATGTTAATCAGGCTTAACACAAACAAAGACCCTAAGCTGAAAATGTATGCCGAAACGTGACGTCATGATGACGTCATCACGTGTCACGTGACGTCATCCTAAACGTGCATTTTTCAAGGGCCCATATCTAGAGAACCGTATGTCCGATTGCCTTTAAACCTGGTATGTTGGTGGGCCACCACGTGTTATAGATGAAAATTGAGGTGACGTCATGATGACGTCACCATACGATTTTATAGTAATTTTAAAGTTTTTGAACCGTAAAAGTTTCTTAAAGCCATATCTCATCAACAGAACATGCTAAATTCCAAATTCTTTTTGGAATAGCTTTGTTAGCTCCTACATTCTTTCACGTAAATGTGAAAATGTGTGACGTCATCATGACGTCATCAAAATGTTTTTTTTAATAACATATATAAGAATAGGTCTGAGTATCATAAAAAATTGTGGGAAGGTAGATAGTGCCAGTAGAATGTAACATCCGAAGTGAAGTCATGATGACGTCATCGGCTAATTGTCTATGAATGTTTTAGTTCTATCCAAAATCCCATAGACTTTGTACACGAATTTTGTACAAGCCACTTTACTCACTATAAACATCAGATCTTAATCAAACTTAACACAAACATAGAACGTAACTTGAAGTTTTAGGGTGGAAAACAAAAAAAGAGGAAAAGCCTTGTGTTCTGTTTCAAACAGACACAAACCTCTAGTTATTGATTTCTTTTTGTGTTCTTGTTTTTTGTATTTTTTTTTAAATTTTGTTTTTGTTTTTGTTTTTTAGATCTCAGGGATGCATGGTATATTGCAGCTGAAACCCAGTTGTTTGTCAACTTTGTCTTGTTAACTATGTACATATACTTGCAAACTATTCACAGAAGACATTGAACATCAGTTCAAAGTACATTGTATACAAACACAGAATACAGTCAGCACTACAGATAAAGAATTTTTAACACCAGCTTATTGACTGTCATTAGTATACAACATTTGCAAAAATCAAAAAATGAAGCTACTGAATTCTTACGAAATACCATACTAGACTGTAAGTAAATAGCAGTCTCAAGCATCCTGTGAAATTATGACACCTGGTATGCTGTCGTTTTCAAGAAAAGTGGAAATTAGTATCGTTTTCCAACGATTGTCGTCTGACAATCGTTGGAAAAAGTCTAGTTCCCCGACCTGGTAATTCCCGGACGTCTATAAAATGCTCCGTTTTGTCTTGGGTATGGTCGGGGAACCAGACTGCAAGAACATATTTTTCTAAATTTTCTCTGTTTTCTCAGCATCTATGCACACAAAACTTTAAACAGGTCAGTGAATACAGTATTTGCTATCATGCAATAGAATAGTAACCCCCAAATCCATGTATTTCTGATAATTACAGCAAAAGCAAATCGTGTATGCTACCTTTTAAATATCATTTAATTATACAAATTGATGTTGCCATTTTATTTCAAAAGCATTCCAACTTTGTAAGTCCATACTGAAAATCAATCCAATTTGATGGCTGTAGCTGAGGACGTCCTAAAAACAGGTGGCATAATTAGTGGCACCACTTTCTTTTTTTTGGGGGGGGGGGGGGGGGGGGGGGCGGGGGGGGGGGGGCGGGGGGGGGGGGGGCGGGGGGGGGGGGGGGGGGGGGGGGTGGTGGGGGGGGACGGTGGGGGGTACTATACCCTCGCAAGATGGCTTTGATAATTACCTTATTCTTGATTTAGGATTACACACTGACAGATTCATCAAAGATTATTTCACGATCAACAAAGAGTTAATGAGTTTTCACTGAATTTTTGACTTCGTGTTTATTCTGCTGTTGGGATTTCTATTCAAAAACGTGATGCAAATCACCAAATGCAGGACCTTGGTAAATACAGCGGTACCACTAATGATACTGTGCCGCCTGTTTAATCAGGATTTTCTCCCCTGCAGTTGTCAAATTAGTTTGATTTTCATTATGTGATTTGTTATGGTGTGATGGTATGATAATTGTCAAAACTCTAAATATTCACAGCGACATGTTTAACAAAAATCCGAAGTTTTTGAAAAGCAATAGAGGTTGAAATAATATTATCACCCAAACTCTTTGATTTAAGACGTTATTCGCTGTCTCGGGTGATGATTATGAGATGCAGTCTAATGTATGTTTACATTTTTTATACCATCTGAAAACAAAACAAAAAAGTTTTGATAAAAATAAAAACGAATGTTTTCTCTTCTGAGCATACAATTGGTTTTCAACAAAATTTGTCAAGGCTCATTCCAAAGAAACAGACTTTGCCAAGTTTGTTTATACATGTGTGGGTTGACTCTTTGGCCGTACATTCATCAGTTAGGAAACAGCCATTGGCATCAATCTGTAGGCAGAATATCGTTTGGTATACAGGGGTGCTCACAGATGACATACGTGTAGGTGTGAAGGGAACATCTACGTCATGTCTTGAACAGACTGATGAGTCATGAGAAGTGTCATGGAGAGTTGTCTTAGTGTGCTGAATTTCAAGCATTGTGTAAGGCTTGTTTGGTTCATACCTGTGTCATGATGGAGGTGGTCAGTTACTTGAAACGGCCATTGACATCAGCCTGCAGGCAGAACTTCTCTTGGGCAGGAGATGGAGTGACAGAGAGCTCACAGATCACATACTTTGTATGGGAACATGGTGCATCATTCCAACGACCACCTTTTGAATGCTTCAGCTCTACACAATCTTCACCTTCCTTGTATGACTGATTTGGCTCATTTGGTGCCCAGTTGAAGTAATTGCACTCGCGGCCTTCCTCACCAGCTTGCATCCACTTGTCTTCCTCCTTTGCATCAGTACAGCCAATCCAGACATTACCCTCGTTGACATTCTTTGTGAACATCTCCCAGATGAACTGATGCTCACTGAGGGAGTCAGGAACTGCCAAGCCACCACCCATGTCAGAGCAGGCTTTAGATGCTGCTTGCCATGTCATTGTCTCAGTCAGCAGTTGGTAGCAAGAACCAGCAAATCCTTGTTGACCAGGCTGGCAAGAGTTGGCTTGGACACAAACAACCATGATTGCACAGAGCCAGACAAACTCCATTGCGCCAAGACCTTAAAATCCAGTATTTGAAAATGTCTAGGTGCTGTCAAAATGTATGAAGTGGTAAATCGGTTGTCAGTTTCAGTTTTTAGGCTTGAGATTTCACCATTTGCTTAAGTGTCCAATGATTGTAATCCATTTGGTGTCTGAGCCCCAATTAGATTCAGACCAGCCAAGTCATAGCCATGAAAAACGTCAGTTGAACAGAAGTTCAGAACTGCTGAGTTAGTTTCCTTGGTACATCTCTTTGAAATTGTCCTTCCCAATTATTAATTGAAGTCCAATTTATAAGTTGTGCATGCATTTTGTAATATACTGTCTGCTTGCCTTTAAAACAAATTTGACTCAGGAACTCATATACCAAGGTAAGATGTATGTGTAATGAAGATAATTCGGTCTTCTCTACAAGAGCACAAACTGACAAATGATAACTCCTTTTCAACTTGCACACGATGCTGCTACACATTCAAGGATAGTTTGAATGCAATATTTGGTACTAGTGGTAAACAAAATCAATACACTTTCCTTTGAATTATTGAGGATGAGCAATCTTTAGAAATATTGTTGATGTTCTTGTGTTCAATTGCAGGTATCTAATTAGACTGCAGCTCGTAGATCAACAAATTGCAATCTCATGTCGAACCGATTTCACAAGCACTTTTTGTATTTGACTGCCAGTCCTTGGCCTTGTTTCTTGAAACAGCAAGGTACTGAATTGAGTATTTCATGACAATTAAGGTGCATAAACGTCTGCATGTCAAGCATAAAAAACCTCCATTATTTCTTGAGAGATTCCTAGTCTGCTTTTCAGCATGCATATATCTCATCAGTGATTCTCAAAATTACGCTATGAATGTTTTCAAAATATAGTTACCTCTCCTTGTATGCCTTCAGTTTTTCCAAATATGCAATTGTAATTTTTTTCTCTTCAAAACGATCATGAGTACACACGTTTTTTTATTTTTTGAAATATAATTTAAGACTAAAAGTTGTTTGTTTCACAATTTAAGTTTTTAATGTGTGACATTCTTATGCAGTCCTGCTGATGAAATGAATAAACTGTATCCACAGATTCATTTGTACATGTTTACATTGAGGACCGATTTTTGTCGCAAATAGTGGTTGCCGTTTTGCTCAATGTTAAGTAAAAGCTTGATAAATTGTTCACCTTTGGGAATAAACAAGATATGTTGAATAATAATCCAAACCAAAACAAACCAAATCTCTCCTGGTTGAAATGTATTTGAACGATACCAAAAAGAACTATTTACAATCATAGTTTGTCGAAGGAACCTCATTCACGTCATATGTGGAATTATATACATCTGACAGCAAAATATATTTTTAAATGCATTGAAATGAGTATTTCGGGTATGAACACGTACTTGTCAATAATGGTTACCTTTTTGTGTCTACTTTGTTTAAAACACAAAGCAATGACCTGCATACTGTCACAGACTACAAAGCAGATTTGATTAAAATCTCTACAATCAAACTTGAAAGATCTTCAGACATACAAAATGTATGGTCACTGCAAATAAATCATTGTTAACATTAGCCATGGACTACAAAAGATAGTCAAAATCACTGCTGTAGAACAATACAAGATATCATTACATGGTTGCATTGCTTTTCATTTCTAAAAAAGTATACTTTGTCAAGTTGTTTAAACATTTGATTATTTGATTTCAGCTCATCCTCCGAAGTTGCCTTTGACAGTCTCTTTATGCAGATCCTATTCAATAATTCCAATGCCTTAGTGAGAAAAGGCTCATTTTCAAGACACTGGAAGTCAGAATGCATGACCAGAGAAATGTATGCAAGATATCAATGCAAAGCTTATTACCTCTAGTTTATGATAAAAACCATAATAATGGTCAGTATGTACATGTAGCTTGGTCATAGTTTCCCTTTGTTTGTGGGTTACCTTTTTGAGACACCATGTACTTTGAAGTGTTTTGAAACTGTACGGATCAACAATGCAATAAATCGACATAACGTTTTGATACCACTTACTGACTACCAAAATATTCAGCATGTAATTTAAACGGCCTGTAAAGTGAATTTTAAATTCAGTGAAACCACTGTATATTTTTTCCTTATCCCATTCTGTTCTCAGCATGTCTTTAACCCCTTGAGTACGGTAATATCATAGAGCTATATTAAATTACTAGAGCGCTGACTCAATGTACAAAGTGATACCTGCTGGGCGCATCCATGTTTGTGTACAAACCTATGGAAAACTCGAAATTTTGCACGGCTTTTGTACGGCTATTTGCATATCTGCATTTGTATTCTATACAGTTGCGTTATCAAAGCCAATACGCCGAAACCCGAAACGCACAATCAGTAAATGAGCGTTTCATTTTTGCTCTGCGCAAACAACGCAAACGGGTACGTGTATCCGCTGCAGATGATTTTTGCCGTGACATTTTGTAATGTTGAATTTCCGCATTGCATTTAGAGTACCTTTTTAAAATTCACTCCATCTAATTTCATTATGTTCTACAAACACGCACTTTTAAAATGTCTGCGCGCAGGAAGGATTTAAAGTATCTCCGTGCGTTAAATGAGGAGTTAGTGCTGTAGTAATTTAATATAGCTCTATGGGTAATATACAGTGAGCAGCCGGGGTGCCGTGTCGGCTTTGCGGCCAAGCGAACCTGACACAAACATTTTTTGCAGCCAAGCGTAACAAACACAATAATCCAACAATGGATTGAAAATACAGAAAATGGCGTCTATAGACTTCAGCCGGCCTGCTGGCACTGTTTTTTTTGGCGTCATGTGGCGTCCTCCATACACAAAGGGTTTAAACAAAATTAAACATGCTAATTGTTATCTCTAGTCAATTGCATGTACATGTACTTGAAAATGTTTACAAAGATTTACAGATCATGTTAACAATTTAATCACTTTATCAAGAATAACATTTTACATCAGCGAGAACTACCAAAATATTCAGCCATTTATTATAACAATGAAGGTGCTCTGCAGATAAGTACAGCAGACTTCATATGTACCATCACATTTTTCAAGTTGTGTAAATGATCATCTGGTCAAAAAGCTACAATCTGATCAAAAATACAGTGACAGGTCACTTTTGGAGTTTTGAAAGCAATCTACAATTCCTCGGTATAGAATATTGACAAGAGCTTATATGCTCCTGCATTGCCTCTGCCTCAGTACATATAGTTGTATGCATCAAAGATTTGTCTTCATATTTTGGCCAGTAGAAGGTTTTGATGCACAGTTTATGGCAATGAAACTTGCCAAGGTACAAGAAAATGTGTGTTTGCTTGTAAAAGGCTTACAGCTAAATGCACATGTAGCTGGCAAAATTGATCTTTACTCACAAAGCATGTACATGCAGTATGTGTCCACCACATACAAGCCTAAAACTGGTGAATAAAAGTGAATGAAATTAGTGTGCTCTACAGGCCCATTATATTTAAACTTGATCAACGTGAATTTCTTAATTTTGCCTTAATTAATCTGCCAATCTGTCATCTTAATCCACCAACATGTCACTGTTTTCAGTATTGAATCGGGAGATAGATATCACATCGATGGCCATCACAGCTTAAATATGCTGCTATTGTTTGATATACGTGTACTTGTTCTGTAAGATGAAGGTTTATGGAAACACTTGTGGAAATGTCTCTTCTTTTAGTGTTTGTTCTGAGAAGAACTGGTAACTCAACATTTTCGAGCATGCCCTGTTCAATATCAGCCTCAGGAGAGAGATCCTTTGCTTGAAGGAACCACTGAGCCTATTTTTTTGTCTCGCCTGAATCTGTTACTGTTAACCCTCCCTCTCTCGTGCCAAAATGGAGCAAACTACCCTACCTATCAAAACCTATCAAGTGTTGGAGAGGAGGGCTTAGGTTTTTTGATAGATTATGGTAGTTATAACAGCAGAAGGGTTAAATTGATATTTTTTTTGTTTTAGACAAACTCAGCTGGAATTATGATGCAGTCATACAGGAGGCCTGATGTGCTGGTAGAGTCGGAATGGCAAAGTCCTGTCCTGAAGAGAGTTATCTTAACCTGATGAATTACAAACAATTCAAACCTTTTTTTATCTTCATGCATGCTGTGCTGAAGGTGGTCAGTCTGATAGTTTTACTCAGACATGTATCAGGTCTGTCCTTCACTTGTACTAGTGAATGGAATATGATTTCTCCTTCATATTTATGTGTGTGTTTTAATCTCACAATTTTATCAATTTTGCCCTTCTCTGAAAGCCTATTGTGTTATCTAACAAAAGGGGATTTACATGAAGGTCACAGTTTGTATGAACTGCAGTGAGTGATTACTTTGAAAAGCATCAATCAGTTCGTATGCGTAATTGGTTTTCTTAATTTTTTTCATAAGATTCTCAAATTAAACCAGCAGTGATGATGTAGTTAACAATTGTGTGATAGAGGACATGGCATTTTCTTATTTAGGGGGGTGTTTTTGTATTTTTAATTTTTTTTGTGTTTTTTGTATTTCTTTTTTTAATTTTTTTTTTAGATCTCAGGGATGCATGGTATATTGCAGCTGGAACCCAGTTGTTTGTCAACTTTGTCTTGTTAACTATATGTACATATATTTGCAAACTATTCACAGAAGACATTAAACTTAAATTACTTATATCAAGCTGTAAGACACATCAGTTCAAAGTACATTGTATACAAACACAGAATACAGTCAGCACTACAGATTTTTTTAAACACACAATTTTGTTAACACGAACTATTGACTGTCATTATAGTATACAACATTTGCAAAAATCAAAAAGTGAAACTACTGAATTCTTACGAAATAGCCAGTGTTGTAGGTCTGGAGACCTGGTCTCGATCTCGAGACTGTCTCAAGACCTTTTTTGAGGTCTTGGTCTCGGTCTCGTCCTAACAAAGTCTCGGTCTCGGGAGGGCTGGTCTCGGTCTCGAATGCTCGGGTCTCAGTCTCGGTCTCGGTCTTGGATGCCACGGTCTCGGGTTTTACCCCCGAGACCCGTTGAGACCACAGCAAAAATACGTGCGATGCACCACACAAATCTAATCTTCATTCCAAACATAAACGACGTTGTAAGTGCAAGTTTCCATGAAGAAGAATTAGATTGAAGCTGGAGACCAGTATTATATGTGACTTGTTTATTCGTAGTACTGGACTACTGGTACCCGCGGATGTGCATCACCCATGTATTTCACTATTTACCCCACATTACAGCTCTGGAGTGAGTTTTTGTAAAACCCAGTGGTCACTGACTGCAAACTATACCTAGTCATTGGGAGGGCATTTCATGCGGCACCTCACTCATCACTTTTAGTTGGCAGGACTGTTAAATTTTTCACTTAAATTCTTAAAGCAGTATTCCACGTTTTAATTTGATTTTTCTTCAGTGTTTTTAATACATGTACACAACTTATTGGAAAAGCCAGTTATTTACCATTCAATTAGGACAATCAGCAATTCTAGTCAGTTTTATTTTTATGCAAATAATATTTGGAGAAATTAGTCTGTCACAGTGCCATAGGTCTCAAAGCTCCAACTACATGTATTGACCAGAGATGAAATATATAACTCAAATTTGTGGAATCCTTGAATTTGTTTGTGTACGCTGTGAGTCTTTATAGTTTAACTTGCATAATTAAAGATAGTGGCCCTTGATAAAGCCGACTTCATATACATGTACATGTATATATAAATTTATGAGATGATCCCGATGTTCACCTTTCGTATGAGTTAGCACAAATAATCATCCACACGTTTTTGAACCTTTTGATCGAAAGCAGGGCACAACAACCCCATCAGGGAAATCGGCCTTATTGAAAACCATAATTTTTTTTTTAGTTTTTGGTCTCGGTCTCGGTCTTGGTCTCGGTCTCGGTCTCGGAAGTTGTGGTCTCAGTCTCGGTCTCGGTCTCGGCCTGCAAAAGTCTCGGTCTCGGTCCTCCAGCACTGTCAATTGCACATAATTTTAGCAACTGTTCAGTTAGTTTCCATTGTACATCTCTTTGAAATTATCCTAAATTAGTCAGAGCCCAACTTTTAAAGTTGTGCATGCATTTTGAAATATACCGTCTGATTTTTTTAGAACAAATTTTGCCTCCTGAACTCACATCAAGTTAAGATGTACATATGTATGTGTATGAAGAGAATTCAGTCTTGTGTGCAAGAGCACCACTGACAAATGATGCTGTTTTTCATCTCTGCCTTGTTTTCTTGCACACGATGCTGCTACACAGTTTGAATGCAACATGTGGTACATTGTGTACATGTAAAAATATCAATACTTTTTTTCCTTTGAATTATTTAAGGTGAGCAATCATATTGTTGATATTCTTGCACGCCATTCGTAGCTGAAGTTGCAGGTATTTTTTTCTTTAAAATGCGATGTGTTTCCGCTAATTTTAACCCCTCGCGTATGGATGACGGCAAATGGCGCAAAAAAATTGCCACCAGGCCGGATGACGTCTATAGCCACTATTTCTGCATTTCCAATACATTGTTGGATTATTGTGTATGTTACACTTGGCTGCACAAGCCTCTTGTGACTGTTCGCTCGACTGCACAGGCCGCCCTGGCACCCCAGCGCCTCACTATAATAACCTTACTCAAGGGATTCAAAACTATTGTGAGGATACACATTTTATTGCTATTTTTGAAACTACTACACATTTCGTTTAGATTCTACTGGGGTGAATTTTTTTTAAATGGAATTGGAAAGGTTGAAAGTAAAGTTTGGTTTGTTTCACCACTGAAGTTTTTGTCATTCTTGTGCAGTCCTGCTGATGAAATGTACAATGTACATGTATACATGTATGTATAACCATATCCAGTCATACATGTAAATATTCTGGACTTTTTTCGCAAATAGTGATGGTCGTTTTGCTGAACATTAACTAAAGCTTGATAAATTGTTCACCTTTGGGTATAAATAAGATACAATATATGTTGAACAATAATCCAAAAGAACCAAATGTCAAATGTATTTTGACAATACCAATAAACCCTATTTACAATCCCATTTAAAACCCATTTAAAACATGCAAAATTACACATCTGACAGCAAAATAACTTTTAAAATGCATTAAAATGAGTGTGTATGTTGCAGCCACTTTATCCAAATGGTCTGGGTATGTACTTCAGACATATGGTCACTGGAAATGAATTATTAACATTAACCATGGACTACAAAGATAGTCAAAATCACTACTCTAGAACAATACAATGTCATGGTTGCATTGTTTTTCATTTCTAAAAAAAGTATACTTTGTCAAGTTGTTTAAATGGTTATTTGATTTCACCTTGTACTTTCAGTGGAACTTGTCCTCTCAAGTTGCCTTGCATTCTCTCTTAACCAGTTCGCGCCGGGATTATTTTAGCCGAAAATTTCTATTTTCCAAAAAGGCAAAATATAGCAGCCAACTTCTGATATACAGCCAATAGAATTTGTACAATATTTCTTGCCGAAACCTCATATATTTCAATACTCCGGGTGCACCCACCGGAGTGTAAATTGTAGAACAGGCCGTGCACAGCGGCCAAGTTCAAGTTCACACACATGGTCTGCCTCCACAGACTTCCTGGACTTTGTGTGTGTGTACAAAACAAATGAGGGATTAGAGTGTTGAGACGTCGCCCGGAGGTGAGTCAAGGCAAGCTTGACGTTTTTACCCGTCAGCCGTGTCCGTGTATAAAAACAGCCAGATCGTGTGAACACGTCTTCCGACGCGAACTTGTTAATGCACATCCTGTTAATTCCAATACTTCAGCAAGCTCAGTGCTCGAGTGATAAGACGTCTGCACTAGAAAGTAGAAGTCTTGTGTTTGAGTCCCACCCGAGTGATTCTTTTCCAAATCTATGCATGTATTTAGTAAACAGTGTTCAGGCCAAACAATTATTCTATACCAGCAACAATCAATAGAAGCAAAGCACAACAACATGTGGCTAAAATATCTCATGTTGAATTGCCATTCCATTTGTTACAACAGTAAAATCTGTAAATCCAGTCTGAAAATTCAGCTACGTCTGAAGTTTTCTTTACACTTTGCTGTCAAGGAACAGGATCATATCCAGTTTGTTTTGTTTTCATGGTATGCAGAGTTTAGAAACTGCATTGAAACATCTGAGGCTTTAAAGTAATTATAAATGCAATAAAGGAAAATTATTTTCTTTTCTGAAGCCCGTTTTGCTTAAACATTATGATTAGGGCTTTCGTTAAAAATCAGTGTAATCTCATTAGTGAAGTACTTGACCATGTTTGCAAATATTTACAAATCTTAAATAAATTAATTATTAGCTCTTGAATATTTAACTCCAGTCTATTACTACCAAACTATAAGTCATTTAGTTTTAACATTTTCAAAGTGAACAAAGAAACTGGCAGAAGCTGGATTAGATGCGACCCCGGGTTATCGTACCGGCGCTCTACCACCAACTGAGCTATCTTGCCCCATGTTGGCAGTCTCCCAAATTGTCAGTATCATTATTCGGGTGGGCGGAAGGATACGAGGAGTAATAAGAATGACCCACACACAGTCTGTGCTAGTCTTTGCGTACAGTGTTCACTGTTGTCATTCACTGGTAACCCACCGGTAACCTTCATAAAAGTCACTGCTCCTTATAATTACTGGAGTAACTAATCCTCAACAGTGGTATTATCACATGCTGTACCATTTTAGGGCATCTTGTGAAGCCGAAGAACCAGGTACAATGCATCACAGAATTTCATCACTTTTATTACTTTGTTTTGCGTGAAAATTTGACATTTTTAATTAACTTTTTTGGCCATTTAACTGAAAACAAACTGTTTTATCTTGAAAAATTGGAACTGAATTGTTTGTAATAATTCGTTTTCCGACAGTGTCGGATAGCCACACAAAAGTTTGTTGATGTACAACCATTATTCGGTAAAACATATCAAACATGTCTTATGTGTGTCCAGTTGTGTCCAAAACTGAAATTTGGGCTTAAATATTTTTTGGCTAGTTGGATATATTCTTTTCTGCATTTGATGGCACTGCACTTCAGAAGGTACAATATAACTATAGTATGTCCATATACATGTACATCAATTGTTTGTCTCGCCTGAACGAAGTTTAGAAAGAGACTATGCAATCACTATTTCTGTATGTAGTCCATCCGTAGTCCGTATGTGTCATTTTGGTTAAAGTTTCGACAAATTGGTCTTTATATGCAAAGTTGAAGTCCGATTGCAATCAAACTTGAGTCATGCATTCAATAGTGCGACCTTTATATGATGGTCCTGTCAATAGTCATCTGAGGTCAAAGGTCATCTGAGGTCATCTGAGGTCAAAGGTCATCTGAGGTCAAGTTGTAAAATTGGCTGGAATTGTAAAATTGGTCTTATATGGAAAGTGGAAGTCCAATTGCAATCAAACTTGGGTCATACATTTAATAGTGCAACCTCTATATGATGCTTGTGTCAAAGTTCAAGTACTGAGGTTAAAGGTCATTTGAAGTCAAGTTGTAAAATAGGCTGGAATTGTCCAACTTGTCTCATTTGAAAACTGGAAGTCCAATATTGGAATCAAACTTGGGTCATGCATGCACTATAACCTTTATATGATGGTCGTGTCAGTAATCTCCATGCTTTCATCCTCTCTCGTCTCACACCCAACTCAAACTTCCATAACTTAATTTGGACAACATTTTCCTTCCACATTGCTTTTGTCACCTACCATTGTTTTAGGCATTCTCATCTGTTCTTGCTCGTGATAACTTACCATTTCATTCTCTTTTACACTAAATTTGTGTATTAACCCTAACCCTCCAAGGTATTTTGGCTAGAAACCCTGCCAGATATACGTCCACATCAGATTGCATACTTTGTCACATTGACTTGTGTGCAGAGTGCAGCAAGCTGTACATGTAGGTCAAGCTGTCACCACAGATGCACTGTGCTGTGTCTGGCAGGGTTAGGGTTAAATAGTTTCCAGTCTCCAAATAACATCTAGTGTAGAGATTACAGTTCTTCACCACTGTTCATTAAAACCCTCCTGTTCTCAGGGCCAAAATCGACCCAGCTGCTGTACAGATCAAAACCAATCAAATGACAGATTGAAACACACACAAACTGTGAGAGTTGGTGTTAAGAGTTTTTGATAGGCTGTGATAGTTACAAGTATAGGAGGGTTGTTAATGAAAACAGTCTCATCATGCATACATTTATTTTGGCGAGTTGGATACATTGTACATCAATTTTTTTCAGAAAGACACACATTGTATGTGAGATGTATGCACATTGTTATCCTGCACTTGCGAGAGTTAAAATGGTGAATGGGTGGAGATGTTTTACCTTTTTGGTAGGTGCAGTTGAATCTAATTTCCTTAATTTGTTTGCCCTTGGTGAGGCCTATTACTTGAGAAATATGCAATGCATGCACTCAAGTTGAAGATGTTTTGTGTGGATTATTTATAGTGAGTAATCACTTGGAAAGCATTTCACAGTTGGTGTGCTATAGATAAAGTTCTATTTTTTTCTGGTGGACACGTTTTCTTCAACTACTGATATCCTCACAATTCTGGAGAGTTTTTAAACAAAATTCACTGCTTTCCAATGATTGTCCTAGTTTTGCCACTGTCACAGCCCTAAGTTGTCACTTGAAAATCACACTGAATTACCGTGCCACCCAGGTGAATTAGGAGCAGGACAAGCCTAATTCAAAAGTTGAAATTCATTAACTGATTACTTCTCTTGGACTGAGTTTGGTGTCTCATTGGAAAAGTTATATCTTTGGTGAGGCAGCTAAATTAGCAATTGACAAACTTATTTTTTGGGCTGCCGCACCCAACAAGCACAGAGATGGCAACCTCAAACTGTTTGCAGTGTACATTGTACATGTATGAGATAACTTTGATCAGATTTTGATTGTGTCTTGAAACAAGTCAACTCTACATATCATTTAAATGTTATCTGAAAGTTAGAAACTCTTGTTTTAGGTTTTTTTAAAGCAATGAGATGCTGTTTTAAAAATTTTTTTTTTTTTTTTTTAGGTGCTATGCACAAGGTCACCCCAAACTTTTTGTTACAAAATTTGTTTTCAGCAAACTGTTCACCATGACCAGTGTTGTAGGTCTCGAGACCGTTTTTTGAGGTCTCTGTCTTTTCCTCACAAAGTCTCGGTCACAGAAGGGCTGGTCTCGGTCTCGGATACCTAGGTCTCGGGTTTTACAAAATACAATGCGCCATCTGAATGTAGTCTCCATAACAAAAACAAACATAAACAACAATGTACAGTTTTCATGCTGAAGAATTAAATTGAAGCTGGAATAGAGACTAGTCAATGAGCTTGTATATTCGGAGTACTGATACCCGCGGACTTGCGTCGCCCATGTATTTCACTGGTGCACATCGTATGGGTTTTTGACGATATGCGCGCTTAATTGCACACAATTAGAAATAGACAGACGAACTTGACGTAGCTCTGTGCTTAAACAATGCATGCTTTTATTATTGACCTAGTTTTTTCTTTTTTTTACATACGATCAGGTACGTCTACAAATAGTAACTTTTAAACAAATCCACTTCAAAACACAGCCTTGCCATGTCAAATAGATATATATCTTGCATAATTAAAGATAATGGTCCTTGTTAAAGCCAACTTTACCCAGATTTGTTTTCGATAAGATGATCTCCCATATTTACCTTTTGTATAAATCATGAACACAAATTATCATCCACGGGAAGTTATCATTTTTGAACATTTTGATCTAAAGCAAGGGGAAATCAGATTAACACCATACATTTTTATTCATGTTTGGTCTCGGTCTTAGACATGAAGGTCTTGACTACAACCACTGACCATGACATATCTATAGGAATTACCTCAAATTTAATCCCAGTATGTTATGGAGTTTTCAAATTATGATTTGCTGTTCCTCCAAAACATAAGATAAAAAATCAGTCAGTTTTGTATTGAATGTAAACCAAATCAAATCAAACCAAATCTTTTTGGTCAATAGAAATTTTTGTGTAATTTAGCATCAGGCTGCAAATTTGAAGCAAATAGTCAATTCCAATGAATAGTGTTAAACCACTTGAATAGATTAGTCCAGTTAATGGTAAATAGTTGGGTTGCCCTATATCTATATTTTTCTTAAATTCCAAATACTTATTTTATTTTATTTCAAACAGTTTCTTCAAAACTATTCATAGATGAGATTATAATGACAATTATTTTAAATAGACCGTCATGGTCAAATATGTGAAATTGTGAATTTTGTGATTTAATTAAAAAGCGAGCAATTCGTCAAACAATCCACAAGGGTACGGTACGGTATTCCGCAAGCACTTAATAACAGTTTCATGTATTTACTAAACAGTGTTAAGGCCAAACAATTGTTATATTCCAGTTACAATCAGAAGCAAAGCACAACAACATGTGGCTAAAATATCGCATGTTGAATTTCCATTCCATTTCTTACAACTGTAAAATCTGTAAATCCAGTCTGAACATTTAAGATTTCTATATGTTCAGTGGACCTTATCCTCAGAAGTTGTCTCAAAATGATTCTTTCTGTACACTTTTCTGTAAGCAACAGGATCCTATCCAGATGCTATCCAGAATTTAAAAACTGCATTGAAACATTGTAGACTTTAAAGCAGGGTTGTTTGATTTAAATCACTTGATTTAAATAATTGATTTAAATCATGATTTAAATCACTGGAAAAAAATCACTAATAAAAATCACATTTTGATTTATTTTTTCTGTAATTTTTTTAATGTAAAAACAATTTCTGTTATTCAAACCTGACTGTCATTAACTTTAAATCACTTATACTCACTCTAAAGGGATGTATGAGGCCAGTTTCCTGAAACAGTGTACTATACAGTGTACTATACAGTGTACATATGATTTTGAAGTACATTGTGTGTGTAATGTATTACCTGCATGTATGATACAGTATTCCTCTTACATCATGTACATATAGGTTTAAATAACTCATGCATGTTGTAATGCGCCTATCAATTGATAACCCCCGCCCCGACCCCCCACCCCCCCGCCCTTTCCCTTCCTCCCCCCCCCCCCCCCCCCCGCCCTTCCCCTCCCCCCCCCCGCCCTTCCCTTCCCCCCCGCCCTTCCCTTCCCCCTTCCCCCGCCCTTCCCTTCCCCCTTCCCCCGCCCTTCCCCTCCCCCTCCCCCTTCCCCCTCTCCCCTCCCCTCTCCTCCCCACTTCCCCTCCCCACTTCCCCACCCC
Source organism: Hippasteria phrygiana (assembly GCA_037893225.1). Classification (NCBI taxonomy): domain Eukaryota; kingdom Metazoa; phylum Echinodermata; class Asteroidea; order Valvatida; family Goniasteridae; genus Hippasteria; species Hippasteria phrygiana. The sequence goes on from JAZGUH010000682.1 coordinate 402,950, forward strand.
CCGAGTGGCGATTGTTATCCAGTTCATCAGGCATTAAGGACTTTCTGCTGAGTTGTATAAAAATGACAATTAAAAAAGGTTGTGTTGGGACTTTTAATGATTTTTAATAAGTATTTACGTTTTCCAAAATTGTAAATTTTGCCTCATCGTCTCTGCTGTCTATATTTTAACATAGGCCTAAATTTTCAATGGTGCTCTGTCCATTGAAAGTTCCATTGTCCATGTTGTCTGGTTCCCATTCTACAGCTGCAAATGCAAAATGACGTCGAAGGACAATATTTCCACCGCAAAAATCGTAAAAACTTTTACAGGATCAAAATAAGGACAGTTCATAAAAGAAATATGGTGGCTGCATTAAATAGTTTTATTCCACCAGGGTTGTGTGTAGAGAGGAGGGGGGTTCCTGTTATCAACTTGGATGAGAAATGTGCAGTATGATGGTGATGCTGTAACAGAGATTTTAAGACAAACTTTGTATTCTAGAACAGAATATGATAAATGAAAGGGATTTCAGCACTGATTTCATGAACAATTGTGTGTGGTTATACTTGACTTTCAATGATGGTCATTTAAATTGACTTATTTGAAACAAATGTTTTATGCCAATGGTACGATGGTAAAAAAAGAAGAAAAAAAAGATTTAAATCAAAAAAATCTGATTTAAATCAAAAAAATCTGATATATATTTTTTTTTTAAATCATGATTTTTATTAACCCTGCTTTAAAGTAAATTGTAAATGAAATGAAAGAAAATTGTTTTATTTTCTTAAGCCCATTTTGCTGAAACATAGCTAGACATTAACCACACCAATTTACTCAAAAAATCTGTGCAATCTAGTCAGTGAATTACTCAACCATGTATACAAATATTTACAAATCTTAAACAACATAATTATTAGCTCTCAAATCTTTAAGACCTGGGGACAAATTCATAGAGCAGCTTAATAATCCAGCACAACATTTGTTTAATCATGAAAAACCTTGCTTAGTAGAATTGGGTTACCAGCCAAAACTGTGATTGTTATGCTAAGTAAACAACAGCTAATTAAATACCAGTCACAAGCAATATACTTCACATGGAGTTTTGGCTGATAATCTGATTTTATTAAGCAGCTCTATGAAACTGGTCCCAGTCTCTTACTACCATAATATTAAGCCATTTACTTTAAACATGGAGAAAAGGATACCAGGTGTAAGAACGACCATCATTCACTAGTAACTCACTGCCTCACTAAAAGTTGCTGCTCCTCACTGGAAACTAATCCTCTGAAAAGGTATTATTACTTCGTTTGTTATCTCTTTGAGCTGATCTTGTGCAGCTGAAAAACCGGGTCTGATACATCATAAAAATCTCCTCATTTTATACTGAGCTTGTGTTTTGCTTGAAAATTTGACATTTGAAAGTAAAGTTTATTTTCGGAAAACAAACGCTGTGTTTTGTCTTTAAAAATTGAGACATAAATCATTTTCCCGCGACAGTCGCTGATGGCCAAAGAAAAGCTTGATGTACTATAGCATTATTTGATAAAACATATCAAACATGTCTCTGAAATCAGTCTCTTCATAAGTCAAACTCCTTTCAAATCATTCCTCCATGGTATATATATATATATGTAGTTATGCTATTCAAATAATACCAAATTCATAATAGCTATATATGGCATCGTCCTGCAGGCAGAATATCATGTGGCAGAAAATCATTATGAGATGCAGTCTAATGTATATGTATTTTTATACCGTCTGAAAACAAAAGTTTAAATTCGTCAAACAATCCACAAGAAAAACTGACTAGGTAAATTTGAATACATTTTCAAAGTGAACAAAAAAACTGGCAGAAGCGGGATTCAAACCTGCGACCTCTGGAATACCGTACCGGCACTCAATCATCTGAGCTATCTTGCCCTATGTTGGGGGTCTCCCAAATTGTCAGTATCTTTGTTCGGGTGGCCGCTAGTATCGTAAAATTGGGTGTGATCCCTGGCTATACGGCATTCTGGGTTTATGACTTCTGACTAGCGCCCACCCGAATAAAGATACTGACAATTTGGGAGACCGCCAACATATGATTTCTCTCCTAAGCAGACTTGGTTTTCATCAATTTGTCAAGGCTTATTCCAAAGAAACAGACTTTACCAGGCCCGTTTATACATGTACATGTACATGTATGTGTGTACGTGCACTGTATATATCTCCGAGGACAAGAGAAGAAAGGAAACACAAAGAAACCTTTCAGTCCTCGAACGTAGAGTCTTTTGTTGAAATCGGTCCTCGAGCGTAAGGATACGTGCTTAGTCTATGGGGGTTGGTTATATTAAAGGAACAATAGGAAACACAAAGCATTGTCCTCGGACGTATTGGGGAAGTACGACTGTGTGGATTGACTCTTTGGCCGTACATGTATGATTCATATTTGTGTGTGTGTTTTAATCTCACAATTTTATAGATTTTGCCCTTCTCTGAAAGCCTATTGTGTTATATAACAAATGGGGATTTATGTGAAGGTCACAGTTTGTACGAATTGCAGGGAGTGATTACTTTGAAAAGCATCAATCAGTTCGTATGCGTAATTAGTTTTCTAAATTTTTTCATAAGATTCTTAAATTAAACCAGCAGTGATGATGTAGTTAACAATTCTTTTTTTTTGGGGGGGGGGGGGGGGGGGGTTGTTTTTTATATTTTTGTTTATTTCTTTTGTGTGTGTTCTTGTTTTTTGTAGTTTGTAAAATTTTGTTTTTGTTTTTTAAGATCTCAGGGATGCATGGTATATTGCAGCTGAAACCCAGTTGTTTGTCAACTTTGTCTTGTTAACTATATGTACATATACTTGCAAACTATTCACAGAAGACATTAAACTTAAATTACTTCTATAGTAGTTCAAAGTACACTGTATTCATTGTATACAAACACAGAATACAGTCAGCACTACAGATAAAGAATTTTTAACACCAGCTATTGACTGTCATTAGTATACAACATTTGCAAAAATCAAAAATGAAGCTACTGAATTCTTACGATTACCATACTAGACTGTAAGTAAATAGCAGTCACAAGCATCCTGTGAAATTATGACACCTGGTATGCTGTCGTTTTCAAGAAGAGTGGAAATTTGTTTCATTTTCCAACGATTGTCGTCCGACAATCGTTGGAAAAAGTCTAGTTTCCCGACCTGGTAATTCCCTGACGTCTATAAATTGCTCCGTTTTGTCTTGGGTATTGTCGGGGAACCAGACTTCAAGAACATATTTTTCTTAATTTTCTCTGTTTTCTCAGCATCTATGCACACAAAACTTTAAACAGGTCAGTGAATACAGTATTTGCTATCATCCAATAAAATACTAACCCCCAAATCCATGTAATTTCTGAAAATTACAGGAAAAGCAAATCGTGTATACTACCTTTAAATATCATTTAATTTTAAAAGTAATGTTGCCATTTTATTTCAAAAGCATTCCAACTTTGTAAATCCATACTGAAAATCAATCCAATTTGATGGCTGTAGCGGAGGACGACCTAAAAACAGGTGGCATTATTAGTGGCACCACTTTTTTTTTTGGGGGGGGGGGGGGGGGGCGGGGGCGGGGGGGATGGTGGGGGGGACGGTGGGGGGGACGGTGGGGGGTACTATACCCTCGCAAGATGGCTCTGATAATGACCTTATTCTTGATTTAGGATTACACACTGACAGATTCATCACAGAATATTTCACGATCAACAAAGAGTTAATGAGTTTTCACTGAATTTTTGACTTCGTGTTTATTCTGCTGTTGGGATTTCTATTCCAAAACGTGATGCAAATCACCAAATGCAGGACCTTGGTAAATACAGCGGTACCACTAATGATACTGTGCCGCCTGTTTAATCAGGATTTTCTCCCCGGCAGTTGTCAAATTAGTTTGATTTTCATTATGTGATTTTTTATGGTGTGATGGTATGATAATTGTCAAAACTCTGAATATTCACAGCGCCATGTTTTAAAAAAAATTCCGAAGTATTTGAAAAGCAATAGAGGTTGAAATAATATGATTACCCGAACTCTTTGATGATTTGGGACGTTATTCGCTGTCTCAGGTGATGATTATGAGATGCAGTCTAATGTATGTTTACATTTTGTATACCATCTGAAAACAAAACAAAAAGTTTTAATAAAAAAACCGAATGTTTTCTCTTCTGAGCATACTTGGTTTTCAACAAAATTTGTCAAGGCTCATTCCAAAGAAACAGACTTTGCCAAGCCTGTTTAAACATGTATGTATGTGTGGGTTGACTCTTTGGCCGTACATTCATCAGTTAGGAAACAGCCATTGGCATCGTTCTGTAGGCAGAATATCATTTGGGGTGCTCACAGATGACATACGTGTAGGTGTGAAGGGAACATCTACGTCATGTCTTGAACAGACTGAGCCATGAGAAGTGTTATGGAGAGTTTTCTTAGTGTGCTGAATTTCAAGCATTGTGTAAGGCTTGTTTGGTTCATACCTGTGTCATGATGGAGGTGGTCAGTTACTTGAAACGGCCATTGACATCAGCCTGCAGGCAGAACTTCTCTGGGGCAGCAGATGGAGTGACAGAGAGCTCACAGATCACATAGCTTGTATATGAACATGGTGCATCATTCCAACGACCACCTCTCGAACGCCACAGTTCTACACAATCTGCTCTTTCCTTGTTTGACGGATATGGCTCATTTGGTGCCCAGTTGAAGTAATTGCACTCGAGGCCTTCCTCACCAGCTTGCATCCACTTGTCTTCCTCCTTTGCATCAGTACAGCCAATCCAGACATTACCCTCATTGACATTCTTTGTGAACATCTCCCAGATGAACTGATGCTCACTGAGGGAGTCAGGAACTGTCAAGCCACCACCCATGTCAGAGCAGGCTTTAGATGCTGCTTGCCATGTCATTGTCTCAGTCAGCAGTTGGTAGCAAGAACCAGCAAATCCTTGTTGGCCAGGCTGGCATGGCTGGGCTTGAACGCATGCAACCACGATGGCAATGTTTAGCCAAACCAACTTCATACTGCATGGATATTTGAATTTCTGTATTGAACAGTTTCCAGTCTCCAAATAATGTCCAGTAGAGATTACAAATCTTCACCACTGATCATTCATGGAAACAGTCTCATGCATCAAAGTTTGTTTGGTTGTTTTTTTGTTGTATATTTTCTTTTCTGCATTTGATGGCACTGCACTTGAGAAGGTACAATCAAACTATACTATGTCTATATAGAACTACAATGTAGCTGTATTTTTTTCTTCAGAAAAACAAATATTTGAGATGTATGCATATTGTCATCCTGCTCTTGCGAGAGTAAAAATGGTGAATGGGTGGAGATGTTTTCCCATTTTTTGTATACACGTGCAGTTGAGTCGCATTTCTTTATTATAATTTTTTCCCTTGAGGCCTATTGAGAAATATGCACTTCATACTTCAAGCTGAACATGTCTGGATTATTAATAGTGAGTAATCATTTGGAAAGCATTTCACAGTTGGTGTACTATGTGCTTTATCCTCCTGGTCTTGCTGTGGTTATGCTCCTGTAATTTGACTTTATTGAGCTTTTTCCTAAATTATTTATACTGAGTGCATCTTTTCAAGTTCTGCTGTATGTACATGTAAGAGCTTTTCCCTCTTTAATTGCATTTTTTTTCTTTTTCTGGCAGACATGTTTTTCCACTACCGATATTCTGACAATTCTGAAGGTTGTTACTTAAAAATCGCCTTGAATTATTCTGCAGCCCAGTAAGACGGTCCTAATTCATTAATTGATTGCTTCTCTTGGTCCGAGTTTGATGTCTCATTGGAAAAGTGATATCTTTGGTAATGCAGCAAAATTAGCAATTGAATATCTTTCTGGAGTGCTGCAACAAGCACGGACATACATACAACATTAAACTGTTTTAAATACAAGGTACATTGTATGAGGAAACTTTGATCACATTTTAATTGTCTTATACGTGAATATATCATTTACACCTATGCCGGTTTCACACTATGCTCTTACCCGGGTAATTGCCGGGTTAACGAAAAATTTAACCCGGCAATTACCCGGGTAATGTGGAGCGTTCCCACTACAATTCTCCGGGTTAGAAATTCTCCGGGTTAACTGCCCCAAAACCCCACTTACCCGGGTAATTTCTAACCCTGCTCGCGAGGTGGGTTAACCCACCAATCTCGGGGTTAACGACGACCTTGAGACGATTCTCCGGGTTACCATCAGTAGTGTGAATGCTCGCCGGGTTTTCTTCTACCCGGGTAGGTACATGGGTGGGTGCGTGCGCTTTGTCGTGTTTTATCGGCCAACTTTGCGAAGGTGACGTAATTTATTAGTACGGCCGCCGTGGCTGGTACTTCGCCTTAATTAGTTTATTTTTACGTATACTTAATGAAAGGCACCAGTCTTCCGTAGATGATGCCTCGTCTTAATAAGTACATTTTACATACACTTAATGCAAGGCACCAGTCTAGACCGCACAGTTGAAGGATGACTAGACTCATCCTCGACTCCATGGGCGCGTGTGCGTTCCTTCACTAACCCCTGGCCGTGTGGAATACGTAAACGACGCTGACTGGCTATTCGAAATGAATATTTATGTACTGAAAGTGAACCGTGCGCGTAATCCGAATGTTGAACGCCCCGTGTGCGCTCGGATCGGCGCGCCCGCGTTAACATCCTGTTCGTCACGTCACATCAGCAAAACGACTCCGAGCACTTTTTTCCATTATCAAGACAAGGCCACTAGTCTTGGTGGCTACGATAACCGATATGGATTTTTTTCTGGTCAGGAAATACATGTATTTTATGTTTAAACAGAGATAGAAAAGGCACACATATTATAAATTCGAGTCGAGGCCGAAAATCAAAATTGTTCCAATCGATAGTAAATTTACTCATTTATCCAGTTCAAGAAAGCAGCTCATTCTCAATGACAGTGTTTGCCGCCGCTGCAGAAGATGCATCGAAAGGTTTGACAAATTTGCGAAAACAGCTGAGAAAAACATTTTGAAAATTACACAACTGACATCCGGCGATAATGGGCGGAAACGGTCATGACGGTCGTCATACTTTTCCTTTCTCCCGATCCCACCAGGCCGGCTGTTACTACTACTCAGTGCAGTGTTAGATTTAACGTCAGGCGGGCAATACATTAGGCATCATTATTAGAAGCTAATCTCATCCTTCCAAAAGATTGATTCTACAAATAAAACCTTCCTACTAAAAACACTGCGTCGCGCGTTAAACACATCGACTGCAGTCCTAATTACCATATCCCACTATGTGGGATATGGTAATTACACAATTCCAGGGGTTAGGATCGAGCAAGGCATGGTGGGAAAACATGGCGCCGCAAGATCGTGCCCATGGTAACGAGGTTGGACTAGACTTGAAATCAAGTCGGTAATTGGTCGGCATTAGTCCGACGGTACTGCACCACCCCGCGTATTATAATACTTACTCCGCACTTTGCAGGGGTTACGTGTAGCGAGCGGTATAATAACATGTGGGAACGTTCGTGCAACCTTGGCCCCAAGATGCGTGTGTGTCGACTGTCCAATTACTGACCGGTATAAAGAAAAGAAGACATGTCGGAACTTCACGAAAGGCGGGCATTATTATTGCGTACCGTGCTGGTAAATGCGGCGCCTGCAGACAAAACACGACTGTCTAAACGACTTGTCTTCAAGTCTAAAGGATGACGCGTGCACGCTACATGTACCAATGCTGATCTGATTTTGTTTCAATTTGCATTGCATGCTCTCGCTCTCTGCTCTCACTTCGCTCTTTTACGCCGACGAAACAATGGCTAGGGCAGAGATCAAGCAATGCACATTCTCCGGGTTACCATTCGCATAGTGTGAATGCGTCTACAAGTTACCTGGGTGCGCGCTGAAGCGGGTAAGCAGAATTGCAGGGTTAATTTTGTAGTGTGAAACCGATTCTCCGGGTTAGTTTCTACCCGGGTAATGACAACTACCCGGGTAATAAATTACCCGGGTAAGTTCAGAGTAGTGTGAAACCGGTACTAGTCATTTATCAGATATCTCAGTCAGAAACTGTTGTTCTCGGTTCTTCTGCAATGTGTTTTGTGTGTGGAAGGGTGTGTACATAAAATGTACTGTACTACGTTCTAGAACAAGGGGAGAAAGAAAATACAAAGGAATCTTTCTTGTCCTCGGGAGACGGTCTTTTGTTAAAATCGGTCCTCGAACGTAGAAGTACGTGCTTAGTCTATGGGGTTGGGTTATATTAAAGGAACAATAGGAAACACAAAGCATTGTCCTCATAGGAAAGTGTGTTTGCTGCTATGCACATGGTAATCACCCCTAATTTTGTTACAAAACTGAACTCCTAATTTCTTAAGTCTCACGGTTAAATATACATCTTATGCATACATTGACTTTGTGATCTGTAGATCTGCTATTAACCTGTGTTTTGAAAATAGCCTGTGGTGTGCACTGGTAAAAGTTAGCCCTCGTACTTGTACGTGTACTTTGATTTGATTCCATATCATTGGTTTTCTGGGAACTATTCACCTTGAAATTTGCAGAATTACTTCAAATCTAATTCCGGTATGTTGTGAGGTGCCACATTTATAAATGATAATTGTTGTGGCAAACTTTGCCAAAAAGGAAACAAAAAATTAGACCCGCTTTTGTCTAAAAGAAAATATATTATTCTGGGAAGTATCTTTGCCAGTCAATGATTAAGGCCTGAAGGTTGTATATTTACAAAGGCCAAAGGGGCAAAATAGTTTGAACCGCCTGGGTTGATTACTTTCAAATAACGAAATAGTAAGTGTTATGCGACATCACTGTGACCTGTATGCTACTGCCAAACCTTAGTTCACCACGGCAACGAAGCAATAACTCATAGAAATAAAAAGAAGATAGTAACGATAGAAAGGCGTACCGTGCAGAGACTGATTCTTGCTGCCAATCGCGAGGCTCACGCAGAACTGAGAAAGATGAATAGGACAACCGGTCCTCATATAACAAGGCACACATTCCGCTTCCTGCGCTGCTATGCCAATAATGATAAAAAAGAATGCTGGGTTCCTACTCGGTTTGCAAATTATAATTTGCTGTCCCTCCAAAACATCAGATAAAAGCTCAGTCATTTTTTTTTATTTTAATAGGCTTGATGTATTGAACATATATAAACCAAACCAAACCAAACCAAACCAAACATTATCCTTTGGGTCAATTAAATTGTTTGTGTAATTTTGGCTGCAAATTTGAAGCAAATAGCCAATTCCAAAGCATAGTGTTAAACCACTTGTTGTGAATACATGTAGATTAGTCCAGTTACTGATAAACAGAGTTGTATTCGAGTCCCTGCAAGTCCTTTCACAAGTCCTTTCACAAGTCCTTTCCCAAGCCCAGTCAGAAGTCCTTTCATAAAGCTGGTCACAAGTAACTGGATGAACAATGACAATGTAATGCCTTTGTCAAAGCTCATTTGAATAGCTTGTGATTGGGATTAGGACTGGAGGGCTTGTGATGGACTTGCAGGGACTTGTGAAAGGACTTGCAGGGACTCGAATACAACTCTGCTGATAAATGGTTGGGTTGCTCTATATCTCTATTTCCTTAAATTCCAAATACTTATTTTATTTCAAACAGTGTCTAATTAAGTGTGCAAAACTATTCATAGATGAGATTACATCAAAAACATTTTTAAAAATTGATCATTACCATCATGGTAAAATAAATTATTTTTGTAATTTAACTAAAAATCAAGCACTTTTTAACAGCAACTGTTTGTATAAAAGAAATTACTAAACAATGTTCAGGCCAAACAATTTTTCTATACAGGGTGGTTAAAAAAAAAACGGAACGGCATACTTCCACTATGTTTAGAATCAAAGCACCTGTACTGATGGATGGAGAATCTTTTTGGAAGAAAAATAATACCTAGACCTCGATTCGGTCCGGTAGGTTTTGCTCCAGAGCCTATTTTGTGGAGCAAAGTCGGGTCACTTGGCCATTTGTTCCATGCAGAAAAGAGCATGATGATAGCATACTTGTTATACCTCGGGACCAAATGACCCCTGACTTTGTTTCACAAAATAGGTGCTAGAACAAAAACTACTGAACCAAATCGGGAGATCTTGGTATCATTTTTCTTTTAACATAATTACCCATGCATTGGTATAGGTTGTTTGAGTCTCAGGGTAGCGGAAGTATGCCGTTCCGTCTTTTTTGGACCACCCTGTATAGCAACAATCAGTAGAAGCAAAGAATAACATGGTTTAAAAATCTCACAAATTACCATTCCATTTCTTACAACAGTAAAATCTGTAAACCCAGTCTGAAAATTTAAGATTTCACTTTTTTTTGCTCTGAAATTGCCTCAAAATAGATTTTCTTAATCTTTTTATTTTATTCTAAAACAAAACCAGCAGTGATGGTACGTAGGATACATGTACATGTATGTAGTTAACAATTGTTGACTGCTGTGATGGAGGACATGCCATTTTTAGCTGTTTCGGTATTCCAGCCGAAACAGCTCTTGTTTTCGTTAAGATTTTTTTTTTTTTTTTTTTTTTTTTTTCTTTTTTTTTTTTTTTTTTTGTCTACTCTTCCATTCGTTTTACGCACGTTTTCTTTCTCGCGGCCTATATTCGTCTTTAACTTTCTTCAATCAGACTGAGAAGTCCAACAATAATTCATCATCATTCGCTGATGTGCATATAACAATGACGTCATGATGACGTCAGCAGTTGTCAAGTTATGACCTCCTTGAATATTAATTAGTCGATTTTGTGGAACCCATATCTGAAAAACCAAACTGGTGGCGTTATTTCTCTCTGTTGCAGAGTCTTAGTTGGGTGCCCGAAATGTTTCTGCCGGCGTGAAATTTTCGTGACGTCATCATGACGTCAATGGGAGGTCATCAAATTCAGGCTAGAATTTAGTATCTTTAGCAATCGCGTATGACAAAAAACCTTCGAGAGTTTTATCCGTTGTATTTTCGTGTACCTAATTCCAACTTTTCGTGATCGTAGCTCACTCCATTCTCAAAATATTCCCATTTCAAATCTTAGGTCCAAAACAATATGATAACAAAGGAATTCTGGGAAGGCAGTAACCATGAGTATGTTGTGGCGGTCCGCGTACAAATCTCAGTTTTTTTCGTCTCTCGGGTTTCCCATTTTCAGACTCCTCTCCCATAGGGTTTGTGCACGTCTTTTTTTCAACAGGGCATTTGGGCACTTTGGGAAATCCGATCGACTTGAGACTTGGTGCGCAGAGGTCACGTGACGTCATCTTAAAGGTGCAGTTTTCAATGGCCCATATCTCGAGAACCGTAGCTCCGATTAATTTCAAAGTTGCTAAATTGGTTGGCCAGCATTCGTAAAAGATTTTTAAAAATGATGACGTCATGATGACGTCATCTTAAAGGTGCATTTTTGAATGGCCTATATCTAGAGAACCGTAGGTCCAATTAACTTCAAAGTTGCTTAATTTGTTGGCCAGCAAGCGGAAAAGATAAACAAAAATAATAATATTGTGATGACGTCATCAGGGTGTCACGTGACGTCATCCTGAAGGTGCATTTTTGAAAGGCACATATCTAGTTTTTTTTTTTTTTCTTTTTTGTCTACCATTCGGTTTACGCACATTTTCATTCTCGCCGCCTCTTTTCGTCTTTAACTTTCTTCAATCAGACTGAGAAGTACACCAATAATTTATCATCATTCGCTGATGTGCATATTACAATGACGTCATGATGACGTCAGCAGTTGTCAAGTTATGACCTCCTTGAATATTAATTAGGCGATTTTGTGGAACCCATATCTGAAAAACAAAGGCGGTGGCGTCAATTCTCTCTATTGCAGAGTCTTTGTTGGGTGCCCGAAATGTATCTGCGTAAGTGAAATTTTCGTGACGTCATCATGACGTCGACTGGAGGTCTTTAAATTCAATCTAGAATTTAGTATACTTAGCAATCGCGTATGACAAAAAACCTTCGGGAGTTTTAACCGTTGTATTTTCGTGTACCTAATTCCAACTTTTCGTGATCGTAGCTCACTCCATTCTCAAAATATTCCCATTTCAAATGTTAGGTCCAAAACAATATGATAACAAAGGAATTCTGGGAAGGCAGTAACCATGAGTATGTTGTGGCGGTCCGCGTACAAATCTCAGTTTTTTTCATCTCTCGGGTTTCCCATTTTCAGACTCCTCTCCCATAGGGTTTGTGCACGTCTTTTTTCCAACAGGGCATTTGGGCACTTTGGTAAATCCGATCGACTTGAGACTTGGCACACAGAGGTCACGTGACGTCATCTTAAAGGTGCATTTTTCAATGGCCCATATCTCGAGAACCGTAGCTCCGATTAATTTCAAAGTTGCTAAATTGGTTGGCCAGCATTCGTAAAAGATTTTTAAAAATGATGACGTCATGATGACGTCATCTTAAAGGTGCATTTTTGAATGGCCTATATCTAGAGAACCGTAGGTCCGATTAACTTCAAAGTTGCTTAATTTGTTCGCCAGCAAGCGGAAAAGAAACAAAACAAAAATGATATTGTGATGACGTCATCAGGGGGTCACGTGACGTCATCCTGAAGGTGCATTTTTGAAGGGCACATATCTAGAGAACCGTAGGTCCGATTAATTTCAAAGTTGGTTAATTGGTTGGCCAACGTATGCAAAAGTTGTAAATAAATGATGACGTCATGATGACGTCATCAAGGGTCACGTGACGTCATCTTTTCTCATCACTTATTTCTAATCGTTTTGAAAACGGAATTAGACTTCACCTTAATCGTTCGCGTGATTTCGAAGTTCATTCCAAATCCTCGATCGTTCATACTTCACGTACGATCGAGTTCTTTCCAAATCCTCGATCGTTCAGACTTCACGTACCGATTACGTAATGAAACAGCTCTGTGTTTGTCCACAAACACATCTTACGTCTCGTTTTGTTTTGTTTTTTTGTTTTTGTAATCTGAGGGATGCATGGCACACTGCAGCTGAAACCCAGTTGTTTTTAAACATTGTTTTGTTATTAACCCCTTGCGTACGGATGCCGCAAATATGTGCAAATAAAACAGTGCCACCAGGCCGGATGACGCAATTGGCCGCCGTTTGTGCAGTTTCAATCCATTGTTGGATTATTGTGTATAGGTTACGCTTGACTGCACAAACACATTGTAGCGGTTCGCGTGGCTGCCAGAGCCGCCGCGGCACCCCGACGTCTCCCGTAAAATACCATACTCAAGGGGTTAACTACATACACGTATACTTGCAGACTTTGCTGAAGAAATTCAATTAAAATTTCTTATATCAAGCTGTAAGACACATCAGTTCGAAGTACATTGTTTACAAACATTCAATAAAGTCAGTACTTATGAACAGATAATTTTGATCACCAACTGTTAACTACCATTATTACCAGAACACTATTACCAATTTGATGGCTGTAGGGAAGGTACTCAGTGGTTATCCGGATTAGTCTATACCCTGCAATGACCTCATGCTTGATTTGGGACTACACACTGACAGATTTGTCACAAAATCATTCACTATCAATTAAGAGTTAATGGGTTTTCGCTTAATTTTTGACCTCGTGTTTATTCTGCTGTTGGGATTTCTATGGAAATCACCAAATGCAGTACCTTGGTAAATACAGCGGTACCACTAATGATACTGTACCACCTGTATGTCCTCCCCTACAGCCATCAAATTAGTGTGATTTTCATGGTGTGATGGTACGATAAGTGTCAAAATTCTGAATATTTCTAGCGACATCTTAAAAAAAATTCCCAAGCGTTTGAAAACTCATAGAGGTTGAAATAATATTACCCAAACTCTTTGATTAGGGAAGTTATTGTCTCCGGTGATGATTGAGATGCAGTCTAATGTCACAAAACAAAACACTTGAAAAATTGAATGTTTTCCATCCTAAATATAGTGGCTTGATTTTCATTAGAATTTGTCAAGGCTCATTCTAAAAAAAAAAAAAAAAAGATTTTGCCCAGATTGTTTGCTTGAATTGTATGTGTGGGTTTAATCTTTGGCCATGTGATTCATCAGTTGGGATTCATCATCAGGAAGTAGCTATATATGGCGTCGTCCTGCAGGCAGAATATCATTTGACATCGTTGTGAAAGGAACAGCTATGTCATGGTGTGGTGTGCTTTTGCCATGTCCTAAACAGACTGAGTCATGAGAAGTGTCATGGAGAGTTGTCTTAGTGTGCTGAATTTCAAGCATTGTGTAAGGCTCAGTTCATACCTGTGTCAGTTACTTGAAACGGCCATTGACATCAGCCTGCAGGCAGAACTTCTCTGGGGCAGGAGATGGAGTGACAGAGAGCTCACAGATCACATACCTTGTATGGGAACATGGTGCATCATTCCAACGACCACCTTTCGAACGCCACAGCTCTACACAATCTTCTCCTTCCTTGTATGGCGGATTTGGCTCATTTGGTACCCAGTTAAAGTAATTGCACTCGCGGTTTTCCTTACCAGCTTGCATCCACTTGTCTTCCTCCTTTGCATCAGTACAGCCAATCCAGACATTACCCTCGTTGACATTCTTTGTGAACATCTCCCAGATGAACCGATGCTCACCGAGGGAGTCAGGAACTGCCAAGCCACCACCCATGTCAGAGCAGGCTTTAGATGCTGCTTGCCATGTCATTGTCTCAGCCAGCAGTTGGTAGCAAGAACCAGCAAATCCTTGTTGGCCAGGCTGGCAAGGCTGGGCATGAATGCATGCAACCACGATGGCAATGCTCAACCAAACCAAGTTCATTGCATACAGACCTTTGGATTTGTTGACCAAAATGATCTCCAGTTTTGCAATATGTCTGTAGTACTCTTCTTGCACAAATGCAGTCTCATGCATCAGAAGTTTGGTCCATTATTTGCCAGTCGCAGGTTTTTTCTTGGTAAAAATCAATGGAGAAAGTACAAAATTGTGTGTGTTTGCAGCTTCAGGTATCTAATTAATTCTGATAGTTTTACTCAGACATGTATCAGGTCTGTGTCCTTCACTTGTACTAGTGAATGGAATATGATTTCTCCTTCATATTTGTGTGTGTGTTTTAATCTCACAATTTTATCAATTTTATTTGCCCTTCTCTGAAAGCCTGTTGTGTTATCTAAAAAAGGGGATTTTTATGAAGGTCACAGTTTGTATGAACTGATTACTTTGAAAAGCATCAATCAGTTCGTATGCGTAATTGGTTTTCTTAATTTTTTCATAAGATTTTAAAATTAAAACCAGCAGTAATTATGATGTAGTTAACAATTGTTGACTTGTGTGATAGAGGACATGGTGTGATAGAGGAATTTTTTTTTGGGGGGGGGGGTTTGTTGTTCATTTCTTATTTGTGTGTTCTTGTTTTTTGTAGTTTTGTAAAATTTTGTTTTTGTTTTTGTAGATCTCAGGGATGCATGGTATATTGCAGCTGAAACCCAGTTGTTTGTCAACTTTGTCTTGTTAACTATGTACGTATACTTGCAAACTATTCACAGAAGACATTAAACTTAAATTACTTCTATCAAGCTGTAAGACACACCAGTTCAAAGTACAAACTGTATTCATTGTATACAAACACAGAATACAGTCAGCACTACAGATAAAGAATTTTTAACACCAACTATTGACTGTCATTAGTATACAACATTTGCAAAAATCAAAAAATGAAGCTACTGAAATCTTACGAAATACCATACTAGACTGTAAGTAAATAGCAGTCTCAAGCATCCTGTGAAATTATGACACCTGGTATGCTGTCGTTTTCAAGAAAAGTGGAAATTTGTTTTATTTTCCAACAATTGTCGTCCGACAATCGTTGGAAAAAGTCTTGTTCCCGGACCTGGTAATTCCCTGACGTCTATAAATTGCTCCGTTTTGTCTTGGGTATGGTCGGGGAACCAGACTGCAAGAACATATTTTTCTTAATTTTCTCTGTTTTCTCAGCATCTATATATCAGGTCGGCCCGGGCTAAAAAACCCAATCCACTTAGTGCACCGGACAGGAATCAAATCAGGGTCACCAGAGGTGGTCAGCAAAGAAAAAAAACCACTGCGCTAACCTTGCGCTCAGACCATTTTAATAATAACGGCTATCGGTTGCTATTTATTTCTTAGATGTTCGCGTAATCTGCAGTACATGAGCTTGGCCTACTGCCGCCGATTCAGTGACAAAGGCCTGCAGTACCTGGCCAATGGCCGAGGTTGTCGCAAGCTCATCTATCTGGATTTATCTGGATGTCCACAGGTATGAGAATCACTCCTAATGAGCCATGTGGCTTGGGGGAGGGAGGCTGGGCTGTTGTGAGTTGGTCACACCAACAGTGGAATTAGCTACCAACTGATGAGTCACCAGGTCTGATATTTGAGAATTTATCTAGTTCAGTTACAGATTTCTCATAGATCTGGGGACCAGACAAAACCATTTAGATGGTATAGGGTTTAACCCAACAACGTTTGTTTGCACTTTTTAAACCTGCAGTGGCTGCTAGCCTTGTAATGGGCAAATTCCGTAAAAAGGGGGCTTATGAAGATCAAATCAACTTCTTCATTGCTTACTCCTTTATACTAGATGCCTCAAACTCATTTAATTCATCATGGTTCTTTTGCCAGTAACATAGGAGTGTCATTATTATTAATATGAATCGAGATGAAGCTTGTTCAGTTTCACACAAAGCCATATGCTATTTTGTTTTAGTGAAATGCCAGTTGTGGCATTTGTTTTCGACAAGTTTTTGACAAGTGTCAATATCAACCTTACAAACTTTGTATGGTTGGTCATAAACCAACCATGCACGTGTTTAAATTTCCCCCCAGAACAGTCATCTCGGGCACAATTTGTTAAATCTTTATTTGATTTGGTGGGCTTCGGTTTGATCGTTGTTTGAAAACCTCACATTATCACCAGATCACGGGAACGGGGTATAAGAACATTGCCAATGGATGCTCCAACATCCAGTCACTGTGCGTGAATGACTGTTCCACACTGAAAGACGACAGCATCGTGGCCATTGCATCCAAGTGTCATAATATCCGAAGCATCTCCTTCCTGTCATCCCCCAACATCACTGACGTGTCCTTCAAGGCCATCGCACAGCACAGGAGACTGCAGAAAATACGTGTTGAAGGTATACAGTCAATGTTTGCATTAAAATCACCTTTAGGGCACTCCCTACAGTGTTTCAACTAACCGTCCACTTGTCCAATCGACAGGCAAACATTATTTTGGCTGTGTTGCTCGTAGAAAATGTACAAGCACTCTGAATTCTTTACATGAGCATTAAAGAGTGATGTTAATTGCTGGAAGAAGTCTGCGTCATTTTTTTGTGTTATGTAGATTATATATTGTAAAATAAAACAGCCAATTATTTCTGCCATGAAATAACTAAAAAGTGACTTTTGAGAGCTATTTTTTATCAAGTCCCATCCAGCGCAGCACAGCCCGCTGGTGCCATTTGTCTAAAAGTCGTCGCTGCGGGCAGCAAACAATTCTGAGGTCATAGGACGAACTCCTCTTTTATTCCTAGTGCTAGACACAAAAGGGAGTATGTTCTATTACGTCCGATTTGTTTGCTGCCCACAGTGACGACTTTTAGACAAATAGCACCAGCAGGCTAGAGGGGACTTGATTAAAAAACAGCTCCCAAAAGTCATTTTTTTTGTTATTTCATGGCCGAAATAATTGGCTGTTTTATTTTATTTTACAATATGCAATCTACATAAAATGACGCAGACTTCTTTCAGCAATCAACATCATCTTTAAACACTGGCAAATACAATTTGAATAACCATCTCTCCTCCTCCTGCCCCCCCCCCCCCCCAAAAAAAACCCAAACTAACCATTGCAGCAAAGGATATCACTGCAGAATTTGTCTAGGAGTGGAGGGGCAGATTTGTTTATCGTTGCTGGGAGTGGTAGGACGGACTTTTATTCATCACTGGGTGTAAGTGGGGAAGGAAGAATAAGTCTTGACATCTCCCCTCCCGTTCCATGTTGAAAAAAGACCTGAGAAACTAGCCTTGCCATCATCATCAGGGGGCCATATAAATCAGACACCCTGGTTCATATGGCAGTTGAATGAAGAAGGTTTCTTTTTCATCCAGGAAATTCAAAGTTGAGTGACGCTTCCTTCAAGTACATTGGCAGATACTGCAGCGATCTCAGGCACGTCTATGTGGTGGACTGCCCTCGTGTGACGGATGCAAGCCTCAAGTCGCTGGCGCAGTGTCGCAACATCAACGTGCTGAATGTAGCCGATTGCATTAGGTATTTAAAAAAGAAATTGCTGGGATTCTCAAATAGAAATTTGCTTGTAAAATCTGCGAGTTTTGTTTAGAAATAAGAAATGGCGGCCATAAACCAGACCAGTTCAGTGGGTCAGAGACGGTGTGCTGCCGAAGTTTAGAAACATTTACTGTGGTTATTTTGTGGGATACCATGCCTTACGGCTTGCTGTGTTTCTTGGCTGATTTTGCTGTTAAACTACAGTTGTCTGAGCGTTGGGCCTTTTAATGCCATCAATTGGGATATACTGTGACCATCAGATGGATGTGGAGGTTCTGAACCTGTTTATGTACAAGAATCTAGAAAACTTCTCATTTACCCAACCATTTCTGGTTTGCATCATTTGAACATTTGCAATTATTATTCGATACATTAGCTTTGCTCAATTCTTTCCCCTTCTTTGTCTGTTTAGTTAGAAATTAACCTTTAGGAAACCTTAGTATCTGTTCCTAGTTCCTACCAATATTTCAAAGTTTGCTCATTTCCCCAAACTAAAACTCCCCTAATCATTGCAAAACTCCCTGAAGTAATGTCAATATTTGCAAATGTGTTCATCATGCCACTATAGGATCAGTGACAATGGAGTACGCTGCCTAGTGGAGGGACCGTCTGGACCAAAAATCAGAGAGATGAACCTGACAAACTGTGTCCGAGTCAGCGATGTCTCCATACTCAAAATCATGCAGAAGTGAGTACCCAGAATGGTAACACTCGCTGAACTAATGAGTTGGTTTTGAAACCAATGGGATGCATACAGATATGCAAACAGTGTAATTCACTCATGGAATAAATCTTATCTGATTTTACTGTTGGAATACATTTATGAATTTTGAAGGAAATAACACACTGGCCACTGCAATAACCTTTGCAGCTAGGGCCTGTGTTACGTCTAGCTTTTGAAATATTGAGTGAAGCCAGTAAAGACAAAGAAAAGTAGACATTTTTCTTTTTGTATGTTTAAATGCACATTCATAAATGCCTCAGCGAGTTTCACTATCCATATTGGTTGAGAGCCTGTCACGTGGGTGTGTTTAAACGGTTGTTTAAACACGGCTGGAAGTTGTTTAAACACGGTACGTCATAACCAGCTGTTCTCAACCGATACGCAACAGGGAGAGCGTAGTATAGGTGCGCGCACAAGATGTACTGAACTTCATAATGTAAGACAACGCTAATACACGCATATAAAACGCTGCATCTCATGCGTGTGCGTACGCGCACGCAAAAGACAGGCGCGGAGTGCCTTCACGCGCTCACAAGGCCGAAATGTACGCATGTGTTTTGTACCGAGCAAATGGGAGAAAAAGTGGGATGAAAAAGCTTCGCATTTTGTCCTTTTTACAGGAGGTTTTTTGCATTTTTCGTAAGAAGGCATTTATGAAGGGGAATAAAAATGTGATGACCCGGTCTTTACCAGTCAATAATAACCTCTAAGGGTCGTGACCGCTGTTAATTGGTCCTCGCCTTCGGCTCGTTCCATTAACAGCGGTCACGCCCCCTCCTCGGTTATTATTGACGTGGTAAAGACCGGGTCATCACACTTTTATCCCCTTATTGATACGTGTTTATCTATACAGGTCAGTTGTACATATTGAGATTTTCACCAAGGCACTTTTTATGTTTTCACTCCAAAAAGTCTCAGAGAATATATACAATATAACTACAATGAATACCTTCACAATGATTCCATTATATTCGTGTTACTCATAAATTATGTACAGTTATGCCCAAAGTTATTCATACCCCATGACAAATCTGGAAGTTTGCTTTTCTCTCGTACATAAAAGCTGGATTGGCAGAACTTAGGCTTTAATACTTGATGACTTTTAGTTGGCATGTACAAATCTACATATATTTTGGTTTCACATCATTAGCATAAAAGTAGAAATAATAAATAAAATGATTCACAATACCCCGAATTTAGCATGGGTATGAATAATTTGGGGCATAACTGTACATTTCAATCAGTTCAGTACAGCTCACAAAATTCACTCAGAACAGCTGGCCTATTGCAGTGGTTCATGGCATGCACGGTATAAATGAAATTACAAATTTAAGTAATATTTGTACTTTTTAATCTTCAAGTGTGAATTACCATCTCAAAGAATACCTAATCAATTTTGAGTTGTGGTGAGTCAATGACTCGAATTGAGTCAGATTCGAGTCACAATTTTTGGCGACTTGTATGAGTCACTGTGAGCAAATGGACTCGAGTCTCTCACCAAGAGACTCGACTCGAGCGAAGGCTAATAATACTCCAGTCCCAATAATAAATTTAAAACTTTGCGAAAAATATTTGCAATGACAAATTGGGGTGAAAAATTTATGTTTGCGTTACTTTGTGTACACACATA
Source organism: Hippasteria phrygiana (assembly GCA_037893225.1). Taxonomy (NCBI): domain Eukaryota; kingdom Metazoa; phylum Echinodermata; class Asteroidea; order Valvatida; family Goniasteridae; genus Hippasteria; species Hippasteria phrygiana. The sequence goes on from JAZGUH010000682.1 coordinate 423,585, forward strand.
CAAAACACGTACACTAGCCACACTGTTTGCACAAACATACCTTGTGGCTTTGTAGCAGGTCTTCATCAAGAATGAATTGTGGTTTTACTAGCCTGGATGACTTTCTCTGTGCTGTTAAAAATGTATGACTCATTGACTCAAGCTAAATATTTGACTCGACTCGAGTCACAAATTTCAGCGACCGTTACAACTCTGCATTTTTCTGATTAATCATGAATGAGAATACATGTACTTTTGCATCGTACAGCTTTTTTCTTGTCAAGTATATGCTTCGATCTGCTGTTCATGTTGCAGGTGTTATAATCTGGTGTATGGCACCTTCTGCTTCAGTGAACACATCACTGATGGTGGAGCTGAGATGCTTGGTAATCTCCCTACCCTCTCATCCCTAGATGTGTCTGGGTGCAGCATCACTGACACGGTGAGTATATCTATGGAAAAAAAGGAACAAATTACATATTTTTTTCTGTATTCTGCAGGCAACAAAGTTGCATTTTGCCACCTTTACCTTTACGTGTAACATGATTTTTAAATGTTTTTGTTATGTCCTTTTTACCAAATAATTTGTTATAGCTGAGATTTTTTCAAAGTTAAAAATCTCAGAACTTTTCAAAAAAAAATCCACAAATGGTTACCTTAAAAAAAATAGTTTCAGATCTCCCAAATTTGTTTTTTGGGTCTTTACCCTTGCAGAGGCCAATATGAGAATCCAAAATTTTACAGTAGTTAGGGTCCAAATGGTCCGCTGTGTGCTGGTTTCAAAATGAAAACCCTAAACTAAACAAATAGTCCTAGTGAGTACAACAGTATCATCATCCTGCTGCTAAATTGTTCCTTGCCTGGCAAAAGGGACATAAACACTAATAGATATGTAGTCACCTTTGCATCCTTCTGTTACAGGCTTGCACCTTTTCTTCGGATCAGCTGATTTCCTCGTTTTTCACTTCATACTTATGCCATTGAAAATTGAAAAACACAGTACACATTTTTTTAAAGATTGAAATTTTTTTTTTTTTTTAAGTTGCATGCCTGCTGTTAGTGCCAGACAGCCAATTGCAATCTTCCATTATAATGCACATTTCGACTATTCTTGAATGGGAGTGTAATGAATAGACGGAGCTTTTTCATTCACACGAATGCGGGTCTCCAAGTGCGATGAATAGAATTAATCTATTCAGTGTGGTGCCCATTGTTTGCATGGTACGCTTGGCTGCACAGCCCCGATCCTAACATACCAGCACCCCATCAATAGGTTACCGAAGTGATGACGTCAATCAATGCAATATTTGGAACTAGAATACATTTTAAACTGCATGTGTGTAGAACCATTGCCCCGGCAACTGACGTCAGACTTCGGTGCTCTATAACAGCCGGATACAAGGGGTTATTAACATGAAGTCACACCATGTCTGTTATACAGGGTCTAGGGGCCCTGGGCAACAACCCCCACCTACGGGATGTCACGCTGTCCGAGTGCTACCAGATCACTGACCTGGGAGTGCAGAAGTTTGCCCAGCAGTGCAAGGATCTGGAGAGGCTTGACCTGTCCCACTGCACCCAGCTGACTGACGGTGCCATCAAGAATCTAGCTTTCTGCTGTCGGAGGCTGACTGTACTCAACATAGCCGGATGCAAACATGTAAGATGACATCTGAACCCATCACCCATAAAACCATTTAATTTAACACTGGAGTGGGGGTGGGGATTGCTCCTTTTTCCTTCAAATTCGCCTTCAAAGGTGATGCTGAAAAAAAATGTACATCTGCACCAGTATTTGTACTTGAAAGCAGGAGGTCGTGGGTTCGAGTCCCACCCGAGTGATTTTTTTCTCCAAATAATCTCTCGGGACAACCCTGAGTATACAGTGTTTATAAAAATACGTCGGTGAAGGGCAAAACCCAATATTGAATGTACATCACCCCGACACAAGTTCCATCTTATGAATAGTTTGTACTTGTTTGTTCCTCAGATTTTTCCAATTTCATATTTCAATAATTCGTACCGAGAATATGCAAAGAAATTTTGAAAATGTAAAAATATAAAAATCGAGTGTATGAATCATCAAAATAAGATTTTCTTGGCACATCTGCTTAACATCTGTTGCTCATGGGGGATGTAACCAAATTAATACGATGCCCTACAGATTTATAGCCTTTGTAAAATCTTTTCAGTTGATTAAATTTGTTGATACTGTATTATTCTTATAGCTGACAGATCTTAGCATTCAGTACCTGTCAGGGGTGTGTCACTACCTCATCAGCTTAGACATCTCTGGCTGCGTTAATGTCAGCGACAAGTCCATCAGGTATCTACGCAAAGGCTGCAAGCGAATTCGAGTACTCATCATGCTGTACTGCAAGCATATATCCAAGTAAGTGGAATGAGTAATTAGAATTTCTTACCATTGTGAGTTTGTATGTTTCAGGTCATGCAGCGCAGTTGTCATCTTCAGCTCCAATTAGGGCTGTGCATTTACGTGTAGTACGGGAATCAGGTACCCGTTAACCCTAACCCCTTGGGTAACTTTACTAGAAAGTATCCTGAATCCGCCAAAATCCACCTATTTTGTCATGCACAAAAATGTTAGTTTTGGTGACTGCGTCAAAATCCTGCAGTATACCGCTAGGCTTACAATCCTCAATCCATCAAAATCCCCCAGTTTTCAATATGGCGGTATCCTGAATCCGCCAAAATCCTCCAAAACAGGGGTATGGATTTTGATGGATTCAGGTAGGTTAGGGTTAAAGAAAGCCAATCCCAAAAAATATATCTTGGGAATTGTTGTACATTAGGTCCGCACGTTAATACTACCACATCGGTGCATAAATGCAGCAAGATGCAAGTGAGCTCTATACAGTGAGCTCTATAGCTTTACGGTGTAAATTGCATTTTCGTCAGCATCATAATCATTTTTGTCTTTCCATGTACCCTAGTTTTCATTTTAAGAATTCCCCACAGATGGCATTCAAAAATTTCCTTTTTATTGTCTGAGAATTACTAAGAAATATGTTAATTCGGTTACGGGTAATCGATTCCATAATCTGAAACCGGTTCATGACATTTACGGTTGGGTACTCGGGTACCCGGTTCCGATGTTCAGCCCTATACAATGAATGTCAGACTTTTGAGATACTCAGAGCAGCTGACATGTTGGTCCTTTTCAGTGGTACTGTTATAAAGTCGTCATGTGCAGGCAGATGCTAATGAAGTCAGTGGAAAATGATGTCCAAAACTCACAGCTATTCCACAATTCCAAAGTAAAATCTTGGCCCATGTAACAGACTTAAATCATTTTGTACCATACAAGGTATGCTCAGAATTTTCTAGAGACTGGCAATTTTGTCAAAACAATAATTTCATGGTTTCCAATCCATGATGGTCACATCAGTAGCACACCCTTTGACATTTCGTCAATGGAAATTATAAAAGTACAGGGTATATATCACAATGGCTCAGACTGACTAAAAAATAGTTTGTAAAGGCAGAAAACAAATTTCCCGAATTCCATATTTGAAGAGAGTAATATAGTCTGATTATTTATTGATTGTATTTTATTGTTCTTCATTACAAACTAAAATTCCTGATCTAAATACAAGTCATTGAAAAATCAAAGATATAGAAATGTAATTTCTTACATTTCTGTTTCGTTTTCTTTTTTTTGGGTCGAGTAATTGACTCATGGCAGACTCAGACTCGACCTTCACGAGTCATTACTTGAATCATTACTTGAATCACTTTTATTCAAATACATGTCTGTCATTCTGTAACTAGTTAACCAGTATGGGTGGACTGGCTTTTTTTTTAATATACCGTATTTAACAATTCCTTCACAGAGCGTCGTACACAAAGCTGGCAGCTAAAATTGAAACTGTCAACTGGAATGATGACCCCGTGCCCAACAGCTTTGGCCCCGGGTTTGATTACCTGGCTGCCCTCCAGAAGGCAGAGGCCGACAAGAAAAAGAAGGAAAAGGAGAGGGAAAAGGAGAAAGAGAAAACTAAAGTAAAGGTAGAGGGAGACATGAATGCCCACAACACGGACAGGGACAAGTATGCCAAGATCTTTGAGTCAGACTCCAAGGCATCAGAGGCCGATCTCAAGGAGTATGAGGCCAGCGTCAGGATATCCTACTCTACTACCGAGGGGGAGAAATCTAGGGGTGAAGAAAAGTTGGATGATGGAGTGAAGTCTGGAGGCAGGACAACTAGCCCTGGCGAGGATGTAACTGATGGAGCCAAGAATGATGCAGATGAGAACACAATACCTCCCCCTGCAGAGGATCAAGCCTTACCCATCGACCCATGAAATCAGCATGCTTGGCAAAACATTTGCATAACTAAACTCATACTGACGTATGCATGCAGAGTTACCATTGTGAAGTGCTGTGGCCTAGTTATTTAGGAAGACTGATTTGGATTCTTTTGTTTTGCCTCGTTTAAAGCTTCATGTGGTTTTAATACTTGCTTCCCTATCAGGCAGTCTGTGATAACTGATTTACAGTCAAAAGCTATGCTGCTTCATGTGGTTGTGTGTGCGTTCGAGGTGTCCAGGTAGAATCGGGGGTGAAGCTGTTTTTATATGCAGAACACTTTGATGCTTAGGCGCGATTATTTTTAAGACAACTTTGGCACACCTTATGTTCCTAGCAGAAACCAATACACTATGATACTTTAACCTCTTCAATACGGATGACGGCCATGGTCGCAGTTTTGAAGAAAAAGAACACCTGGCTGGTTGTCGTCTGTACGCGCATTCTTGTGCGTACTCAATGTATTGTTTGTGTTATAGCACAGTTCCGTCCCATGAGGCTAAAAAGCTTGGATGAAACTACATGTATATCAATATGGACACAGTTAATAAATGACAAACTGGGTGCATTTTATTGCAGCATACAAGTTCTATTTCACTTTTCTGAAATGTTTCGATTTTATGTTAACCTTTTTAAAACACACAATTTAAATAACACATAAGAAGCAAGTACAATTTCATATATCTTTATCGTTTCGGTTTGCGGTAACACCATGTGTTTATCTCAACTAACGAGAGGTATGGGTTCTGAGAAGTACCTTATCGCACAACTCGTATCTCAACCTTCGTTAAGTAAGATGGGTTCAAGGGAGAACCATGGGGACGTCTCTGGGTTGTTCTCAATGTTTCGATTAGCCTGCTCTAATCTTCGTCAGGAGAATGAGGAGGTTTGCCGATGCAGCTCCTTATAATTAAGTAGTATTTGCTGGGATTGTGTGTAGAATGGGAAGCTTTAGTGCTACCATTTCAGCCAAAAGAAAAAATGTACTGTAACTGCAAATAGCAAATTTCTATGCATACATTACATTATTGACTAGATCTAGTGGGGGGGAAAAAACAATGTTCGGGCAACAGTTAGCTGAGAACCACTCGGCAGGTGTCATGTGACAGTTGGACTACAGGTACCTTGTTTTTGGATACCCAGCATGATATACATGGGGTTCCCCCTTTTGTCCCTATACCATACACACTCCAGATTTCTGAAAAGAATTCCTGAGATCACAATGACCAACACAAAAGAGGGGGGTTCCCTTTGTTCCATATCGTGCTTCATATGTGTGTTTTTGCTAGAACAGTTTGTCCGCAGCTCTTTGAAGTTGGCCAAAGGTTTAGCACATGCTGGTAAACCACTGTGGCTATAATGCCAATTTAACTCCAATTTTAATATGATTTTGCATGCACCCTAGGAGTTTAGGGTTAATGACTGCTCTCTAGAACATTAATTCAGAAAGACTGTCCAGTGTCCACCCTCATATTATCTACCTACATAAACTGCAATCCAGAGTGGCGGTTGTAACTATTGTAACCCTTTGTTTTTTTTACAGTTCTACTCGGCAAATAAGCTGCTCTTGTCATGTATGGTAATATTTTTTTATTATGATATTGATCATAAATTTTAGCAGCCTGGTGAGGAAAAGTACTCTTTCAAACTTGCCTCGTAGATTACTCCATAGGAACTGATGACAGATTTGGTTTTGAAAACAAACACAGCTACTACATGTATACTAGCACTATGACCAATTGAATAAACTATCAGCTAGATGTAAAAGGCACTGAAAACTTTAAGCTGATGAACACATACATGTAAACTGGGAATAGGAAACTAAGAAATTTTTCATTAAATTGAGCATCTGTAAAGATACATTTTAAAATTGTAAATAGGAATTTGTATTATAAATATGTACACATATACATTAATTACCTATCTCAATATTTAGTACAAACTTTTCTTGTTATATACAGGGTGTCCCAAAAAGAATGTCCAGGCCCAAACCAGGCAACCTCAGAATCTAGATTTCGACAGATCCTGATGCGGGAACTTCTTACATGAAAAATAGTCTTTATTTCATCAAAATTAGTCAAGCCAATCAGAAGTTATGTCATTTTTTGTGCAGCAAAGTCAGCCCCCAACTAGGAGTGACTGACTGTGACTTTTTTACATTTTTCATTCCAAGAAGCTGTCCGTCTGTGGTTATAGCAGCCCAGTCATGAAGGGAATCTCTTTGATTGTGGTCTTTTGCTGCATAGGCTCTAGTGTTCTGTTTGTTGATTCACCCGTTCAGAGGAAACTTTGCCTCACCACCACAGATACATTTTTTGTAAATCGTCGTCGCACAGCAGTGAACCATCTCGAATACCGCATCCTCCGCTCTGGATCACCTGGAGCTAAGCCATGCCTGGTCTGGACTTTTACCTCTGCTGCCATTCGTGAAAAGGACGACTTTGGAATGTGTAGTTGGTTACGCATGGATGATTGTCTTGGGTCGTCTTCCATGCTCGTGTATGTGTCCATGTAGGCCTACTTATTGTAGTGGAGAACTTCTTTTGATTGCCCCAATGCCAAGTTGGCGGCTGACCTTGCTGCACAAAAAATGACATAACTTCTGATTGGCTTGACTGATTTTGATGAAATAAAGACTATTTTTCATGTAAGAAGTTCCCGCATCAGGATCTGTCGAAATCTAGATTCTGAGGTTGCCTGGTTTGGCCTGGAAATTTTTTTGGGACACCCTGTATATGCTTAAGCAGCCCCTTGAAATGGATTGATTGTTGTCTGAATAAATGATTACAAATTCAAACTGTACTGGAATTATTTACAAGCTTTAATTTCTATGACCTTTACCAAATCCTGTATTTCATCATTGAATTTACACCGGCTGGCACAGTGTGTATAGTGCTTTTGTCCTTGAGCAAGACACCCCGCTGCAATTGAATCCTCCTTGGGTGCATGTGACTTGCCGCAATGCCACTACTGGACTTTGTTCGTGTATGTACATGATGAAATGAGAATTTCAGGAGGATCACAGGCCTATCAGTCTGGGTTAACCCTAACCCTGCTGAATCCAACAATTTGAATATGATTTTACATGGGTTAATAACAATTCTAAAACACTTATTCTCCAGTACTAAAAAGTGCTGAATAAAAGTATATACATGTATGTCAGCTGCCATGCTTGCCCGTCTTCAGGGTGCCGAGAGCATCACCAGTAGCCTCCCCGCTTGCTGTTTTACATCAGCATTCCCATGATGCATCAGTATTTCCACAACAACGGTCAATGCACACGCGCTCTCGGAGAAAAGATGACAAAAGCTGTTGCCATGCAACGGGACGGTCTGGATTTGAGATGCGAGACTCGCCCTCCTGAGGTTGATGAGATATGACAGTATTCTGAGGAGGGACTCGTCTGTGTGATGTGGTTCCAGTAAATTCACAAAGCCCGCTGGAACCTGTTAGGAAAAAAGAAATGAGTATATTTTTTTGATTCCTAGTAATTTCTGCCTTCCAGATAGTTATGCCGTGGAAATACTTCTAAAAAACACTCTGAAGGCCAGGCCTCAAATTTCAAGTGAAAATATTTTGCCAATAAAGCAAAAAGCGAGAGTTATTTTTTTCTGATTCCGCAATTCGTTTAATTCTTTCCTTCCAGACAGTTATTCCTCGGCAATACTCCGAAAACAACTTATAAATCAGGTTTCAAATTCCAGTGGAAAATAGTTTACCCCCAAGGCCAAAACTATTTTGATTTCTCCCTCAGTTTGGCTGAGTTCATCCCCAAAGCTGACTTTCAGTTGGTTTATTTCTGAGAAAAATTACTGGTAAACTGCGGTCAGACATCGCATGTTTTCCTACTATTTGCACTATTTTTATAACAAAACATGACTCGTTATATGGCTATGCCATGGCCGAGCACTTTTTATGTCTAAAATTGACCCTCCGTATTTGACTTGGATTTGACACAGCAAGTCTAGCGCCCACCCAAACAAAAATACTGACAATTTGGGAGACCGCCAACATAGGGCAAGATAGCTCAGTTGGTAGAACACCGGTACGGTATTCCGGAGGTCGCAGGTTCGAGTCCCCGCTCCTGCCAGTTCTCTTTGAAAATGTATTCAAATTTACCTATTCAGTTTCCCTTGTGGATGGTTTGACGAAGTAGGTAATTGAGCAGTGTGCAAAAGTAAAATGTATCAAGCTTGGATCATCCTGAAATATGTATAGATACCTCATAGCTGAGCAATGCTGGTGTCATTGTTTCATCAGCAGAGAGGTTGACCAGCACTCGCAGGGCTTGCTGGCCTAGGGCCGTTGAACCATCCCCAAGGAGTGTGAAGAGATTCTGCAGGGCTGCTGGCCGGCTGAAGTACTCCTTGCACTGACCGCTGACTGACAGGTTGACCAGAGCATGGATGCTTGCTAGCCGTAGCTTGTGCGTGTGGATGGGGTCAGTGGTAAGGCTGAGAAGGGCCGGAATACAGGCCTGATGATGGATCAGGGAGCAAAGATACGGGTGCCATATAGAACATTAATTTCAAGGAGAAAACAAAAACAGGTTCCTCTAAATATCAATAAATATTTCTTTCACTACATGTACGAACTCAATTCTGTACATTATATTTAGCTCATTTAACCCTAACCCAACTCAATCCTCCAAAATCCTCTTTGCAGTTTTGGAGGATTGATTGAGGATGAATGCATTTTCTGGGGCAGGGCAATCGGAGGATTTTGGAGGATTGAGGATGCATGGTTCCTAGCAAAAAGGGCCTAGGGTTAAGATAAAACGGTATATTTGTTTTCATGGGCAGACATAGGGTTCTTACGCCTCAATTATCAAGGAATATCCCCTCCACCCTGTTCCCTCCTCACTCTTCTTTAAAAAATATTTTCAAAATGCAAAATTTAAAATCAATTTCAAATTTTGTGGAATGTATGGCTCCTTTGGCCATCTTCCTAACACTGTTTTCCCCATTGCTACAATAGTCTTTCATTGTAGAGGCATGGTATACAAATATTTACTGCTTCGAGTGGTGTAGTAAAACTAGCCTCCCAAGATGATCCATTGAGCATTCTATTTTCCCGAGGCGAAGCCGAGGGAAAATAGAATGCTCCATGGATCACCGAGGGAGGCTAGTTTTACTACACCACGAGATAAAAGCAGTAAATATTTGTTTTATAACAACTCACCCCAGATTCTACTTGATTTAAAAATGTTAACATTATTTAAATCTAAATAGTTAAAATGGACTTCTATTTCAATACAAAATTAGTGAAAAATTTCTTTGCTCTTTTCAAAACCAACCCTTAACGAAATGTTTGAACCCAGCTCTGTCACTTTAGAACAATACGCGTTACGCGCAACGCTCAACGCGCACACCCTCATGCATCTGCACACAAATACCGCATTGCTACGGGTATAGTACTTTTGGCCGTGCACAGGAAGATAGCAAAAATAGAAAAAGCCATGTGACTCGCTCTCGGCCAATCAAGACACAGAATCTGTGGATGAGGTGTTAAAAAACAGGGTTATGTCAGCTGATGGAAAAATCATTTGCATGTATGTTTTCATTGGTTCTTACGTTGCCATTCGCAACTCTCGTCATTACAGTTCAGTTTAAAGAAAATGTGCCGACTCATTTGAAAAGAATTCCATGTACAGGGGAGAGTACTAAAATCACAAACAAATCATTTCTATAAACTTCTGTTTGTCCTTTTTATTTTATTTATTTGGATGGAGCACTCATTGTCGAATGTGGAAAATGTATCACTTTGATCATTGGGGTAGTGGAGGTAAGTGACGTTGATTTTTTTTTTTTATATTAAAGGGGCTGCCTCTTTTCTGAATGCATGAACAACTAGAGTCATACCTTGAGTACCTGCTGGTTGTGGTTATTCAGGGAAAGGTTTGCAATGCAGCTTGCACTACAAGTTCTCACTCGGTCACTGTCTCTTTTCAGCAGACCCATTATGACTGGTAAGCCTCCAGCGAATCGCACTGCATTCTGTCAGGAGATAATTACGTACAGTTTGTGATGCATAAATGAAGTATAGCAAAGATTTCATTGGGAGAAATGACAATCGTGCCGTGGAAAAAAATGCAATTTTATTAACCCTCCCTCTCCAGGTGTCAAATTGGAGCCAACTACCCCTTCTATCAAAACCTATCGAGTGACAGGTTGAGACACACAAGCTGTGGGAGAGGAGAGGATTTGGTTTTTCAATAAGTTGTGATAGTTATAATAGTAGGAGGGTTAATCTTTTCCTTTTTGTATCCATGATAACATGTATACGGGCAACAGCAGTATTACAGTTGGGAACATGGGGAGAATAAGTGGAACGTTTGCATAAACTGTGAAAGACAAGAGGAAGTACATGACGTACCATGTAGTCTGGGTGAAATGTGTCGCTTGAGCAGAACGTGAGACTTGTGGAACTTAGAGTTATCACTCCAAAAAGAAACTTAGTTTTAATTATCAAATAAAGCATCGTGGATCAGTGATTACAATGACAAATCCCGAGACAACATGATTAAAACCCAGCAAATATTAAAAGGTGCATACATGTATTTGTCCTTTTCCTAGGGGAACCTGGTATTCCAGAGATCATTCTTGTAAGTTTAGGTTGAACAGAGCCTTACTTCCCAGATTTATGGCCTTTTTTGTTTACCTGTCCTTCAGTGAATGCAGCCTTGTTGGCAATAGTTGTCAGCACCTTGCATAACTGGCTCTCATTCTCCGACTCCAGCAACTTGATCAAGCTGACCACCGACGGATCTTGTTTGGATGAAAGACTTGTGAAATTACTGTGATCCTCTTTCCCATGTTGAGGCTCATCTGAGGAAATTGTAATATGGCAGGCAAATTGAACAAAGCAATTTCCATAAAGACAAAAAAGGGGAGGTGATAATGAACAAAAAGGTTCATTAGAATTAATGGGAAAAATCTAAGTTATAACCAGAAAGCCCACCATACCCCCTCGTTCCCTCCCTGCCTTTTCATTTTTTTTATGTGGATTTTATGCATAAAAGCAAACCTTTTGAATCTTAATCTTGGGTGATAGTGTAGTCTAGGGTCCTGTTCCCTATAAGGGAACAAAAATCCACTTTTAGGTTATTGGAATTGCCAAACTAGTTGCCAAAATCCGATAAGTGAATACATCATTATTATTAACCAATCACACAATACGCCCAGCAAAACATTGTTTCAGAATGTTTTGCAAGTAGCTAGGCCTAAGTAAATGCTTTTTTTGGCAGTTTTAATCATCCTCACAGACCGATTTTATCTTATATATTATATATTTATCTATTTACATTGTAGTAACTTTATTAACGAGGGTGTGGCTATTGTTTCACTGATATGAAACTGGACAACAGATGTACATGTACAGGATTCATGAAACGTAATGGCTATTGTTACGGCAACCGTCGTTACGGAACTGCCTAGTTCCCCGACGTAATGGTATTCAACGTCACGATATTTGCTGTTGGAACCAGATTATCAACCAAATGGTTCTCGGACTTTATTTCCCGTTTAAAACAATTCTCCAAAACCACTGAAATCAAAGGGAAGATTAAATCTACATAAAAATAACCATTTAATTAAAAAACCTAAAACTTAAGAAATCTTTTCGAAGAAAAACAATATAGAAAAAGAATCGGACAGCGCTGCATGGATTTGATCCAGGGTCCCCCAGCTATCAAAACCAACGCCGTACCAATCAAGTATAAGGGAACAAAAATCCACTTTTAGGTTATTGGAATTGCCAAACTAGTTAGCGACATTACAAACCAACAGGTATGTCGTAGATAAAGGGCAGGGTTTTAGTTTTAAGGGAAATTTTGGGGTAAAGCGGCGATGAGGACGACAAAACGCAATGCAAAAATCAAGATGGCGATCACCGCGACGCAGAGTAAACACGCAAAACCGCGTTCATTCGCATAGCAACTGCCGTAAAGCGCGTAAGAAAATTGCATTTTCTACCGAAATAAACTGTTCAAAATTACAAAAAATGTCAATAGAATTAAGAGAATTTAAGTCTGCTTTAGCCTTAGGTTGAAAAAGTAATTTTGGAATGAGAAAAAATACCCTTGACTCTAATTTTATCAAAACTAAAGAGGGGCCCTACACAATCTCCAATCAAGCTACCGGAGCACTCTGGCAGGATGGGCAGTCACAACAGACATGCCGTCAAGCCTACAACCAATACATCAAAAATATCATCTGCTCTGAGCCCGGCGGGAACAAGAAACTTGGTGCATTGGTGAAGGCAAAACGGCAGGATCAGACTGGAGTAGCTCCTCTGAAGGACGGCAACTTCTTGCATGCAGACCCGAAAACCAAGGCAAACATCTTAAACAAGCAATTCTGTTCAGTGTTCACCTGCGAAGGTCCTGCAGACCTACCAGACTTGGGTTCCAGCCCTCACCCTACTATGGATAATATTGAAGTCAGCTGCTCTGGAGTGACCAAGCTGCTGAAGAACCTGAAACCATACAAAGCCGCTGGTCCTGATGGAGTTCCTGCACGATTGCTGAAGGAAACTGCTGCAGAAATTGCACCGGCCATTACACTTCTGTTCCAAGCCTCCATAGATCAGGGGGTAGTTCCATCAGCATGGAAGAAGGCTTTTGTTGTACCCGTGTTCAAGAAGGGCAGCCGATCGTTGGCCTCCAACTATTGTCCAATATCGCTGACAGCAATCCTATGTAAGTTATGTGAGCATATACTTCATTGTGCTGTTATTTACCATCTTACTCAGCATAACATTTTATCCGATGCACAGCATGGCTTTAGGAAGAGACGATCATGTGACACCCAACTGATTTTGACCATCCACGACCTAGTTAAAGGGCTTGACGAAAAAGGGCAGACTGACCTTATCTTATTGGATTTCTCCAAAGCTTTTGATAAGGTCCCCCACCGTCGACTCCTTCAGAAGGTTGATCATTACGGCGTCCGTGGTCACTCTCTGCAGTGGATCCAAGATTTTCTCTACAATCGTACACAACAGGTTATTGTCGATGGGAGGGCTAGTAAAGAAGCATCAGTTACATCAGGTGTGCCCCAAGGGAGCGTATTAGGTCCGCTTCTCTTCTTGATATATATCAACGACCTACCTTCCTGTGTCAAAAGCTCAACAACCCGCCTTTTTGCAGATGATTGTGCGCTCTATAGACGTATCTCATCGAGTATTGACAACATCTTATTGCAAGAAGATCTAGAAGCACTGCTGAAGTGGGAACGTACATGGCTGATGGAGTTCAACCCAGCCAAGTGTCATGTAGTACGCATTACCAACAAGCGGAAACCAGTCCTATCATTGTATAACATCCGTGGACACATTTTGGAGGTGGTTGACTCTGCTAAATATTTGGGTGTGCATCTTGACTCCAAACTCAACTTTAACACTCATGTTGATGCAGTAACCAAGAAGGCTAATTCCACCAGAGCTTTTCTCAGCCGCAACTTCAGCTGTTGTACTCGCAAAATAAGAGAGGCTAGCTACATATCATATGTTCGCCCCATCGTTGAGTATGCCGCTTCAGCTTGGGATCCCCACACAGAGAAAAATATCAATAAAGTGGAGCAAGTTCAGCGCAGCAGCGCCCGCTACGTCATGGGCAACTACGACCGCACCTGTAGTGTAACATCAATGCTACACGATCTGCACTGGACTTCACTCAAATCCAGACGTCTTCAAAGCCGTCTGGGGATGCTTTATAGGATCCGTTTCAACTTGGTAGACATAAATTGGAAATCCTTTTTCACTGAAGCCACATCAAGCACCAGAGGTCACAGTTCACGGTTCCTCGTGCCACATTGCAGAACACAGGTTTATTCCTCATCATTTATTCCACAAACTTGCAGAGACTGGAACTCCCTGACGATGGACCCAGCCAGTCCACCCTCCCTCGATGCGTTCAAATCAGCGTTGAGGGATGTTACGCACTAGCTTTAAGTTTTCTCTTTTTAACCTGCACTCCATCACTATACATAGTTCATATTAGTACAATGAGTCAAGTGCATTCATTGTTCTTGGAGCACGCCCCCCTACCTGCAGTGCGTTGTTCTTCTCATCGTAGAAGTTTGCACTTTTTGGAAAGGAAAGGAAGGAAATCTGATATACGTTCACATTGTATGCCGTACCAATAGCATTTAAAAGTCGCGTTAGGCCTACGGCTGCCGTAAAAATAACCAGTGCCGAGTGCGTTTATGAAACTGAAGTACTGAAAGCAGCCTAAATAAAATAGAAATGTAAGCAACTTCATTTCACCTGTTGTTTTAAGATCTCGCTCCACATTAACTGCACTTTTAGATGAAAAGTCCGACGACTTTTTCCTGAAGATATACCTAGATTTATAATATAGATAGAAAGTCCCGATAACTACAACAGTGAATGTTGTCGCTCCTAGTATTATTACTCGCGGGTAGAAACTCATGGGCGCAGCCATCTTGTAAATTCCCAGGCTGTTCCAAAAAGTGTTTTGATTTGGACATAATTATGCTATTAGTTACAATTAGAAATACTTATTGATTTTTAAATGTTATTTGTTCCTTTTTATAATAATTAAATACTTAATCTTGAAGCAGAGGTGATTTGTAGATACTTTTAGTTTCTCTGAGGAGCATTAAAATACATAATAGTGATTGAGACTGTGATTACGCCCTCAATGTTGGCTCGGTGAGATGCTTAGAGCAAAGTTAAGTACTACAACTTACAAGTAAAGGTTGTCGTTGTTGAACTTGAAACTAAGTCATGCCTATGAAAGGTCGCTTTCCGCTGAGGCGGACTCTACGATACCTCGAGGAAGGATATGTGCATCTAAAGGATTCTGTCAAAATATTGACAATAAATTATGATACCCAGAGAGAACCAAGCCAAGGAACAAGGTTTGTTAAAAATGTTAAGTTTTGGCATGTTCATGTATTGTAGGGTGTCTTTCACTTTTTGCATTTTTTAAGATTTTACAGACAAGTTTAGCATCATTGGAAAGCTTATCACCTGAGGATTCCAACGGTGTAAAACTTATTTGCATAGCTTCTTCCGTTAATGAGTTACGGCAAATTTAATGACTTTTTTGAGGGGGTGATTTTCTGTCACCATTTTTCACTAACAGTTATCATTAAGAACTGTTTTAAAAGCAATTATTACTGCATCTTAAAAGAATTATGGAACACATTTAGTATCAGCAGAAAGAGCATGAACTACCAAATACAGTGGTTATATAATCAGCCTCATACCTATTTCATTAGTGTAGTCATGAACTACCCCAGAACTATGGGGTTCCGACAGGAACCCCATAGAAAGACGCCGATTTTTCCCATCGAAAATTTGAAGCGCGGTACGACAGGCAATGCATGCAGACGGTATATAACGGACACGCGGCAGTTGCCTGCCGTACCGCGCTTCAAATTTTCGATGAATAATCATGACTTGACCGACCCACGGCCCCCCCGCACATGACCCGGCAGGATGCATGCCGGGATACCAAACAGGAGCTTCGTGTGTGTGGCTTCCTCGATGGTGTGTGTGTGTGATCGCTTCGGAACGACTGAAGATTTTTGTCATTTTTTTTCCGCAAATTGGAACCGTTTCAGGCGAAAATTGACTTGGCGCAAGCAAGGTGAGGATGTAAATGCGGCATATTATGATTTTTGGGAAAAAACCGTGCAGTAATTCTCGTGTACAATGTAGAAACGTGATTGCATGGGAATGACTTTCTTATTCTTGCTGTACTAGCCTATGGGAAAAATCGGCGTCTTTCTATGGGGTTCCTGTCGGAACCCCATAGTTCTAGGGGTAGTCATGAACATGGGCTTTACAAGTTCCAACAAATTTTTGGAAGTGTTTCAACAAAATTTGGAACTTACTAAAAATACTACATGTAATGAGTATGACTGTGAATTACTCATAGGGGCCTAACTCTAGCTGAAACAATGTTACTTGATATACATTGTATCACCAAGTACCAGGTCCTAGCAAACAAAATTTTAGAAGCAAAGAAGTAGGACTATAGATGATGGTGCCCCCCCCCCCCCCCCCCCCCCCCCCCAGGGATGGGGATCACATTAGTGAAAATTCTCGCATCCAAGATGTGGGATAAAATATTTGATACATGCAGCAGCGTAGCTAGGGCTCTCTCCATAGGGGTGAGTGGGGAGGGGGGGGGGCACTCACAGTGTTTTTTCTTTATAATACTCTTATTTTCTGCGTTTGCAAAACTTTCAGTGGGGGGTGACTGGGGGGAGGGTGTTCCCCCACCTCCCCCCCCCCCCCCCTTAGCTATGCCACTGGATGCATGTAGGTGTACATGTATGAGAGTCTCAGCCTGACCCGCTATTTGTTCTTCCTTTACCCCAACAGTCTTCCAGGCCCCTTTTTTTTACCTTGGTCAAGCACAAGTTTTTGAGAATCATCAGGCCTTCCCACCAGGGGTTGAATTTCAGGTAAAAATCTACTAGACAGCTGGGCTAGTACTAGTAGCACAAAAAATTTACTAGACCGGAATAGGGGGAGGGGTTAGAAATGCTATTTTGATTAAAACTCCCTGCCTCAAAACTAAAAATGGCCATTCCACAAATTGTGGGACTTTTTCAGTTCACCAGATTTAGAAAAAAATGGACTATCTTTTAACGCAGTTTGTGAAAAAAAATCACTAGACCACCGGACTAGTTCGGTGAAGAGTTTACTAGACAAACGCTCAAATCACTGGACTCGGTCCAACGGTCCAGTGGATATTTCGATCCCTGCCCACCCCCTCCCCGATGCAAAATGTCCTAGGTCTGGGACATAATTTTTTAGATTAATCATAAAGCAGTGAAAAATGGCAGGTAGGTTTTGTTGTGTGAATGAAGTTGTTTTCATTAACCAGTTTCTTTTTCTTTTTGTACAGAGACTTTGTCTTCTACAATTTACCTCAACTCCAGTACAAGAACTCATCAATTCAGATGAAAACCTTCAAAAACATTACACCTTCACCCTTCATAAGGTGTTTCTTAGGTAAGACTCGTGCAGTAGTAAGAAATTGTAACTATTTAACCTGAAGCAGTGATCATTAAATCACTTTTTTACCGATTCTGTTTCAATTGTTGGTTTACATGTTGCTATTGGAGGATTTCATATTCGATGAACTAGTTGTTCTGCGGACACCTATAATTACTTGTTAACAGTTTCACATGTTCTGCTATTTTACAGAATTCCAGTGGTTTTTTAGAGACTTTGGTGTCCAAAAGTGTGACATTTTTTTTGTGTCCCTGTAATGCACCCGACCTGTGTAATTTCCATCAAGTATGATTTTTTTTTTTTTTAAGTCATATTCTCATTGAGTCGCTTCCCAGGTTGTGTCGTAAAATGGGGCGTGATCCATGGCTATACGGCATTATGGGTTTATGACTTCTGTCTAGCGCCCACACGAACAAAGATACTGACAATTTGGGAGAGCGCCAACTTAGGGCAAGATAGCTCAGTTGGTAGAGTGCCGGTATGGTGTTCCAGAGGTTGCAGGTTCGAATCCCGCTCCTGCCAGTTTTCTTTGTTCACTTTACTTGTTTGGCAGGTACTCTTGAAGATAGACTTTAAAGAATATTTTCGGAATTGCAAAATCTTAAAAATGTCACACATTTGGACCCAAATTTTTTGGATGACCCACATGTACATTTTGAGGAGGAACTTCTCAATTTTAAATTCAGATGAAGGAGATGAGGTCCTCATTGACACCGATAGCAAAAGCAGCCTAGAGATTCTGGAACACCTCAACAAAGTGCTGGGAAAGTCAGAGTAAGTCAAATCATTTGACCTAGAAAATAGCTTTCTTATTAAACTCCAACCCCCTTCCAACACTCTAATTAAAAGAAACTGTACATGCTCTTCAACAAATTGGAATTTATTCTTCTAACCAATTTTCAAATTAACAAAATTAGCTGGCCTAATGTTTCAAACTTAAGCAAGTTTTTCTCAAGTCAAATGACAGTGGTACAAGAAACAAACAAATTTTAAAATTGTATGTTTGTGTTAGTAAACAAAAACTCCCTATTTTGAGCATTTTCAACCCTCCAAAAAAGGTTTTTATCCCTGTGTGCTCTCAAATGCACAACCTGTAATGCACAAAAAGATATCCCATGTGGGAACTGAATTATTGTTCGGCCGCAAATAATTCAACATCTGTAAAGTAATTTGTTGGTAACTGAACATAAGCAAATCTTTCAACAAGTCTCATTCAACAGTAAATAACTTGTATCACTAGAGAAATAGCAATTTTAAAACCAATTTTTTTTTGGGGGGGTGAAACTTGAAGAGCATGGACAGTATATCTTTAATAATTTTCTTTGACAAATATTGTGAAAGAGTACCACGCAAACCACTCTGCTTTTAATAGTAATCCATATTAAACAGTAATATCTGAAGCCTCCTGAACCCGGTTGGTAGTGAAAAAAAACACAAGAATGGTGTGTTGACAAACACAAATGCCCCACCAAGTTGAATTACCTTTTTTTAACTAAAGACTGATATTTTTAAAAGAATGTGCTAACATAACAAACATGCATCAAAGCAAAGTGCAAATGGCTATAATATGGATCTGCTTACTGTATCTGCAACAGAAATAAGACTGCTTATTTCAGTTTCGTGTCCCAACCATTTCTATTGTTTTAAGCATATTGACCTTGACCTATGGGGTCAAAAACCAATAGGGTTCTAGAGGACCCCAAGACCAACCCACATACCAAATAGGAAGTTGATATGTCAAGTCCTTCTCAAGTTATCTTGTCCCAACCATTTCTATTGTTTTAAGCATATTGACCTTGACCTATGGGGTCAAAAACCAATAGGGTTCTAGAGGACCCCAAGACCAACCCACATACCAAATAGGAAGTTGATATGTCAAGTCCTTCTCAAGTTATCTTGTCCCAACCATTTCTATTGTTTTAAGCATATTGACCTTGACCTATGGGGTCAAAAACCAATAGGGTTCTAGAGGACCCCAAGACCAACCCACATACCAAATAGGAAGTTGATATGTCAAGTCCTTCTCAAGTTATCTTGTCCCAACCATTTCTATTGTTTTAAGCATATTGACCTTGACCTATGGGGTCAAAAACCAATAGGGTTCTAGAGGACCCCAAGACCAACCCACATACCAAATAGGAAGTTGATATGTCAAGTCCTTCTCAAGTTATCTTGTCCCAACCATTTCTATTGTTTTAAGCATATTGACCTTGACCTTTGACCTATGGGGTCCAAAATCAATAGGGTTCTAGAGGACCCCATGACCAATCCACATACCAAATAGGAAGTTGACATGCCTAGTAGTCCTCAAGTTACCGTGTCCCAACCATCCACACTGACAGACGGACACACACGGAAGGACAAGGCAAACGCAGTATGCCTCTTCGGCTTTGCCGGTGGGGCATAACAAGTCTGCTAAGATCAGCAAGCTCCAACAGGACTTGTCTGCTTTTGGATTTTGTGGGATACAGCAGTAACAAAGCAATTTGGAAAAAAAGAGAAAATTATGTACACATGTATGTAAATTGTTTTAGTAATTGTAGTCATCACTGTTTCAAAATCACTTGTTGCATTTTTCCCATTTTTATTTCTGTGAACCTCCAAGGTATTCATCGCACAGTGGACTGCCTGAAGCAGTGATAATGCCCCCCTTCCCCCCCCCCCCCCCCCCCAAAAAAAACATGGGTTGGACACTGTTTTCTGTAATCAGTCGACTCTGCGGTACATGTATATGTTGTGACAGTTTCAGTTTGTTTACATTACTTTTTATGGGAGGTTCGACCAAAAAAACAACCACCAGCTTGTAGATTTATTAATTTTCATTTTGCAGAGAAGTGCTAGAGAGGGAACGTAAAGCCCAGGAGAGGCAGTCCAACCCAGCCCACTTTGGCGTCAACCACCCCAGGAAGTGCATATGCGAAATTCCCGGGCAGGTACCTTGCCCTGGACTGGTACCCCTTCCCAAGGAACTGCGTGGTAAATTCCGTGACATAAAGGCGGACAGTCTGAAACCACCTAGGGGCGTGCAGCCCGACTCGTAGCACTATTTGCATCTTGGAAAGTGATATAATTCTAATTCAAAGATTGTTCAAGAGCAGTGCATTTTCTGGAGCTTCTGTCTTGGAATCAGCGTGATGACTTTTCTTGAATGGTCATCCACTTGTCTGTGTATGAGGATGTGGACTGCAGGCTGGGCCAGACCAGTGTGAACAAATGGGGCCTCAACCAGGGCAAATCTGAAGCCGAAGGGGGTGGAGCAATGGCAATTCACAAGCAGTTGCCATAGATCACCGTTTCCAAATATTGTGGCCAATAAATCACTTAGGGAGGACAGCTTATTAAAAATGTTTTTGTTAATTTTGCAATAGTATAATTTGAAAAACATTTGGAAGCTTCTCAGTAAGCCAGTTCGGTATTTCAACTGCGCATGTGCACAACGACATTTTATCCCGAATGACACGCGTGTGAATGCAAAAGGTGGTCGCACAACCCGCACGTGTTAAATTCAATCAGAATGGGCGTTCGCGTAAGATGGCGTGACATTATGTCAGCAATTTTATCCCGAATAACCTTTGACCTTTGAGATACCGAACTGGCTTATTAAGTTAAAGATCCAGAGAAAACTTTCCAACAAGAATTAGTGTATGCACCATACAGCTGTGGAAAAACTGCCTTTTCCAAGGCAAAGTATTGTGAATCGCCTGGGCTCGTGCTGATCCAATTTTCGTTGTTCCCCTTTGATCTGACTGCAAGCTACTCGGCACTTAGCATTAACGGGTACATGTAGTTGTATAGAATCAGGATGACATCCATGATGTGACATTCCCAGGCCCATAGGTGTGTGAAATTGAGACGAGTTGCGGGCGATAGTGTCTGGGGGCCATGGAATGCCGCTTACCCTCGCTCCAAACCGCTCACCTTACCACAAAAGTTTTCAAACCAACCTCTGGGCTCGATACCTTACTATTATTTTGTTGATTTGTGCATTTGTGCATGTAGGTCTTCCAATAAGTAAAGGTTTGAACACCTATTAAAAACCAATTCCGAAGTCAGACATATCAGTCACAAGTTCACAACCTTGCTACCTATTTATACATGTGGTTGGAAACTCTAATAGGAAATGTCTATTTTTGGCATTTGCCAATGGTGGACAGCAGTGAAGAAGCCCTTGAATTGATAATCCACCACTAAATGTTCATTTTCACCGAGTTTAACTACTTTGTTGCCTTGTACAATAAAATGTACATTTTCTTTCCAAAGTTGGATGTATTAAAGTCTTGATTTTTGTCTGCATTGGTATTATACCAGGATTTCAATTGGAATGAAATTGTTAAATCATAAACTGGTCTTTTTTACACACTTGGCCGGGCCCTTAACCCCCACTTGTGGCCCCACCCAACCCTACAGACTTTGGAAATTAGTGTCTTTTCCTGTGTAGGGTCTTGCTGGTGCCCATCAACCATATAATATAAGGCCAAAAGAAAATAGTTGTGTTGCCCTCCATGACCAACCCTTAAAGTCTCAAAAGTCCGCTCGGTTTTTTTTTTTTTTTGGTTTTTTTTTAAGGAAATTTTCAAAATCTCACCTTTTCTTGCACAAAATGAATAAGTTTTATTAAAATCATTGTCTTTAAATACAGCTATGATGGCACAATGTCAGATGTAAATTTTTCTCTCTTTTACACTGACCTTAGGAACTAACCAAAGAGATGAAATTTTGGGGATTTCTGGGCAATGTGTGCCTTTTTAAATGTTTGCTTAGATTAGAGTTCAATCGGCATTTACGTGCACCTGGGAAAGGCAAAAAACATAAAAACCACAGGGATGGAAAATTTTTAACATTTCTTTCCGACCCTCTACTGAGAGCGATCAAGCATGACCTCCAGGTATGGAGCCATCCATAAAGTACGTACGCACGAAAGGGGGGTGTTGACATTGCGTACACCATGCGTACGGGGGGGGGTCCAAGCCAATGCGTACCGTACGCAACCGACAATTTGCTTTTAATGAATTGTCATGAAATCAATGTACTATCTCATATAAATAACTACATGTACAAGGACCATGCAGCTTTTGTGCATCGAAAACCAGCTATAAACACAGTACCCTTCACAACCAAGACGTTAATGGGATAATACGATTGTTTTCACACCAAGTTGAAAAACAGCCCCCCAACGCCCAACAGTTACGACCGTGCTAAAAGTTGTGAATGTCATCATTTGGACTTTCGTGAACTGAACATTTGTGGCCAGTTTCCTAAAAATCGGTTGTGAACTTGAGAAAACACGGACGGAGGGGGGGGGGGGGGGGGGGGTGTGCAGGTGCACTATGTGCCTCTCCTCGGTCTCCGCACGTCCCAAACTAAGCCCGGTCCAGATAGGGTAATGAATTACGATTCCTGGCTGTAATGCGCTTGCGCCCAACACAGATGATCCCAATCCTCCGGGGGGCCTTTTTGACCTTTTTGCATGACCAACACAAACGCGTACAATGTGCTCCTGTGTCTGTGTCTATGTTAAAGGGACACATTGCCTTCAAATTTCATGAAATTTGCTGTTTGGAAATGTTCCTTATCTTTTATAAGAGTTGTTCATGCCAAAACACACGTATAATGTGTTGTAATTAGTGAGTAGTGATTACAAAACCAACTAGAGGCAAGTGTTTGTGGACAAACACAGGGCTGTTTCGATTTTTTTTATTGTTAGTTTGGATGTCAAATGTGTATGCAATATTTAAAGTTGTTTGTTAGTTAGCAATGACGGAGGGATGAAGATGTTGTTATTGGATGTGTGAAGGATTGGTTTAAAAAAAGGAATCGTGTACAAATGCTATGGGAAATAGCCTAGCGAATGCCCCTTTAAGATGACATCACATAACATGTAATGACTTCATCATAACGTCATGTCAATTTTCATCTATGACACCGGGTGGCATACCTAAATGGTGTGTTTCAACTGAATCGGACTTGTACATTTGTAGATATATGGCTTCGAAAAATGCCCCTTTAAGATGACGTCACGTGACATGTGATGACGTCATCATGACGTAAAAGTTAGGCACACATTCTGAGCAGTTGGGGTAAGTGTCTGCCAAGTTTAAAAGTAGCCAAACTGGCCGGTAAGAAAGAAAACGTTTACAAATGCTATGGGCAATAATCTAGCGAGTGCCCCTTTAAGATGACACCACGTGACATGTTATGACTTGATCATAACGTCATGTCAATGTTCATCTATAACACCCGGTGGCATACCTAGATATTACGTTCCAACTTAATCGGACTTGTACTTTTGTAGATATATGGCTTCGAAAAATGCCCCTTTAAGATGACGTCACGTGACATGTGATGACGTCATCATGACGTAAAGGTTCGGCACACATTGTGAGCAGTTGGAGTAAGTGTCTGCTAAGTTTAAAAGTAGCCAAAGTGGCCGGTAAGAAAGAAAAAGTTTACAAATGCTATGGGCAATATTCTAGCGACTTGAAAAAAGATTTTTTTTATGACGTCATCATGACGTCACACAATTTTCGCTTTTTAGGGCATATCTTTGAGACATACCAAAGCTATAACAAAAAGAATTTTGAAAATATCTTGTTTTGTTCGCTAGATATATTGAAAAGAATGTTACGATTCCAAAAATTTAAAATTCAGCGACTTGAAAAAAGACTACAAATCAACCCTTTTTATAAACAGCATGCTCATTTAAGCCATGGTTATCTGCCCTTCCCAGAATTCCTTTGTGTTATATTGAATTTGGTCTAAATTTTGAAACGGTTCCTATTTCTTACTTGAGTGAGCCACGACCATGAAATTTTGGAATTACGTACAGAAAAATTCAATGTATACATTTTTGTAATCGGATTGACCCTTACATGCGTTAAAAAAAAAAAATATTGTTGATGACGTCATCATGACGTCACACAATTTTCGCCATTTAGGGCATATCTTTGAGACATACCAAAGCTATAACAAAAAGAATTTTGAAAATATCTTGTTTTGTTCGCTAGATATATTGAAAAGAATGTTACGATTTTAATACTTCAAAAATTCAGCGACTTGAAAAAAGACTAGAAATCAACCCCTTTTATAAACAGCAAGCTCATAATAGCCATGGTTATCAGCCCGTCCCAGAATTCTTTTGTGTTATATTGAATTTGGTCTAAATTTTGAAATGGCTGTCATTTCTTACTTGAGTGAGCCACGATCATGAAATTTTGGAATTGGGTACAGGAAAATTCAATATATACATTTTTGTAATCGGATTGACCCTTACATGCGTTAATAAAAAAACACATTTTTGATGACGTCATCATGACGTCACACAATTTTCGCAATTTAGGGCATATCTTTGAGACATACCAAAGCTATCAGAAAAAGAATTTTGAAAATATCTTGTTTTGTTCGCTAGATATAATTTAATGAATGTTACGATTTTCAAAATTCAAAAATTCATAAAAAATCACGTGATGACGTCATCATGACGTAAAAGTTCGGCATGCATCCTGAGTAGTTGGTCTAAGTGTCTGTTAAGTTTAAAGGCAATCGGCTGCATAAAAGTAGCCAAAGTGCCTGGCAGAAAGAAATCGTGTACAAATGCTATGGGCAAAAGTCTGAAAAAGAAGAAAAAAAAAAAAAAACTAGAGGTTTGTGTCTGTTTGAAACAGAACACAAGGCTTTTCCTCTTTTTTTGTTTTCCACCCTAAAACTTCAGCTTACGTTCTATGTTTGTGTTAAGTTTGATTAAGATCTGATGTTTATAGTGAGTAAAGTGGCTTGTACAAAATTCGTGTACAAAGTCTATGGGATTTTGGATAGAACTAAAACATTCATAGACAATTAGCCGATGACGTCATCATGACTTCACTTCGGATGTTACATTCTACTGGCACTATCTACCTTCCCACAAATTGTTATGATACTCAGACCTATTCTTATATATGTTATTAAAAAAACACATTTTGATGACGTCATGATGACGTCACACATTTTCACATTTACGTGAAAGAATATAGGAGCTAACAAAGCTATTCCAAAAAGAATTTTGAATTTAGCATGTTCTGTTGATGAGATATGGCTTTAAGAAACTTTTACGGTTCAAAAACTTTAAAATTACTATACAATCGTATGGTGACGTCATCATGACGTCACCTCAATGTTCATCTATAACACGTGGTGGCCCACCAACATACCAGGTTTAAAGGCAATCGGACATACGGTTCTCTAGATATGGGCCCTTGAAAAATGCACGTTTAGGATGACGTCACGTGACACGTGATGACGTCATCATGACGTCACGTTTCGGCATACATTTTCAGCTTAGGGTCTTTGTTTGTGTTAAGCCTGATTAAGATCTGAGGTTGTTTAGTGACCAAAGTGCCACTTACAAAATTCGTCTACAAAGTCTATGGGATTTGGGATAGAACTAAAAATTTCATAGAAAATCAGCCGATGACGTCATCATGACGTCACTTTGGATTTTACATGCTAGTAACATTATCTACCTACCCAGCAATTTTTATGACGATCGAACGTACCCTTATATGTGTTTCAAAAAAGAACATTTTTGATGACGTCATGATGACGTCACACATTTTCCCATTTATGTGAAAGAATATAGGAGCTAACAAAGCTATTCCAAAAAGAATTTTTGATTTAGCATGTTCTGTTCATGAGATATGGCTTTAAGAAACTTTAATGTTCAAAAACATTAAAATTACTATAAAATCGTATGATGACGTCATCATGACGTCACGTAAATTTTCATCTATAACACGTGGTGGTCTACCAACATACCGGGTTTAAAGGCAATCGGACCTACGGCTCTCTAGATATGGGCCCTTGAAAAATCATCTTTAAGATGACGTCACGTGACATGTGATGACGTCATCATGACGTAAAAGGTCGGCACACATTGTGAGCAGTTGGGGTAAGTGTCTGCCAAGTTTAAAAGTAGCCAAAGTGGCCGGTAAGAAAGAAAACGTTTACAATGCTATGGGCACTATTCTAGCGACTTGAAAACAGATTTATTTTATTACGTCATCATGACGTCACACAATTTTCGCTTTTTAGGGCATATCTTTGAGACATACCAAAGCTATAACAAAAAGAATTTAGAAAATATCTTGTTTTGTTCGCTAGATATATTGAAAAGAATGTTACGATTTTAAAACTTCAAAAATTCAGCGACTTGAAAAAAGACTAGAAATCAACCCCTTTTATAAACAGCAAGCACAAAATACCCATGGTTATCTGCCCTTCCCAGAATTCCTTTGTGTTATATTGAATTTGGTCTAAATTTTGAAATGGCTGTTATTTCTTACTTGAGTGAGCCACGATCATGAAATTTTGGAATTACGTACAGAAAAATTCAATGTATACATTTTTGTAATCGGATTGACACTTACATGCGTTTAAAAAAAACCAAATTTTTGATGAAGTCATCATGACGTCACACAATTTTCGCTTTTTAGGGCATATCTTTGAGACATACCAAAGCCATAACAAAAAGAATTTTGAAAATATCTTGTTTTGTTCGCTAGATATATTGAAAAGAATGTTACGATTTTCAAAATTCAAAAAATCATAAAAAATCACGTGATGACGTCATCATGACGTCACTCTTCGGCATACAATTTCAGGTTCGGGTCTATGTTTGTGTTAAGTTTAATTAAGATCTGAGATTGTTTAGTGACCAAAGTGGCTGTCATAAAATTCGTGTACAAAGTCTATGGGATTTGGGATAGAACTAAAATAAGAAGATATAAAAAAAAAAAAATCAGAACAAAAACAAAGCCTTTTCCGACGGATTGTCGGAAAAGCCAAAGAAAAAAAAAAAATCTTAACGAAAACAAGGGCTGTTTCGAAAAACTTTCGAAACAGCCAAAAATTGGCCTCTGAAACCTGACATCTGACCCGCGAAACATAGACTTATTTCCGGTAGTAAATACCACCGTCTATATAATGCGCAAACTACGCTGTAAGAGCTTTTAGGCTGGCGCCGCAGCCAGTGGCCTTGTAAACCTATCAGATGATCGCCAGGTACCATTCTGTACCTCGCGACACATATCGCCAGTGCATGCTGCGCGCCGTGCCACACAGTACATTAAAATTGATGAACAGAACGTACTTCAACCAGCTGCGACTGGAAATACGACTGGTGAACACGGTCCGCCATTTTGTGGAGTCAAAAATTTGGTTCTGCAAAATGGCGGACCGTTATTTGTCACGAAATTAAACAAAAACCACGCAATTTGAAGGGATAGTTATGTGAATCTTTATATTCTACTTATAAAAAGGCTTCCCAACCATATCCATTTCAGTTTTATAGCCCAAATCGCAGAATCCAAAGCAATGTGTCCCTTTGACGCGGACTAGGTAAACAAGGGTGTTAGTATAGTTTAAACCTAGTTCATAGTCGATATTTGGTGCAACTTTAATAAGTTTATTTTATATATATTTTCTATTCATAATAATATTAATTGTATCAAATTTGACCGAGAATTTCAGATTTTTTTATAAAGTAACGCGAAAACTAAAATTTTGCCGCCGATTGCTGCCAAGATTCTAACATTTTCGTATCAAGTTTAGCTGCGAAAACCTGCGAGACGCGATTTTAGGTCAGTTTTTCTGAAACGATCCCTGTTGTTTCTTTTATCCCTTTTCTAAGCTCCACTACTACACGCAGCGCGTTCTAGCGAGAAAAAATATACCCTTATCGGCGGTCTGCGCTCGCTCAGCAAGTCGGTCTTTTGTTATACCATTAGAAATCTTATTGCGCAGTTGAAATTGTGGGTTAAGATAACACCCTACCATGTTTTGGCTTGACATCCTGCTCAATGCAATAACATACACCACTTGTTTAAGATAACACCCTACCATGTTTTGGCTTGACATCCTGCTCACTGGAATATAACATACAACAGTTGTTTAAGTGAGTTGGCTGCCGAGTGTGAAAAGATTCAGCAGTGCATTAATTTTTGTTCTCTTTGTCTATATATATACATGCTCTTGTACCTTTTATGTTTTTCCTCTGGCTTGTTTTCTCCTATTTTGTTGTATACGTGACGTCTCCTTAAAGGTGCATTTTTCTCCTATATAGGGTTTGTGCCCGTCTTTTCTTACACCAGGCACTTTGGCACTTTGGTAAATCCGATCGACTTCAGACTTGGCACACACTATAAGACCACCATCCACAAATGGTCCTAGAACAATGACGTCATGTTGACGTCATCTTAAAGGTGCATTTTTGAGGGGCCCATATCTAGAGAACCGTAGGTCCGATTAACTCTAAAGTTGGTTTGTTGGTATGCCGGCGTGTGTAAAAGATGAAAATAAATGATGGCGTCTCGATGACGTCATCGAAAGTCACGTGACGTCATCTTAAAGGTGCATTTTTGAGGGACCCATATCTTGAGAACCGTAGGTCTGATTAACTAAGTTAGTTTATTGGTAGGGCAGCGTGTGTAAAAGATGAACGAAAAGTGACGTCACGATGACGTCATGATACGATTTTATTGTGTTTTCCATTTTGTTACACCTTTCATCCATATCTCATCAGCGAAACATGCCAATTTCAAAATTCTTTTTTGTAAAGGGTTTGCTAGGTCATAGATACGTACGTATCAATGTAAAACGTGTGTGACGTCATAATGACGTCATCGAAAGGTTTTGTGAAATACATATAAAGGTATGTCCAATCGTCACGAAACTACACACCACTTGTGTGTATTTTACTTTGAAATAATCTAGCAGCCAATATTTTGTCTTACGCCCCATGAGAATACCATAGAACCTAATACTGATCACCTTTTGCCCTTGGGCAAGTTTCACTGATCCCGTCATCAATTCACTATACAGTACTGTGCAGTAAAATGCCAAGCGGATGGATGCTAGACACAACACATTCCAACACCATGAAATATGTACACAAACGAGAACGCTGCCGGAATCAACAGTATACAACAGATTGTACAACTTATCTTGGCTGCACGGTGCATGCAACGGGTTCCCACAGACTTTCCCACCAGTTGCATTTTGTTGCGTTCAGCGCGCGGGGTTAGGGTTACGATGTTAGAAGAATCTTCACGGTTTAAAAATAGACCGGGCGACATCGCGCGCGCGCGGGGGGGGGGGGGGGGAGAAGAGGCGGAGAGAAGTTATTCCGGGCCGGGTCTCGTCACCCGCGAGCTCTCCGATTGGCCGGTTATTGATAGACGGCGGGGGTCACGCCATTTTCGAGCACCATGCATGCACGAGTTCTGTGGGCGGTGCCTGGCCCAAATGACCGTGTGTGCGGTGTGCCGCACGCCCGTCTGGGAGCCGGAGCAGGACCGGGCGCCAGCAGAGGCCGTCAACGACCCCGATCTCCGCAGCCGGACCGAGGGGGGCGCCGGGATCCGGACAGCGGCAAACACGGCGAGATGGCGAATCAGCGCGACGCTCTCTTCCCCGGATCAGGAGCGCCCACTGTCTCCGACACCGACCGGACGGGTCTACCGCTCCCTCAGCCGGCCGAGGTCCAGGAGACGCAGGCGGGGCTCTCCCTGTGCCGGCCGTGCGTGGCCGCGTGGACGGTCGTGTGGGTGAACAACACCACCGCCCAGCCCCGGTGCCCCTGCTGTAGACTCACCAAGCGGGACGGCAGCCCATTCATCTGCGCCGAAGTGTGCGGAAACTCAGACGTCACCGGAGCGATCATTAGGACGCTGGGGCGCGCCCGAGCCACCGCGCACCTCCGCAGCATACACAAGCTCCTGTTCGCCAGCCACAAGAGCGTCCTGGTTCGTCATCACAGGGCTGACGAGAGCGCCATCACAGGGCTGACGAGAGCGCCATATGTTGAGAGACATGGCGGGCGCGGGCGGCTCTGCGGTCGCGGCCGTAGGCTCGGGGGCGGAGACCGCCCAGTGGGACGACGCTGATGACGACTTCGAGGCCCCGCGATCCAAAAAGAGGAAGCCTCACGGCGCTGACGGCGGGGGGTCGTCCGCAGGACCGCGCGTGGACCGCGGGGGACCGCACCCTTGTAATTTTCCAAACACTCTCGCTTCTTCTTGTAAAACTATCTGTTTTCTTTTTTTTATCTGAGGCCCTTTTTATTAAAGAGGGTGCACGTAACCGGTATTGTAATTTCTGTAAATTTAGTTTTGATTAAAAAAATGTTTTTTTTTATTTTAATAGCTCTTGTTTTAAATTTGACGTATTTATCTGATATGTAACTGTTTTTGGTGTTTTTATAAATGTTTATAGTGAGCTGTTCAACCATAATGTAATTGCCTTTACAGGATAAACAGAGTATTTTGAATTGAATTGAAATGGATTGAATTGAATTGAGTTGCTGAAAGCGATATTGGTTTGTATAGGAAACGACCCTTGCATTCTAGTAGAGGTCTGTTCGAAACGTAATTTTAAACAACGAGTTTTGGCCAGATGCACGTTGCTCAAGTACAAGTCGATATTATTTTGTGTAGGAAACGGCCCTTGAACAAAACAAGTTATGGTCAGATGCACGGTGCTCAAAGCGATATTATTTTGTGTAGGAAACGGCCCTTGCCTTTTTGTAGATGTCCGTTTGAAACGCGGCGCTAGTTAGCTAGAGAATCTATTGCTCTAAATTACAAATCAACAAAACGCGAATAAAATAACAAAGTTTTACTGAAGTTTGACAGAGTCTTGTTTATTTATTTGCAATTCTTCTGTTTAGTATCGCTTATTCTCTTATGCATACCCTTGAACTAAGTTTTTTGCTAAAAAAATACAACTATAATAAACCACTAAAGTTACTGGAGTCTTTAAGATTAGCCGATTACAAATTTATGCACAAACTTTTGCAGTTATACAAATTTATGCGCCAACTTTCGTGGCACCATGGAGGAAGGACTAATCCTTCCTCCATGGTGGCACCAACACCTTCTCCGCTGGTGTTCTTGGTGCCACGAAAGTTCGCGCAGGAATTTATTGGTCACACAACCGATTATATTTAAAAAATAACCTGGGAAAAGCGTCTCATTGCATTGCTCTCTCCCATCCCCGATCCTTTTAAAAATGTTATATACATGTACTCGGAGGGGGGGGGGGGGGGGGGGGGGGGGGTGGAGGAGGGGGTGTGTGGAACGCTCGCTTCTTCTCAAAACGTGTGGGGAGTCCCCTTGCCCTTTTTCTTCTCCGCCCACTTGTCCAGGTCGGCCAGTTCTCCGGCGGTGACGTGCACGAGCCTGGCCTCCGGGCACTGCACCGCCTCTCGCAACCAGTCGTGTCCGGTGGCCTTTTCGCACATCACGTACACGACCCCGTGCCTAGCCTGCACTCGATGTCCCCGGCTTCCACATGAACCGCAGCGTGCCCGAGTCGCCCAGCGTGAGGCCGATCACGATCTTCCTCTCCCCGTCACCGTGGTTGTTGATGTGGCTGTCCCGATTGTAGTAGTGGTTTCCCTCTCTGCGTACAGGCCATGCGCCCGATCCCAGCCCGGGCAGAGCATCTCTCAGCTGGCTCAGCGCTGGCAACTCTCCGAAGGCCACCACGCTGGAGATCACGTCGCCGGCGGGGACGGGGTCAAAGTACTTTGTTACGGCGGGCCTCCCCGCGGCTTTCCATGCGGCGGTGTTGGGCCTTTGTGCCGTCGCCGGTCGAGAGCGGGCTTTCCGACAGCGTGGCCAAAAACTCTGTGACGCGATTCTATAATTGCCCATGTCGCGATCCGGGCGTGCGCGCTTCTTTTTTGCCGCAAAAGGTTGGGGGCTTTGGCGTACCTCTGACCGAAAAAGACCTTTTATGGCTACCGCCTCCTCGATCTGCGCTTAAAATAGATCGCGGTAACGTATCCCAGTGTGAGTTTCCAAACAGTACAACCGCAAATAAACAAACAAGACTCAGTCAGACTGCAGTAATTTTGTCTTTTTATTCGCCTTTTGCCGATTTTTAATAATTCAGAGCTAGAGACCGCTCGTGCGGTCATTGTCGCCCAGAGCGGTATCAAATCTCCCTCCCTAATTAAATTCCCCTCTACTACAGAAACCGCCTGTGCGGTTATTGTTTCTATTGTTACCCGCACAGGCAGGCGGTTAGCCCCGCCGTACGGTGTTTTAACAAGGGTCGGGCAACGTCTAAATACGCTATCCTTTTTTTAAAGGTCGGCGGACGTCTAAACACGCTATACAGCATGTTACGAGGGTCGGTTGACGCGTAAAGACGATAACAAGTCAAGTGCGGTCGGCGGCCGTCTAAACGCGCCGCGCTACGAGGGTCGGCCGACGTCTAAACGCGCCGCGCTACGAGGGTCGGCCGACGTCTAAACGCGCCGCACGGCGTGCTACGAGGGTCGGCCGACGTCTAAACGCGCTGTACGGCATGCTACGGGGGTCGGCCGACGTCTAAACGCGCTGTACGGCATGCTACGGGGGTCGGCGGACGTCTAAACGCGTCATGCGGCACGTTTCAAGGGTCGATCGACGCGTAAAGGCGATGAGAACGGTGCGGTTGACGCGTGAAGGCGCCGAGACCGGTGAGGTCGGCGGACGTCTAAACGCGCCGTACGGCGCGTTACGGGGGTCGGTTGACGTCTAAACGCGCCGCATATCGTGTCACGGGGATCGGTTGACGTCTAAACGCGCCGTACGGCTTGTTTCGAGTGTCGGTCGACGTGTAAAGACGCCGAGACCGGTGCGGTTGACGCGTGAAGGCGCCGAGACCGGTGAAGTGAAAATTGTAACCGTATACGGATGACCTGAATGCGGGTGTCTTTACTTCTTGGTATCGTTGAATAAACTAACATATTTCACCCCGAAAAAAAGCAGAGTTTTTACCAACGAAAAACAATCCCGCCCAGGGGTTCGTCCACGTTGAAATAATCCCGGCGTGAACTGGTTAATCGTCATTCAGATCATTCGACAAAATGATTCCACAATTCACTATTCATTTGAAGAAGGTTTCAATTCAAGTTCAAGTACAGATTCGTGTTTGAAAACTAGCATTACTTGCTGACGTGCCGCTTGCTCAAGTTGTCCATCTTTCAGGTATAGGCCTACCGTGCGGCAAACCTTGCAGTTCCGAACTCGAGGAATCCTGTCCGACGATGATTCTCTTCAGCCTCCCCTTTTTCAATGAAAATGGTTTCACTTAATTTTGGTTTGCTGGCCCCAGGTTGAAATTTAGAACTGTTTGTGGTAAGTTCTCAGAGCCAAGTTTCAGTTTTCGCAGTCTGTGCCAAGGAAGGAATCCCATTTATTTCAGGCCGTGGAGGAAACTCTGCACGGTAGGCCTATAATTAACATTTAAAAAATCATTCTTTCCGAGATAACTTTTGGTATTACGGTAGCTTTCTATGTCCAACATAACAACGCGAAAAGTTTGTAGGTGTAGGCCAAACGATCCAGCAGTCTACTCCACACGTGAATTTCACCACATAATTAACAAAGCGGCAAAAATTTCACTATCGAGCGCAGACGACATGTGGGCGGACGGATTTGTTTGCCGTATACATTATCCCAGGTTATGTGATTTATGTATCACTCCGCGCAATGCATTTTATTTTATTTTATTTTATTTGACTTTCAAATACTGCATTTACAATGACCATTTCGAGCAATGACTGGACCATTTTTGAACATTTTGTCAAAGTTAAGCTACATGATATGCCCTATTTTGGCTGGTATCCGGAATGGTGATGAGGCCGAAATAGAGAATAGACTAATGTCATTGGTTAGAAGTGCATCGGAAGAGCCAATGGGAGACGACTAATCCCGAAAGTCCATATAAGGTATAAATATATTTCTGTTTAGGCCCCAAGCCGCCTACTTCAGATACGGGGTTCCTTTTTGTATACACATTTGAATCGTGTGCTTCAAACTTCGGTATTGACGAGTTCACTTCAGCTTACAAAATGTAGGCCCCTATATAAAAAGAGAAATCAATGTGAATTCCTGTTTCTTCCCACATGTATAGTGGTGTAGCTAAAACTTAGTCAAAGTGTTCAGAGGGGGCAAAGGGGCACGGCCGTTTTTAAGGAGTTTGGGGGGGGGGGCGAGTGCAATCGAATTTTTCCCCAGGTTTTCGGGAAGAAAATTGGCACATCTAGGTCTTGGCACGCCACTGCCCACATAACCTTGTAGCTTTAATGGAAGTATTTATCATAAACCTAACAGCCACTCCACTGAGCCCCACCCGGTACCCACCCCGGCCGCTTTGATTTTTGTTCATTCCATTTCCATTTCCATTTTTTCCCCATTTTTATTTGGTTATTTATTTCTTTATTTTGTTGTTAGCCGAACATAATTTTCGAGGAACTGTGGGGGTGGGGGCTGGCGGTGGGGGTTTGAAAAATGTGGAAAAATGCTGAGCCTCACCCCGATTATCCTAACCGGTACTAATACCCCCCCCCCCCCCCCCCCCCCCCCCCTTTCAAGCCATTTCTTACAAGCGCAAGAAAGTTTGCCTCTTTTTCAGAGAAAAAAACACTTCGATCATTTAATTATAACGTGGACACGCCATTGGTGGGAGAATAGAAACGCATTTTATCCTGCCGTCGATCTATTTCATTTTTCGAATTGATTTAATTAGCCTTCCTCCATGATTTAGTTGCTGAGTGATTTTAAAGAACCGATTTTTGTACTGTTCTTCTTATGCTGTTCTATACAAGGAGTGGCTTGTATGACAAACAAAATGTCGGAAGGATTTTCCAAGAAGTCATACTGAAAACTGCAAGGAGGCCTATCACTTTCTTTACACGACTGAATTTAACGACTGAATGGAGACTACGCGCAAGACTGAATCCCAGACCCTCGATCACGTTCTTCTAATGAGATAATATTGTTGGGGTGGGAATCAGTCTGCATTCTAACCACGCTCGTTTCGCCGAACCGTTCGCATCGCGTTGTCATTCGTCGAGGACGTACAAAATCAGCAAAAATGCCGGCCGATAACTTAGAAGAACAAGGTTTGGAGAAAAATCCAGACCTTAGTCTTGCCCAGCTGAAGTTTCTGCTCACTTTAGATAGTCATAAAGATGATTCAAAGACGAAAGAATCGCTGATGGAGGGAATCAAATGTAACAGTAAGTTATGGCATGTCAAGTTTGTCATCATGTTTGCCGAGTCATTCTCATTGCCTTGTGTATAAACTATTTCGTGAAGAAAAAAAATGGTGAAAAAATAGAAGGAAAGATTTTACTTTAATAACCCCCACCAAAATCGGTAAGGAACAGCAAATCTTGGAAAATAACCATCCATTTGTGTTCATAATTGTATAAACACTTGGCCCAACCTTTAATTTTGAGAATTTTGTTGGGACATTTTATAGTGTAATATTTTATAGGGGAAGAAAGTTTGTGCTTTCTGTGTTGGAAGTTCTTGGCACCATGTAAAGTCACTCAAAGTGTTTACATACATGTTGATTTCTTCCTCATTTTTTATAGATTTTGCTTAGCTTGAAAATTCCAGCTCTAGGCTCAAGATTCGCCATTAGAGCTGGAAGGAATCCTATAGGGTAGGTCAGGGTCGTTTAAGATCTTGCCGATATCTTCCGTTTCCCTGAATATATCAACTAAACACTCACCTTGAACTGTAGAGCAGTCATTCATGCAGCTTTTGATCCCCTCAAAATGAGAATATGATCAAGTTAAACCCGAAAAAAAAATGAATTTTTTTGTGCAAATCGGTGCATGCACAAACCAGCTGTGTACAAAGTAATGGAGCGGATTTTTGAACATGAACGATGTTTTCCGATCGATTATCGGCCAGCGGCACTACGCGCGCCTCGGGGCTCGATATCCAACGGCTGTTTGCTGAAATACTGACAGCGATCAGCAAACAGCCGTTGGATATCGAGCCCCGAGGCGCGCGTAGTGCCGCTGGCCGATAATCGATCGGAAAAAATCCGCTCCATTACTTTGTACACAGCTGGTTTGTGCATGCACCGATTTGCACGAAAAATTCATTTTTTTTTCGGGTTTAACTTGATCATATTCTCATTTTGAGGGGATCAAAAGCTGCATGAATGACTGCTCTACAGTTCAAGGTGAGTGTTAGTTGATATATTCAGGGAAACGGAAGATATCGGCAAGATCTTAAACGACCCTGATCTACCCTATAGGATTCCTTCCAGCTCTAATGGCGAATCTTGAGCCTAGAGCTGGAATTTTCAAGCTAGATTTTGCTGACATAAATCTTAGAATAACAGGTTGTGCCACATGTTTAGACAGTTGTTATCAAGGAGGGTTGGTTATTTTCTAAGATTTTGCTGTTCTTGACCGATTTTGGTGGGGGTATTAAAGTAAAATCTTTCCCTTGGGGGTCATACTTATCACCGTCAACATGCACAAACACCGTCAACACCTCCAAAACACGCTGCGACATGGCTGAGTGAGGCATGGCTGCCGATTTCAGAGCTGCATGGTCTATGGAGCGGTCCGTTTTCTTGAAGAAAGAAAATGCATTTTGAGACGTTTAACCTTCCATTTTTAAGCCCAAATCTCATGCTGACCCATACTTTACGGTTTTGTACCGCATTTGTCAGTTAAGACACTGTAAAAATGTGTTTTGGAGGTGTTGACGGTGTGTTGACGGTGTGTTGACGGTGTGTTGACGGTGTGTTGACGGTGTGTTGACGGTGTGTTGACGGTGTGTTGACGGTGTGTTGACGGTGTGTTGACGGTGTGTTGACGGTGTGTTGCATGTTGACGGTGATTTATAGTATGACCGGTTCTTGGCACCATATTAGTCCGAGTAACTTGGACCCTCTATCGCCTTTTTAACATTTGGACATGATCTGGCGATAGTAGGGTCCAAGCAAGTCTGCAGTAAAAAGTGGTGATTCCGAAAATATGTCTGAAATCCCAACCACTGCCAACAAAAACATCCGATTTCACCCTTAAAACGACCACCAAAATACTAGATAGTTCCATGATTAAGATGGAGGTACTAAGGTTCACTTACCATCCGGATAAAAAGTGAAATTTACCGTTCAATTCGTAGAGACCCGTAAGACATGTCTTTTCGCTGCCATGGAGTTCAAATCGTGACTCCTCAACCTCATGCACGCATGCGCGACAAGCCGTATGCCGGCGACTGTTTCACGTTCATTGTATCATTCATAAAAAATTTCATCATTTTTAATTTTTTTTCCACAATGAGTCATTTGTATCGACATGTCGGGAAAAATATCATTGTCGCCAACATTGTCGACAAAGGCCTGTTTGTCGACAAAGGCCTGTCGACAACAGCCCTAATCGGGTGGTCTCTAATATCACTCGCCGCATGTAAAACACCGGCGTGCTTTAAATGCATCTTTTTTCCGGCGCGGCGTGCAGTTGCAGAAGACGCCTGAAAGACTTGATCGGCGACGATCGAATATACGGTCAAGCCCAATCTCGAAAGTAGTCTAAAAACCATTTAGACTAAAACACTGTTAGACTGTAATGATAACGAAAAGAGTTTACTTTAATACCCCCCTCCCAAATCAGTCAGGAACAGAAAAATCAATTTGTGTTCAGAATTGAATAAACTAGTGCAGTGCCCGTTCAAAATGTGCCTGTTCGAAACAGACAAATTGCTTGGCTTTCGTTAAAAAAAGCCACAGGTGTATGTTTCCATGCCACACGTGTATAACAGCTTTGGAAGTTAGTTTCTTGGGAAGAGCTGGTTTTTTTTAACACTGATGCGCATGCATCTAATTTGCATATTAGATCACGCCCCATTGCATGCGTGGCGGTCTATACCCGTGGCGGTACAGTGCATGTGCAGTGCAGTGCCCGTTCAAAATGTGCAGCAGTGCATAGCGGTCTATACTGCCATGTTTGCGGGTCTAGGCCTCCGGTATTGCTGATTTTTTTGCAGCTTTTTTGAGAACCACTCATCCAAACAAGTTCAACCTTGACACTGCACATTCTTGGGTCCTGAGCAATACACCTGCCGATTTTCAACTTCATACAGTGCCTGGTTCCGGAAGTAATCGAATTACGGACAGACACACATACACACATACACAATCACCCAAGTGTGTAAATACCGGCAGTAACGGACCTCCTATTGTCCCACTTTTGTTTGTACTTTAACTTTTTCGGAAGGCCTCCCATATGTTTTGTACACGATTTTTAATCGTGGACGTTGGGTCAAACGTGGACCCTTTGTCTACGCCCTAACCCTTTGTCTACGCCCTAACCCTTTTGTCCCTAGTCCGCGATTTCCGGTATTTACAAATGCACCCAAGTGTGTAAACACCTTCAATCGTGGACCTGCCATTGTCCCTCTTTTGTTTATACAAGATGTACTTTAACTTTTTCGGAAGGCCTCCCATATGTTTTGTACACGATTTTCAATCGTGGACCTTGACTCAATCATGGACCCTATTGTCCTCTTTGTTAAAGGTCCACGGTTTGAATAGCTATACAAACTCTTACATACACACAGAGATTCCTGGAACTATAGTAAGATAGATACTTGGCACCAATTTAATTTTGTGACTTTTTTACTATGACGTTTTTATAATTCACAGGGAAAGATTTTACTGTCATACCCCAAAATACCAACACCAAAATGTTTCAGGAACAGTAACATTTTTTAAAATAAGGCTCCTCGATCCAGGCATGCAACTTTTCCTCGGATCAGCTGATTTCCTCGTTTTTCACTTCACACTAATGCCATTGAAAATTGTAAAACACTGTACAAAGTCTTGTGAAGATTGGAATTTCCTCGATGTTTGTTAATTCCAAGTTGCATGCCTGTCGATCATGTTGATATGATAACAACTGTCTAAACATGTGGCACAACCTGTTATTTCAAGATTGACATATTTACGTCAGCAAAATCGGTCAAAAATAAGGCAGAAATTAATGTGTATGTATGTGAACAATTTGACCGTAGAAATGAACTGATGACATTGACTATACATGTAGTTTCATCCTGTGAATTTCATCAATTTATTTTCATTGTCTTTCCCATTAGACATGGCTCCTTACTATGAGGAGATCTGCAAGGAATTGGGCTGGAAGCCAAATGCCTCCCTCTTGAAGAAGATGCAGGCAGCCAATGCAGAGGAGCTCAAGAATCTTAACGCAACGCTGGAGGATGCAGAACAGAACCTGGGAGAGACAGAGGTCCGAGATGCCCTCCTCAGAAAGGCTGAGCACTTATGTCGCATCGGAGACAAGGTAGGTATCACCAGGAGATATGTTAGTCTGGTCAGAGTGGCACACTCAATTGCTGTGCAGAGCCATTTGTATAGAGTTGCAACAACTTCAGGGGTGAGATTTGTCAGGATTTTTCCTGATTTCAAGATTTTATGTCAGGATTTCAGAATTTTTAAAGAATCTCTTTTGCAATCTGGAATTGCTGAGCTGTTGTTGTAAAGGTGTTTTTACATGTAAAAGTGGATATAAACTAATAAAAAGAGATATTTTAAGGGGTTGCCTTTAGGCAAATACATGTACAAACTATATGTTGATCTGAGGTCCGCATGAATTTTTCGTGGATTTTTCATGGATTTCGTTGATTTTTCATTTTTGGCCAATCTCACCCCTGAACAACAGAAGATTTTTGGGACCAAAGAGCTACAAATGCTACTCATTATTTGCACAGTGGAGTGTTCATCAGCTATTGTTTGCTAACTGTGCTCTTGTGCATAATCTTCCATGTTTAGTCCAACAATGAGCCAGTTCGGTATCTCAATGAATTATTCCAGGTCAAAGGTTATTCGGGATAAAATTGCCGACGTAATGTCATGCGATGTTATGCGAACGCCCGTTCTGACCGAGTTTAACACGTGCGCGTTGTGCGACCACCTTTTGCGTTCACACACGTGCGTTACACGTAGGTCACGCGGGTCATTAGGGATAAAATGTCATTGTGCACTTGCGCAGTTGAAATACTGAACTGGCTTATTTGGGTTCACATTGTAAAAAGTTCCGTTGCCTGTAAAAAGTTCCTTTGCCTATGGTTCTGGTTCTTGTAATTCTACTTGTGTCAGGACATACACAAGTAAACACAGAATATATTACAGAGAAACGTGGCAAGGCTATAGAAAAACCAAGAACTAATGAAAACCGTACACAAAAGTAAGCAATTTTGGAATAACTTATTAACCCTCCTACTGTTATAACTATCATAACCTATCAAAAAACCTAAAACCTTCCTCTCCAACAGCTTGTGTGTTTCAACCTGAAACTCGATAGGTTTTGATAGGTAGGGTAGTTGGCTCCATTTTGGCAAGGAGATGAGGGTTAATTCAGTAACCCCAAGCTGTATAAAAAAAAATTTAATTTGAAAGAAAAACAGACTTAAAGGTGGTATACATCATTTGCTTTTGCTGTAATTTCCAGAAATAAATGGATTTGGGGGTTAGTGTTTTATAGCGTGCTAACAAATACTGTAACACTTACCTGTTTAAAGTTTTGTGTGCATAGATGCTGGGAAAATAGAGAACAAAATTATGTTCTAGTAGTCTGGTTCCCTGACCATACTTGAGACAAAACGTAACAATTTATAGAGTCTGGGGATTATCAGGTCGGGAACTGTACATGTACACTATTTCCAACGATTGTCAGCCGACAATCTTTGGAAAACAATATAAATTTCCACTTTTCCTGAAAACGACAGCACACCAGGTGCCATGATTTCAGAGGATGCTTGAGACTGCTATTTACTTAGTCTAGTACGGTTTTTCGTAATAATTCAGT
Organism: Hippasteria phrygiana; assembly: GCA_037893225.1. NCBI lineage: Eukaryota > Metazoa > Echinodermata > Asteroidea > Valvatida > Goniasteridae > Hippasteria > Hippasteria phrygiana. The sequence goes on from JAZGUH010000682.1 coordinate 464,552, forward strand.
AGTTTTTTTTTTTTATGTTTGCAAATGATGTACATTGTATACTACCTTCAAAAAAGAAGAAGTTTGAGGACATCAGGAGAAAAACAAAACCAAAACCAAGTCAACCTTGTGTACAGTCCTCCATGTATTTATAAATTGATGAATAGTGATCAACCAAAACACAACAACTTCAGTGTAAATTGTAGTTGGCTTAGAACAAGACCTGAAGGTAATGCTGTAACTAATGTTGTGAATTCTTAAAAGTCTATGTGTTTTTATGCATCTTTCTTCACTCTTTCTGACTCTTCTTGTTTTTTTACCCAAACACACAGGATGGTTGCCTGACAGTTTTCAGGAAAGCGTTTGACAAGACGATAGCCCTGGGCCATCGCCTGGATATTATTTTTCACCTCATCCGAGTCGGCCTGTTCTGGCTCGACAATGACCTGATCACAAGAAACATTGACAAAGCCAAAGAGTAAGTATTCTACATTGGAGGGTAGTCCTTTCTCGGCACCGTCCCAATTTGACATCGTTGCATTAGATGCTTGTGCTTTTAAAGTAACTTTTCAAAAAATGGGTTCAGTGTATGCATGTATCAAGGTTCTCTAGTGCTGATTATGCTAAAATCAGTGTATCGTTTAGGCACTCAGCACCATGTTTTTTTAAAATTGAAGTCGCCCAATACAAGGCTAAAAGCCACTCTATGTAAAGGGTTATGATCAGAGGTGGTAAGGTTGGCGACATTTTAAAGAGGACGTTCTGTGGTGAGAGAAGTCTGCGTCATTTTTAATTTTTATGTAGATTGCGTATTGTAAAAGCAAATTATTTCTGCCATGAAATACCAAAAAGGTGACACGTGATGACGTCATCGTGACATCACTCTTCGGCTCACAATTTCAGATTGGGGTCTATGCTTATGTTAATTTAGATTAAGATCGGAGATTGTTTAATGACCAAAGTGCCGCCGACAAAATTCATGTACAAAGTTTATAAAATAAGAAGAAAGCAAAACAAATCCGAACAAAAACAAAGCCTTTTCCAAATGTACCGAATATTCGATATTCGATCGTCAAGCGAATATTCGAATTCCATTTTGCTAGTTTGAATATTCGAAAAGATATACATGCACGTACAGATACGACTCTGATGCTATTTTAATAGAAAAGTTACGGTGCTTAGCAGTGTCAAATGCCGCATTTTTGTCAACCGTAACTTTTTGTGGACGGAGGTTTATTGTTCCCATCCGTACAACCCTTGATACAACAGGGGCATGCAAAAAGATGTCGTTTGAACGGTCCATAATATCAATCGCCATACGTAAAACACCGGCGTGCTTTTACGTGCAATGTTTGTTTTACTGGTGCAGCATGCACTGAAAAACTTGATCGACGAGTATCGAATATTTGAAAATTCGGTCAAACCCAGTTTCGAATATTCAAATACTAAATTATTCGAAAATGAACAGCCCTACGGAAAAGCCAATAAACAAGGCAGACTTCATTCAAATTGTGAAATCTGAGATTCAATTTTAAAATGTAAGATTATTTGAATGAAAAGTCACCAGCCCACTGGTCTAGTTAGGTCTTGGAGACTGCTAGACCAATACCTAAACTGCTGGACTCTGTCCACCAATCTATCGTGTATTTCAAGCCCTGCTCTCCCAAGTACATGTACACTTCTAAAAATGTTTTTTGTGAGTCTCAACACAGTACATGCACACGTGATAAAATCCAACCCAAATGTTCAAGCCGGACTCAAACTCTGATCTTCAACCCATTATGTACATGTACATTTTGTCTCCAGCATGATTGATGAAGGCGGGGACTGGGACAGACGAAACCGTCTCAAGGTCTACCAAGGTATCTACAAGATGTCCATCAGAGATTTCAAGAGTGCATCCCAGTTCTTCCTGGATACAGTGTCGACGTTCACATCCTACGAGCTGATGGACTATACTGAGTTTGTCTCCTACACGGTGATTGTATCAATGATATCACTGGATAGAACGGAACTCAGAAAGAAGGCGAGTTGATACTTAAAACGGATATAAAGTGTGATAAGTCAGTCTTTACCATAGACTTCTTCGCAAATATAAATACCGCCTGGTTGAGACGTACGTCACAATGGTCAAAAGGGATTGTGGGAAGGAATGAGACTGCTTTTTCCTTCCCACAATGCCTTTTGACCATTGTGACGTCTCAGAGTTGGAGTCGAGTCCCTGCAAGTCCTTTCACAAGTACTTTCGCATGCCCAGTCCAAAGTCCTTTCATAAAGCCGGTCACAAGTAACTGGATGAACAATGACAAAGGAATGCCTTTGTCAAAGCTCATTTGAATAGCTTGTGATTGGGATTAGGACTTGCAGGGACCTGCAGGGACTTGTGATGGACTCGACTACATCTCTGCGACGTCTCAATTCCAGGCGGTATTTGCCATATTGTCTGTGTCAGTAATGACTGAATCCATTAACATCAGCCGTGATCCAAACAGTGACTTTATTGACCATTTAAAGATTCAGTCATCTTACTTTTTATCCCATTCTAAATGCTTTTTTAACAAAACTGAAATGGGGATAAAAAAACAAAAGTTTTTCTCCCAACTATTTGTTCAGTTTCTACAAAGTGTATGCTTGCACATAGTTTGTCATGTGTGCATGAACAAGAAATTCCACAGTTTCAATGGATAATGTATGAAATACATGTAAAAGCAATTTACTTTAAAATAATTTTGCCATCTCCTGTGTGTGTGCATTCTTTTAATACATGTACAGGTACGTGGCCCTCCAACTGCATATTGTGTGATGATAGTCAATTCTGACTCATATTAACCCTTATTCCCTTGGCATGTGTAGGTTAATTTTAATGGCAATTTTTTATTTGTTTTGCTGTAGGTTGTGAAGGGAGCAGAGATTCTGGAAGTCCTACACGGTCTGCCAGACATGAGAAATTTCCTCTTTTCACTCTACAATTGTCATTACGCAGAGTTCTTCAAATTACTAGGTAGGAAAGGCTGCATTACGTAAGTGATCAATATCACTGGGCTATAGCACTTCTACGCTTAATATGGGTAGAGCATTATTAATGTCTTGCAGTGGACTAGTTACCCATCCCGACCCTATTCATACTGTGAAGAGATCAGATTATCTTGTCTTGTTTCAGTGCGAGCGGGCTGGTTTTTCCACACTTTCCTCTGTATACCACACCTCGAGTGGCCCTTGGCTTAAGAATACATGCAAATTACACATACTGGCTATGCATTTTGGGGACTGTGACACTGTGTGACCGCTTTACCCTGCTGGATCCAACAATTTGATATTTCTGTTAGAGCCTGTTGGATTGAGCAGCTAACTCATAGTGTTACAATCCTGTTGGATTCAGCAGGAAACAGTCAAATATGTCATAAGCCCATTTCACACGAGCGCTGGAAACACACATCTGCGATGATTGGCGCCGGGTGTCTGACACGGGCTTTCCTACGATACAACACAGTCCGGCAGCGAACGTCCCTCGTTTTGTAGCGTTTGTGTGCGTGGGTCAAAGGTTACCCGTTTTTCGCTGGTACTGCGATATTTTTTTAACGGTAGAATGTTCGCGCACCAGTGATTTTCCCGCAATGTGCTTTCATTCCACATTCATTTTGATATACAAAATGTATAAGCAAACAGACGTATGAAGCCAAACCACAGTCCACAACCGGTTCAGTGATATGTGCCGCTGGTTCCCCGTTAACATCCAGTATTCTTTATGGGTACGTGCTGTTGGAACCAGTGAATTGGGATAGTCTCTCATTCGTGCCGTTTTGCACCAAGTACAAGTCACACCAAAATTGGGCCATCCTTTCCATGATGCTCTCAGGTGGACAAATTTTATTTAATGAACAACTTTTCTCCCAATATTTAGTCAGGAAATACAACTAGGCTAACATTTATAAGTAGAAAACACATGCACTTGGCTTTGTAATTACAGTTGCAGACCATTCTGCTATACCAACACATCGAAACATGAAAACAACCACTAATGTGGCTTTACACATGTGCATTTTCAGCGCAACCACGAACATTTGTGCACGTATTCTTCGGCGCTGAAAATTTGTTTGCCTGTTGCAGATTACCCTTGTCATGTATCTCTCTCTGCCAGACGTCATATCACGATTTCGTGACCCTACTGGGCATTTTTTGTTCACCAAATGCAGGAGTAGTAACATCATCAGTATGTTTTCGTGAACCGCCATTTTGTAGCTGAGCAACAGCAAACTGCACATGCGTAAAAGCGATTTCACGCGTCGTATCCTCGCGAGAATCGCATCGAGAATCTCGGTGATCGTCGCACGGATGTCGCATCGATGCGAACTTTTGGAGGAGGTCTCAATCCCCGTCACGAACCGCACGGGACCCGCGCGATTTGCTGACAGGGATACACTTTCACACGGCACGAAATCCGTGCGTTGGTGACATCGATGCGATTTCATCGCACAGGACCCGTGTTTCCAGCGCTCGTGTGAAACGGGCTATAGTTGGATTCTGTTGGGTTTAGCAGGCAAGTCATTTTTTTATTTTTAGTTACCCAGCAGCTTGGCATGTTGGACTGTGTTAGACTGTGCGTTGGATTGAGCAGGAAACTCATATGAGTCACCGTTGGACTCTGTTGGATTTAGCAGGGTAGTCCTGGTGAAACCCATGAGGGGGTTGGGGTTAATTCCAGTTGTACATGTATTTAGCCCTAACATTCGTGAACCCTCCAATTCTTTAACCCTAACCCTGTAGGCATTTTTAGTAGGAATTGTCCTCAACCTGTCAAAATCCAACACTGTGCAGTATACCTATGGCACATTCTTTGGACTTGGACAAATTGGGGCATCATAGCTCCATGTAAAGTAATGGTGCCAAGATCCTACAGTCCTGAACCCATCAAAATTCAACACAACCTGCTATTGGGGTTTATAAGGCTTGGGGTGGTTAGGGTTAATATGCTTTTCCACACACCCTAGGGAGTTAGGGTTAAGTGAAATCTGCTGGTACATGTACGTACCTTGTTTGTAGGTGACTAAGTTGATCACTAAGGACAAAGGGAGACTTTCTTCATGAAAGTTAACATTGTGTATGCCCTTTATAAACAATATAATTGTTGTTATTATTATTATTATTATTATTATTATTATTATTTATTTTGCCTTTAAAACAACAATAAAAACAACAGCAGTAAAAAATTGAAAAATACAGTTAAAAACACCACCAAGAAGGGACATAAATGATACCAAAAAACCTAAACCTGCATGGGCAAGGGCTGGCAAAAGCGAAAAACATCACTGTACTCCTTACACTTGCCAACCCTCATGCAGGCAAAGGAAACGTAAATTATTTTATATAAAAAAATATATATATGTGTACATGTGTAAATAAAAACATTAATTATAAATAAAAAACCAAACAATTTAAATAAAAAAAATATTGCACAATTGCACAATTTACTTCAGTTTCATCTCTAAAAGGTAACAGCGCCCTCCTTTGTTAATTTTTGTAAAATTAATACCACCCAATACAAGGCTAAAATCCTCTCTTTGTAAAGGGTTACGATCAGAGGTGGTAAGGTTGGCGAAATTTTGAATTGCCAACCCTACCACCCTTAAGCTTTTCCTGGGCCCAGATCTGAATAGAGGATAATTCTTCAGCAGATTTCAGAGAAATTATCCCAATTTTCAGACCTATAGAGTCGGGCAGGGTAATCATCATATGCATATCAAATATGACGTCATGGCAGTTATGTTATGGGACACACACATCAAATAATACGTGCCAATATGCCTGTCCCACAATATGGTGGCCTCCGCATATGCAGGGTTGCTGCTGTGGCTACAATGGGTATTCAATACGGTCTATACTCGGACCGCAGTGCAAGATTGCTAAACAATTGTTTAAAAATTAGAATAACTGGTTTGCGGTAGCACCATGTAATCAATCTCTTTTGTGAGTTTGTGTGGTTCTGAAAAGAACCGGAGGGAACTCAACATTTCGGACGGTATGCTCTACCCGTCGGGCAGACTACATTCTCCTGACGACGGGCAGAGCATACTGTCCGAAACGTTGAGTTCCCTCCGGTTCTTTTCAGAACCACACAAACTCACAAAAGAGATTGATTACATGGTGCTACCGCAAACCAGTTATTCTAATCTATTGCCCTTTCACCATGCAAACCTTCAAATATCAATTGTTTAAAAGCACTATAACTTTGCCAATGTGTTTATTCTAAGGGCTGTACACTCCCCTGAGAGGTACCTGTAAGATGGTCTAATGAATGATGATGGCTTGATGAACAAGGTTGATCGGGATGTACAGTTTGAATGCCTTGGGCACCATGTTAGTGGATAGTACATGTATGTGCACATTATAAATTCAGGACTTCTACCCAAATCCAAATCTGAGTTTCAAGGTTTCCCAGACCTAGACCTCGTGCATGTGGAGTCAAAGTCACGAGTCACGGATGTCAAGTTCTTAGATACAAGTGATTTATTCCAAAAACGGAATCAAGATAACCTGATCTATGTTGTATTTTTGAAATTTTCAATAATATTCTTCAATAGCTTTCATTGAGATCAGGAGTTTGTTTGTACTCATTGACTGACTACATGTAGGTATCACTAATAGTAGGTATCGCCTGCATCAACAGAAGTAAGCATTTGTAATATTACTATGAACAAGGTTAAAGGTTAAAAAAGTCAGTGTTGCAACAATGAGTTTGAGTTTTACGGGTTGACAAGTCATTGCTCATTGTGACTTAAGTCCGAGTCACCGAAAACGTGACTCAATGTGGTCTCAAATTCATGAGTCGGCAACTCTTATAGGGTGCGTTCGAGTAGCTCACCCGGGTCGACTCGGGTTAGCCCCGTGCCGTTCGATTAGGTCTGACGTCATACCCGGGGCTCACTCGGGTCACCCACCACAGACCCTGCTCGCGGAGCAGAGTCACTGGTGGAATTACGTCACACGCATGCGTAGTTAAGTCTGACTACCCACAGATTCTACTGGAGCGGGGAATTAAAAATGGCTGACCTCAAGGGCGATTGTGTAGTTAAGGACTGTTCCTATAAGAGAACAAAATCCAGTTTTAAGTTTTTGGACTTAGCAAACCAACAGGTATGTCGTAGATAGAGGGCAGAGTTTTAAATTTTGTGGGAAATTTCTGGGTAAAACGACAACAAAGATGACACAACGCAACACGGAAATAAAGATGGCGAAGACCGCACTGATTCGCAAGACACCAACCGCAAAACACGTAAGAAAATTGCATTTTCTCCCGCAGGAAACTGTTCAGAATTACAAAAAAATGATGTCATTAGAATTGAGAGGAGTATACTTCAGGTTGAATTCATTTTGAAATGATAAAAACAACCTTGACTCAAAATGGATCAAATATAAAGAGGTGTACGTAACTACATAATCGCCGACTCTTATTCCTCCATGGCCGACTCAGGGTTAATCATTGTAATGAGAGCGTGTACATGTAAAATACATTGAGAGCATCATTCCTTGACCTCTTCTCAGCAAATATTGAGACCAGACTGAAGCTGGACCGTCTGATGAGACCCCACTACCGCTACTACGTGAGAGAGATGCGCATCCTTGCCTATACCCAACTGTTGGAGTCCTACCAGAGCCTCACCCTGCAGTACATGGCAGATGCGTTTGGTGTCAGCATCGACTTCATCGACCAGTAAGATGATCACAAACTTCTTCTTTTTTCTTCAGGTTTTTGTGTGAACCTCTCTGCAAAACCGAGTCCCTTATTGCAAAAATTGTCGGGACAAAATCTTGTCGCAAACTTGGAGTTAATTGTGTGTTTTGGGTGGGTTTTTTTGTCATTTGTGGCCTTGTACTTGTGATTGGAGCTTGTACCACCTCAGAAATGAGTGCAGTGTTGGAATGTCTGCAACATAATGCACATAAGAATGACAAAAGTTGACTCCTTGTATTCAGCTGGTAAATGCTTGTGGGAGCATAATAATAATAATGTGGTGTTTATATGGGCTCCGTGGACAACTACCCCCTCAGCGGAAAGAAAGGGCGAGTTGGGGGGTCAATATCGACACCATCTTACCTGACTTCAATAATAAGTGCCCGGTTCCCGCTGTGATATTCTTATTGAAAAAGCAATTATCGAGAGTCGGCAAACAGACAAAGCAATCCCACTGGTATGCGAGTATCAAATGAACGAGGAGCGCAGTGCGTAATACCAGCGACGTACTCCCCATGGAAGTGCGGTTGCTATGTGGACAGCGCCCTCTTTTGGTGGCGCACGGAGCCCATAGCGTTTTATACAAATGTCTCAAAGCGCTTCACAAATATTACCCCTGGACATCAGGCCATGAGATCAGTTCTATGCAGCAGTTTGAGATCAGCGCAACCTGTTCTCTACCCATATCACAGGTACCCATTTAGACTCTTGGGTGGAGAGAGGCAATTGTAGTAAAGTGTCTTGCCCAAGCACACAATGGCCACGGTATTGTTTCAGCATGGACATCAGTTGAGTGGTGCTGTATTTTGCATAGGATTGTGCTGTTGGCAATAAATAATAATAATAATTGTTATGCTTATATAGCGCTTTCCATCGTATCAACGATCTCAAAGCGCTTTACAATTATTACCCCGTTCATCAGGCCCTGGACCACGCGGCAGCCGATATCAGCGCTCAATTGGCCTCGACCCTCTCAGGTACCCATTTATACTCCTGGGTGGAGAGAGGAAATTGTAGTTAAGTGTCTTTCCCAAGGGCACAAACACCATGTTCTTGGCAGGGTTCGAACCCACGTACCATCGTACATGAGTCGAACACCGTAACCAATGTCATACGATGCTGACATGTAACTCCACTGAGACTGAGTGAGGAAGGTATAATGTACTCCCTTCCCCTGATGCTTATTTTGTTTATAATAATGTAACTGCAGAAGCCTGCAACTTATTGCATTAATTTTTGTTTATGTCCGATGTATACTTATAATTGAATTCACGCAATCTGCTATGTTGCATTATCCCTAAACCCTGTGGCACTTTTACTCTGAAGTGTCCTCGACCTGTCAAAATCCAACACTTTGTGCAGTAAACCTACATGAATGGCACATTCTCTGTATTTGGACAAATGCGACAACATACATGTAGCTGCATGTAAAGTAATGGTGCCAAGGCTCTACAGTCCTGAACACATTAAAATACAACGCCCTTTAAGTGATAACCCAGCATTTACATTTTGTGCCAAATTGTAGAAAATTAAGTGTGAGATACACGTAATGCAAGGTGTTTGGGATGGGGAGTATAGAGAAAGAAAAACAAGACAAGGAAGCCTGTTAATTTACATTACCTATAGGTGGTGCATAATAACTGTGCAGTGATGTATATTAGGACCCAGGGGGATGGAGGGGGCAGTGGGTACACGCTGCCGCCAACCCTTGGCTGGTCTGTTTTTGGCCCCCAAAATAATACGTTTGGTTTAGTCCGTTATCCCCTAACCCTGCTAAATCCAACAAAATCCAACAAAGCTGTTGTAATTTGTTGGATTTAGCAGTCAACACGAACTACATGGTGTGTTGGATTTTGTCATATTTAGCAGGGTGGAAACTAAATATACCTGTTGAAGGGTAGAAGCAGACATCAAGTCAAATTTGAGATGGATTTTGTTGGATTTAGCAGGCTTCTTCATTTCTGTTTTGTTGGAAATTGTTGGGTTTAGCAGGGCCACATACAAACATAAAAGGGGGTTTATAGGGTTATTAAAAAACTATTTAAAAGGTCAAAATCAGTCAAAATTTTCTTCCACCTCCCCTGCTATACTTTTACACAGACATAATCAGATTACATGTGGTTTTGTACTATGGCATGAGGGTCAAAAACAATCACCTTGACTGATTTTGACCCATACAACAACATGGCTCAGAATGTATGTTTGCATAGGAGGGTTCTTAATTAAACGTACTAACGTAACATTAGGGTAAAAACTTTATTGACTGAACTTGTCCACGTGTACGTAAAATCACAGCTAGCAGTCTGTATAACACTATTGGCATAGGTGAGCCCAGCATGATGGTGATGATTGGTCAAGTGATCCCGCATCATGTTTTTGGCCATTAAACCCCTTGCGTACGGATGACGCCATATGGCGCTAAAAAAACAGTGCCGCCAGGCCGGATGATGCCATTGGCCGCTGTTTGTGCAGTTTCAATCTATTGTTGGATTATTGTGTATGTCATGCTTGACTGCACAAACAAATTGTAGCGGTTCGCTTGGCTGCCAGAACCGCTGCAACACCCCAACGTCTCCCGTAAAATACCGTGCTCAAGGGGTCAAGACCATGAAGTTGATGATTGTGAAACATTCATATTCACAATAATATGGTCGAATGGCTGTGCATGCATTGAAGTTGTTGCAGAGCCAACCAATACACGCAGAGCAGTTTGTTGATTGATGGAGGCCCCTTAGTTCATACTTAGACACATCCATTGTTTAAAAGGTAATATTTGTATTGAGGACTCAGAAAAATATGCAAAAAGTCTTCCTTTATTGTTGAAGGCAACAGTTAAAGTTATGACATACATTAGTGCTGGGCGATACGACGATAAAATCGTGATGATGCGATATTCGCCGCCCAAAAATCGAAATATCGCCGATATTGTTTTTAAAATCGGCGATTTTTTTCGGAACCCCTATTTTCCCTTAAAAAATCGGTGACACTTTCTTTTTACCAGCAAATTCGCTAAAATTTATTTCCTTGTAAGCGAGGTTCAAGTCGAAGTGACATCATCCTTTTGAACTTTTTATTTATGCGCCTATCAATTGCTTCCCCACCCCTTCCCCCGGGCTGCCCCAGGTCTTATGTGGGGGTTTGGTCATGTTTTTCGAGCCCCAGGGTTGGGATTTTGGTCACTAATTTTGCCATTGTTTCCACATCAGAAGTTCAAAACCATGAGGTGGGGTTGCCCCACCTATGTATGTCGGGGATTGTCACTAAAATTTTGCCCCAGGGGTGGGGATTTGGTCACTTCAAAAGTGTCAATCCCCACATCTTGGGTGGGGCAGCCCAAGGGGTGGGGTGGGGGAAGCAATAATAGGTGCATAAGATAATTGACCACTTGGTGGCTCAGTGATTCGTACCGCTGGGACGTTTTAAGAAAATCACCAATGACATTGAACAAGCGATCTGATAGTCTACAAAAATGGTGTAATTTCTATTCATGGTAGGCAGCTAGAAAATGATAATTTTCACCGCAATTAGACTATTATGCCGATTGTATTGCAAAGGAGTTGTTTTCAAGACTTGAAGCACTAGTGTTACCCTGTGTGTTACCCCAGTGTAATTTTCATAAAGTTAACCCTGAAAACTTCTCAAAACTTGTGTAGACTGAGCCATATTTAAATCTATGCAAATTAGTGGGCGTATCCATTTCAATCATTCATTTAGAAATGCTTCAATGCTTCTCTGCACGTTGGGGCTGCTCGCACGTGGTTCGTGCCTCCTGCTGATAAGCTCTAAATAAATCAGCTGGTTCACGCGGATTGACTGTTGGTATCTACACATTTCGCTGGTACCCGTCGATAGTCTAGTGGGCGGGCTGAACGCAACCTTGCCGTGAAAATCACCAGAAAAATTAGAGCAAGCAGAACAAGTATAAAACAAAGGGGACACATAGCTGAATAAATAAATCCATCGATTGCCGTATTTAACGTCGAGCAAAGAGAATAATTGTTACCCTCCCTAAACGGAAGGATGGATTATTGTATACTTTGCTTGGAATATTAATGCTCACCTGTTCCGACAAGCTACATGTATGTTTTAAATAATCAGTACTCATTACGATGTCAGTATTCAGTCGCCCTGAAAGAAAAGTATGTCTGAAATAAAATATCCTGCACCCCTATAAATAGCCCTGAAACCTTATAAAGTGATTGACAGCTCAACTTTTGCGAGGTATACAAGTATTTATACATTGTAATACCATGTAACAAAATGTATATATAATGGGTTCAGCTCCAGATTTCTTTTGTGTAGGGCGCCCTGGACTGCAAAGCCTGCGAAAATATTAAACATAAAACATATTCCATGCCAACCACATCTGGAGAGTACATTTATCCAGCATTTATCCAGCGGGCACTGGGTGATGGAGAGATCGAAATATTGCACAAATCCAGCCATGTGGTGCTCGACTACCAGCATTTCAAAGTCATCCTGATTGTTTCATTAAAAATATTAAAAATCCTAAAAAGGGGAACAAGAGAAATTATCTGGTCACATCGAACATACCGATTAATAACGTACAGTGGCCTACTTTTATTTTCTCATCTGACGAAATCTTGTGGTTAAAAACTCTAGAAGTTTTAGCTAAATCAATTAAAACTCGCAGAAAAAAATATAAATAGGGGAGAAAACAATTTGTTTCGGTTTAAAGTCCAAGTTTATAATAATGGACAAGCTGTCAGTAAATCTGCGATAAGATGCAAAATCTATTAAAACTTCTAAATATCTAAAGTATACAATCAGCGTACTCTGCACTTCATTGTAATATTTAGTTTCATTCACATGCAAATTAGCCAGCCCAGTTCTGGCCATTTGAAGCACGATATGTGGGCCAGGGAACCCCCCCCCCCCCCCCCACCCCTTGTGTCGGTCATTGTGTTCCCGGAATCTCAGGAATTCTTTTAAGAAATCTAGGGGGATATGTTAGGTAACAATAGTCTGGAGTGTATAGGGTAATGGCTCTGGCTAGTGGCGGTAACAAAGAAAAGGCTTTGATCTAGATATCCGCAGACTAAGCTTAGACTACGCTGTTTCTCAATATTGATGGCTGGCCTAAGAACGGCCTAAAAAAACAATGACTGGCGACAAACACGTCCGCGATTATGTAGTTAGGAACGAACTTTTGCGACATTTCAATCATGCTGAAATTTGTTGACGATTTTATCGCCATATCGGCGATATCGCGAGGTAAAAAAATCGACTACGAACAAAATCAATATCGTCAGCCCTAACATACATGTAGCATTGGTAATTTAAAAAAGAAAGAAATAAGTTTCAATATAAAAGTTTACTGTTTATAAAGTTGAATCCAGTACCAATCTTGCTAAAAAGTCATTCATCTGAAATGCGGTCATCTTCGAGAAAATCGTATCTGAATAGTTCCAAAAACGCTGTGGCTTTTTCGATTTCACCAGTTTGGAAAAAAGAAGATGAGCAACGACATCCTAGGGTGGAATCGATGACATGATTCATTGTGCTTGTTTTTTGGGTTTTTTATTTGACCCAGAAATGCTTGACTACAGCTTAAAGGGAATACTTAAAGGAGAATTCCAGGCTCTACAATTGTTTATCTAGTCTAAAAGAACATACACTAACATACAGACTGCACCAAGAGTTGGATTTTCTTTGTTATGGAGAACGACACATGCGCCCTTTATATTTACGATTTCTTGCCATTCAGCAGTACAAAGGGCGCGTCCATACTGTTCAAAGTTCCCGCGACATCCGGGTGATTATGACGTAGTGTCCGCACCTCAATGGAAACCTATGGTTGGCTACGTGCGGTATGCACTGGTATCACACCTAGACACAGCTTAGTGCATATGAATACGTATGTTTTATAAGGCGCCCGACTATTGCGTGTATGCGTAAGGCTGATGTTTACTTCGACTTGACGTGAAGCAATTTATCGTGGTTTTTCGTATTTTTTTTTAGAAGAGCACAAAGTCTGGTTCGAAGTCGTCGCGTTTTTATATTGTTCAGCCATTTCTTACAAATATCCGGTCGTTTGGGGGATTGGGAATTTGGAAGAGGGCGCTAAGACCTTTTAGAGAATTCGGTTTATTTAAGCAGCTAAAAGCTTGCCAAATCGTCTGGATGTTGCTGTACTACAGCACGACCGAGTTTTGCTTTAGCAGTCAGGCAAAAATTCGCCAGGAATATGGAAAACAGACGTGCGTCAAGGAACAACACTGCCACGTTCTCGTGTGTGTTGCATGTATGGACAATGGTTCACTGCACTCGCACAGCTCAGGCCGCGGGGCCGGCCAGGTACCCGGCCGGCCGGCTTGGTAGTGCAGCCACTACGTCACAGTATCCCGGATGTACCGATAATCCAGAGCAAAAGGGCGGCTCGCATGACGGCAGGCGCGTTATGAAAAAACCTCCGGTTTATACGATTACAGAAACCAATCAAAATGAAATAAAAAGTAAGTCACATTTGCAATTAACGTTCTTTAACATTATGTTATTATAAACTCAGGGTGGACTTTCCCTTTAAACGTACATGTAGTGTACACGATTGGTAATCCTCAAAACATTTTTTTTACTGAATTATTACAAAATGCCTTTCATACTAGACTGTAAGTTAATAGTAGTCTCAATCGTCCTGTGAAATCGTGGCACCTGGTGTGCTGTCGTTTTCAAGAAAAGTGGAAATTGATATCGTTTTCCAACGATTGCCAGCCGACAATCGTTGGAAATAGTCTAGTTCCCGGATAATTCCCGGACGTCTATAAGTTGCTCCGTTTTGTCTTAAGTATGGTCAGGGAACCAGTTTGCCAGAACATAATTTTTTCTCTCTGCACAGACTACGGTTTTCCCGGCATCTATGCACACAAAACTTTAATCAGGTCAGTGTTTCAGTATTTGCTAGCACCCCTATAAAATACTAACCCCCAAATCCATTTATTTCTGAAAATTTCAGAAAAAGCAAATTTAAGTCCACATCATTATTCACACAACATCTGTTGGTTTTGTTTCTGTGTGTTGGTGAATCTTTTGTAAATCCCTCTGCGACAATAGTTAGGTTGGACGCATTAGGCAGAGCTGCCAACCAGTACGGATTTCCAGTATTTTGTGCAGAAATTCACAATTAATACGGAAAGTATGAATTTTTGTTTAGAAATACGGATTTTGTAAAATCCGACCATAAAATTTTTTTTGTCATGCATATTATGCTATTTACTGTTCGTGTACTGGCTCATTATTGCGATCCAAAATTGAATGGATGCAACTTTAGCTGTGGAAATTTAAAATTAAGGAGACGGTCCATCCAGCCCTAGGTCCGTTAAGCTCACCAGGCACGCAGCGTGTCCCCTATTTTTGATGAGATCCACTGTTAAGAAGTAAGAACCATTGCCGTTTCAACGGTGCGGACTATTTTATGCGAAAACTGATTTTTGTGTAAAGTTTAAATTTCACGAAAAATACGTATTTTTTTTTTTTGATTTTTTTTTTAGTGTTCTCCATCATTTGCCTTGGTGCCCCTCATTTGCCTCATGTAGGTGCCCTTCTCATTTTCCATACAGCCAAGGCAACTTTTATGACTTGGACTTTGCCTCCAAAAGCCCTGCTGCACATTCAGAACAACAGAACCTGTTTTTTTTTTTTAAACAGACATAAATTAAAGACTGCCAATGGTCCAAGCCTAGCTTTTAGACATTGCTTTATGCTGCATTTATATTTAGACCATAAAAACCAATGTGGTTTTTAATTGCTAGCTGGGACCAGAGGCCTTTTTGCGCATGATCAAAATCGACGTGCGCGCTGACCAGAGACTGAATATATATATTTGTTTGGCCTAACCAATCCAATTGGATCTGCAAACATACATGTACATGTATGTTATTACAAAATCCCTTACCTGCACGGTGCATCATTACCCATCATTTTGTCTTAATTTGTGCCCAAAAGAAAGCAACTCTATTAACCCTAACCCCCAAGGCATTTTTACTAGGAAGCTTCCTCAACCTGTCAAAATCCAACAGTGTGCAGTATACAAATGTACATTGTACCTACGGCGCATTCTTTGGACTTAGACAAATTGGGGCATCATAGCTCCATGTAAAGTAATGGTGCCAAGGCCCTGCAGTACTGAACCCATCAAAACTGGAGTTTGCAAGGCTTGGGGTAGTTAGATTTAATGTTAAAGAGGAAGTTCAATGGCGAGAGAAATCTGCGTCATTTTTCATTTTTATGTAGATTGCGTATTGTCAAATCAAACAGCAAATTAGTTCTGGCATGAAATACCCAAAAAGTGACTTTTGAGAGCTATTTTTATCAAGTCCCCTGTAGCCCGCTGGTGCCATTTGTCTAAAAGTTGTCGCTGCTGGCAGCAAACAATTTGACATCATAGGACGAACTCCCCTTTTGTGTCTAGCAATAGGAACAAAAGGGGAGTTCGTCCTTTGACGTCGATTTGTTTGCTGCCCGCAGTGACGACTTTTAGACAAATGGCACCAGCGGGCTGTGCTGCGCTAGAGGGGACTTGATAAAAAATAGCTCTCAAAAGTCACTTGTTTGTTATTTCATGGCAGAAATAATTTGCTGTTTGATTTTACAATACGCAATCTACATAAAAATAAAAAATGACACGGATTTCTCTCAGCAATCAACATCATCTTCAAAAGTTGTGCAAGCAGCAGAATTGCATTGATATGCATGCGATGTACTTGTACATCAGCTTGGCATTGGTACAAAATACATGCAGCAACTTTTAACTCTCCTATGGTTTGACCTTTCAAAACCTTTCAAAATCTGCTTGATGGCGGAAAAATAATTATGAACCTTTTAAAACACTCCAGAATTTGTTGCTACTGCACTACCACACCTTTCAATACCCTTTGAAAGGTATTTAAACGTAGACAAATTGGGCTATGGTATACCCCTATGATAAAGGTATGGGAAGTCTATCAGAAAATTGCCAGACCCTCCAAAACCTTTCGAAAGGAACTGAAAGGTGGAGCTATTGCTCAACCAAATATCAGTACAGTTGCTATGCATAAATGGTTGGACCTTTCAAAACCTTTGAAATGTTTTGAAAGGTAGAGTTAATCCCCAGTACATTTGCCAGTATAATTTCCCCCTTGATATACCTCACACCAGTTTGTAAGGAGAGTTGTTTCACCTTTCGAAACCTTTCATAGGTCCCTTTTATCAGACAGTTTTCTCACCTCTTAAAACCCTTCAGTCCAGCAAACTTGAAAGGTTTTGAAAGGTCTGACAATTCTATGGCAACTGCACGGTACATACAATGTAGGAGGGTTAATGGTTGAAGCTTGCATTACTTTTAATACTTGTACATTTGACGTGCAAAACAGATACATGTAGCCATTCCTTGACTATGGGCCAGATGATGGCCAAAAGGTACTTTTGAGATACAGGTCCAGAATGCTGATTATCAGTCAGTACATGTATGGTCATCGTATATTCCATGATTTATATTGTGTGAACATGAAGCTTTCAGACCGTTTTAAGAAATGGTTACCATACTTAAAATGTCGGCAGTCAAAAGGACCTTAAGACAAGTCTCATTCCCTTTTCATCCAGTCGTACTGCCTTAATTTGATTGCATTTCCAGCAGTCTCTAGGGCCGTGCATCCGAACCGGGTACCCGAGTATCCGACCGCTAATGTCGGGAACCGGTTCCAGATTATGGAAATCGAGTACCCGTAACCGAATTAACATATTACTTAGTCATTTCTCAGACGGTGAAAAAGAAAGTTTTTGAATGTCATTTGTGGGGAATTTAACAAATGAAAGCCAGGGTACATGTAGATGGAAAAACAAAACAGATTAACGTTTATGACGCTTGCGAAAATGCATGTTGTACGTGTATTAATGCTCCGATGTGGTAGTATAACGTGTGGACCTTTACAAACAATATGAACAGCAATTTCCCAGATTTTTTTTGGGGGGGGGGGGATTGGCTTTCTTTAACCCTAACCTTCCCAAATCCTCCAAAATCCTCTTTGCAAAATGGAGGAATTTGGAGGATTGAGGGCACTTGGAAGTTGATGCATCGGAGGATTTTGCAGGATTGAGGTTACTAGGGGTTTTTGCCCCTGCAGGAATATGGAGGATCCAGGTTATCAGGCTCAATGTGATACATGAGGATTTTGGAGGATTGAGGTTACTAGGGGTATGCAAAAAAAACCTGGAGGATTTTGGAGGATTCGTGCTATGGTTCCCATAAGAGGATTTTGGAGGATTCAGGTTATATGGAGTTTTAACACTTTGAAATCAGAGGATGTTGGAGGATTCAGGTTACATGGGGGGAAAATGATGTAGGGAGTTAGGGTTAATGGTACCGATAAATGCATGCCCCTACAGGTACATGTACATGTATATGGGCATTTCCACACTAACGGGGTACAATTGATAGCAAATTTTGGATTTGAGAGGAGGACACTGGAGGTTACAGCAAAGCAAGATATTTTGTTTAGTTGTTTCCTGTACATTCCGAGGCCTTAATGATCATGTGTACAAAAAAATATCGAGAACTTTCTCTGTACTTTAGAAATTACAGGGGTCGTCGTAAATAATTACGTACTATAACAAAGACAGAATTTTTACTATAAATTGACAGTACACTAATTATCATGTGGATGAATCCACCCAAATGTCATCTCATTCATATTAATAACCCATTTAGGAGTGCTAACAGCTACAATAAACACAATTTTGTTGGTCTTTAAAACACTTGTGCAGGTAACGTACCTTTAAGTGGACAGAAATGTTGACAAATTTCTGTCCACGTTGCGTACGTAATATTCTGTACATAATAACCTGTAACATCTGAAATATACAGTAGATTGTCTTGGTTTTTACAGGTAACATTGTTGTAGGGATAAGAATGAAAAGGCACAATAATTGATTAAGATATTTATTGTAATTATAACTTTCTATCAATATTAACAAACTTTCTGTCCATGTTACATACGTAGCATTGTGAGCATATACATATCTTGTCAAATTTGCCTGGAAAGTCTTCAATTCTTTGTGAGCACAATCCTCAACGATGGGCTGGGAATGTACAAGAGGAAAAGAGGACAAACAACTTGATATTATTATCCTGCTTCATTTCCCAATCCCATGTCACACTTTTGTACCCCTTTACAGTGGAAATGCCCACATATTTCATGATTGCATAGCTCTGTACAGTAGACATTGCAGTGAATGTATTTTTATAAGCAACTTACTATACCTCATCTTCCTCACAGCCAACTGCCACTAGAGGGCACTTGTCATGAATGCCATTTATTGTGACCACACAGAAGCTGTTGGAGGCCACCACAATTGAGTTAGCTGTGAATTTCCCTCGGCCCTTTGTTGTCTGTCTGCGACCTAAAGAAATATTGACGGTATTAATACCCGATGCTGCCACTGCATTGTCAGCCGTCCTTAACGCAGCCAATCGCCGGCCGATGATGCACCCCTGCACCCTTTGTGCCCTGCACAATTGGGGGGAAAAAAGGGAAAAGCTAATCGAGTTTGCAATTTGCACCTGTGATTAATGTTTGTTGTCCCCCCCCCCCCCCCCCCCCAAAGTGTACATGCAGCTCTTAGTGGCACTGTCAATTTGCCTTTACGGAGAGGGAGGAAGGGAAACGGGAGAGAAGACTCGCTGCCATTCAGATGCGTTTTTTCTCATCTCCCTGGCCATGCTTCGCCTGACGAAGGTCACAGTGGTACAAATACATTAGGGGATCATCCCCCGGTGCCTTTTGTATGTGTGATTTGATTGAGCGCCCCTGATGCTGTTACGCCGTTGAAATTACACCGATTTTGTGTGATGCGACAACACTTTGCCGGAAGAAAGTGAAAGTTCTTTTCCGAGGGCCTTGGTGTGGTTTCGACGGAGAAGACTAAGTAGCCAAATAGGCAGTTAATGAGATCTTCCTGTGCGGGCCTGTTAATTCCCGCAACGACGGGGATACGCTTTGCTCCTTGGAACAATTTTTTTTTGGAATCCCATAGAAAAGGGCCAGATAATACCACAATACATCGGCCGTGTGCTGATCATGTTGTCATATTTTCCCCCGGGGGACGTCCAAGTGGCTGTGACATTTCTATGGCACAGCATGGGGGGGGGGGGGGGAGAAGATGCCTTGTATAGGAAATGGGATCTGACAATGTTTATTGTAAAAATGGATTATATTTTGTTGGCGATTTGTACGTGTGGCCTTTAAGAATGACTCCGTGCATGTATAAGAGATTGACAGCATTGAATTGAAGAGTGGCTGAGTGGAAATTCAGCCTGATGGAAATTCTATGGGGTTTTTCCCTGTTGCGTTGGGCATTCACGCTGAATCCAAGTTTCCGCTAATGCATCATTCAGTGGAGTCCCTAACTCCCCTCGCGTGAGAATTATCCCAAACGTGCTTATTGTACAGCAGGCCTGTAGGCTCATGGGCGTCACCGGTAGACAAATACCCAGTCATACTTGGCGTTCCCCACTGCATGTTCCAGATTACACTAAATTGCTTTTCAGATTCTTTCCAGCAGCCAGTGTATAAAATGATTACAAAACCACTGTTATTTTGATTGACAAAGACATGTTTCTTGATTTCAACTCGATTAACATTTGAGGCAAATTTTTTTCCTCCGACAAAAGCCACACTTTTTAATCAATTGCTGTACTCTCTGATGGATTTTTTTATGAGTCTGTGAAAGCGAGTCCAAAGTGAAAAACCAGATTTTGCTACCCGCTCTACGAAAATGAGTCTGCGTTAAAAATACATTTTTAAGCTTTACAGTTGGTCTGGAAGAGCATGAAATAAGCTTTCATTTGATATATTTCACAACTCTGTAGTGTAATGCATTGGGTTTTTTTAAAGATTTTTTTAAAGTGTGTGATTTCTTATAGTTATATTAATAAGTCCGAGACATTAAACCCCCCTTACGTGAAAGCGTAATGCACAACATCCGACTCATTTTTGCAGAGCAGGTCACATTTGTCATAAGCATTATTCAGTCTTGTTGACTTGACTTGCTGACTCGGACTCGAGTCGTGATTTTTTTGACTTGAGACTTGACTTGACTTGGAAAAAAAATGACTTGGGACTTGACTTGACTTGAAAGAACATGACTTGTGACTCGACTTGACTTGACTTGAATAAATTTGACTTGCTGACATCAACACTTTCCTGAGGACGGACAGAGCACACTGTCCGAAACATCGAGTTACACACTCACCCTGGTTCTTTTCAGAACCACACTTCTTCCTAGAAGAGATTTATTTCACATGGTGTTACCCGCATTCTCAGTCTCTCTCATATCGCACCCACCATGCAAAGCTTCAAATCGTATCTATCAACACTTTTGTTAAAACAAACACAACTTTTGGGCGTACGCATATATCAGTTGAAAAAAATGCCAAGCCTACAGCGCATTGCGAGCTGGGTGTCCAGTACATGTACGCTTGCATGGAGAATCGTCAAGACGGCAAGGTTGATTTTGTACAGTGCATGCGTGCCAGCCTATGTGTAGTCATTTGTCATTGGAATTTGAATTCACTATGTGCAACAATTGACTTGAGACTTGGTACTTGACTTGAAAAAAAATTGACTCGGGACTTGACTTGACTTGTGAATATTTGACTTGTGAATCGACTTGGCTACTCGAATATGACTTGGTTACAACACTGGCATTATTATGCATTGTGGCAACTTCAAACTCGTCAATTTCAAATGTTTTGCTCCTTTACACTCCAATAATCTGTAAATTTACCCTCCACATCCCTCATAACCAAGTTCATATTCAAACAGCCTGGGACATTATCGGCGTAGGATCTGAAAATACAGAATGCATAAATGCAACCCAAGATATTCAAGGTACAGAGTTAAGTAAGCCGAGCTCATGCCAAAATGATTTTTGTTTTGTCTTCTTGTTCAAGTGTTTCTATGTTGTAATAACCACATCACTTTATCCCCTCTACAGACATGAGCAGCACCATCTGTATTTTGTACTAACCACATCATTTTCTCCTTTTCCACAGATATGGATAACTCGGTTTGTACTTTCCAGCAGCTCAGAAAGGCTAGGGAGAAGGCCTTACGCTATTCTTACCATCAAGATAACTACAATTTTTTCTCCCTCTCTCGATTTATCCCTACAGGTTTGCAATTATCTTCCTCTCCCTGCTTGGGTACCCTCTCACCTCCCCTTCAAAGGAGATGGAACCAAATTCTACATGGTACCTCCATTAAACTCATCAATGTCCTCTCTCAACAGTGTCAAACTACACTTCAGAACCTCCATCAGAATATTGCCCACCTCGACTCGGAACTTAGATCCAGTTGTTCTGACACCAGATACAGTAAATTTCATGATGAGATTGATAAGAGCGTATCTAACCTTGACTCTGTTCTGCTTAACAGGAGAAACAAGAAGATTGGTGGCTTGCTTACCAAGCAACATCAACGCAGACAGAGACGCTTCAGACGCCCCAGGTCCCAGTCTACACCACCACCCCCCTCCAATACTGTAGTTAACCTTTCTTCCTCATCCATATCTGACGCTGAACATAAACTTCTCTCAAAGGGTCTCAATTTTTGTCCTACTCCCCACACTGTGAACCAGGTAGAGCTCAGCCAAGATCTCACGGAATACTACCGTAGGATCCGTCTCCGAGAGTTTTTCCTTGATTCTGACCGATGTGACCCAGAACCGTTCCGTGTCAAAAGTACCTGGGTACCCCCCAAGAATCGTGTACCAGCCCTCGAGACTTATGTTCAAGTTGTCAGTTCTCAAGTCACTAACCCTGATAACTTTGTCCACAGAACTCATGACAATCTCCGCAGTGAGGAGCGCTTGGCATTGAATGCCTTGCGCTCCCGTACTGATATCATCATCAAGCCGGCCGACAAAGGTTCAGCTGTGGTCATCATGGATCGTCATCAGTACATTGACGAGGCCCACCGCCAGTTGAACAATCATACTAACTACATCTGCCTTGACTCTGACCCCACAGGTACATTCTCTCAAGAGATACAACAGGTGCTGGAAGATATGCGATCACGTGACCAGCTGTCTAAGAAAGCTCATAAATTTCTCTCTCCCTCTGACTGTAGGACTGCCAGATTTGATCTCCTTCCAAAGATTCACAAGGCTGGCAACCCCGGTAGGCCCATTGTCTCTGGTAATGGTTCACCAACAGAACGTATCTCCCTGTTTATTGACAGTTTTCTCAAACCCCTTGTTCCACAGATGCCATCATACATCCATGACACCCCAGACTTCCTGCGCAAGCTGGAAGGAATCAAGAACAAGATTCCCAGCACAGCCATCATTGGTACTTTTGACGTCTCATCCCTGTACACCAACATCCCCCACGAGGAAGGTATTCGTGCTTGTTCCTCGGCCCTGGCCAAGGCAGGACACACAACCCCACCCATCAGTGATATTGGCACCCTCATGAGACTTGTACTAACCAAGAACAATTTTTCCTTCCTAGGTAAACACTATCTACAGGTACACGGTACAGCCATGGGCACTCGCATGGCCCCCTCCTTTGCATGCCTCTTCATGGGCGACCTCGAAGAGCGCATGCTTGCCTCAGCACCATGTCGCCCCTGGGTATGGTGGAGATATATTGACGATGTATTTTTCATCTGGACCAGTGATCAGGACAGTCTGGAGACTTTCATTAATCACATTAATTCCTTCCACAGGACCATCAAGTTTACATCAGAGTATTCAGTGCATCAGACCAACTTCCTGGATGTCACCATCCGCAAGGAAGACAACTCGGTAACCACTGATCTGTATTCTAAACCCACAGACACCCACCAGTACCTCCACTCCTCCAGCTGTCACCCCAGGCATTGCAAGACAGGCATAGCATTCAGCCAGGCACTCAGACTCAGAAGGATTTGTTCTAATAATTCTGACTTTTCCCATCATGTACAGGTACTGAAGAATAACTTGGTTGCCAGGGGCCACAGCTCCCGCCAAGTTCAACGTGCTATCACCAGAGCCAAATCTATCACCAGAGATTTGGCTCTCAAGGAAAAGACGCCTAGCACTAATGCCGACCCCAAGATTCCCTTGGTCACCACCTTTCATCCCAGTCTCCCTCCCCTTCGTAAAATAACTAACGACAACCATCATATCCTTCATACTTCAGATCGCCTTGCCCGTGCCGCCCCTGACAACCCAGTATTGGCTTATAGGCGCCCCCGCAATCTACGAGACCTGATTGTTCGAGCCGAGGTCCCCACCTTGGCTGCATCCCCTCCCATACAGCATGGTACTTTTAAGTGCGATTCCAGGTGTGTTGTTTGCCAGACTCACATGCTGGAGTCTGACTCCTTTTCTGGCCATTCATCTGGAACTACTCACAGAACCAATGGCAACATCACTTGCAACACCTCTAATGTCATATATCTCATTTCTTGCAGGGTTTGTGGTATCCAGTATGTCGGGGAGACCAAGAACACGCTCAAAAAGCGTTTCTATGGCCATCGGTCGACTGTGAACACCAAGAAAATGGACACCCCTGTTGGTCATCACTTCAACTTGCCTAACCATTCCATTTCTGATATGATTCTACAGGGCATAGAATCACTTCGCCACCGCAAGGACTCAGTTCGCCTCAGCCGAGAGAAAGTTTGGATGAAACGTCTTCGGACTATTCAACCACATGGTCTCAACATCCAGGAAGGAAATGATTAACTTAAAAAAATTTTCCCCCATTGTCATTTGTTTACAGATTATCCTCCTGGCATAACCCTCTTGGGGTCTCTTGGCCAAATGGTGTTGTCTTTCCATTTCCTGTTTATCCTTGCCACTTCTCTTTGTTCCTTTTCTTGCCCTATTACCACCTTCAATTCAACCCCCCCCCCCCCCCCCCTAACCACACTCCTTTGTCCATTTCCCCAGCTTCAACCTTCATCTTAATCCCTCCCCTCCTCCATCCTTACCCTAATCACACCTCTTTGTTCCTGTCTTCCTGGCTGTCCTTTCCTCTCCCTTTGATGTTTACCCACTGCCTATCTGCCATGCTCCTTTGCATCCCTCTTTTGTGTTTCTCCACCCACCCCCTCATGCATGTGTGTTCCCTACATGTTTGTTTCTTGTACTCTGTCATTCACCTTTGAGAAAGAACTTGCTTAAGTTCGAAACGTCAGGCCAGCTAATTTTTTGATTTTTTATTTTTTATGTAATTTATCAGAGAGTTGTCCCGGTTCATCGCCGCTGGCCGCCTGCACTGCAAGATCGATAAGGTTGGAGGGATCGTCGAGACTAACCGCCCAGACAGCAAAAACTACCAGTATCAGGTGAAGACATTGTTTAGACTTTTACTGCTCTTACAAAATAGGTCCACAGAGTTGGAGGTCAAAAGGTCAAATGGTCATGATCTTGACAGCCAAAACGGTAGGATTGGGGTATATGAAACGACTTGAGAATTAATCAATTCATGTATTGTCATCAAAATGCACATGTCTCATTTGTTCCTGATGCCCCCCAGAGAAATATTGGGAATTTAGAAATGAGAGGTCAAAGCTCAAGGCCAGTATAGTAAAAAAAAATAGTAATATGTACATGTACACCTGATGCCTTTAAAACCCTGACAGTCCTGAATCCTCCAATTTTAATATGATTTTCCTCACACCTTAGGGAGTTGGGGTCAAAAGATCATCACGAAGTAGTTAATAAACTTTGTGTGTAATGTGAGTAGGATTCCTCTGGCGGTCAAAGTATGCTGACCAAAATGTCAAATGAAAGGCACACATTTGAACTATAATCTCCCAAACTATCAACTCTTTGGTTAGTGATCTAACCTGTTCCCATGGTCTGGTTGTTAAAATGCTACCATAATGTGTCATATTTATGGAGAAATGTAGGGGGAAAAAAACATAAGCATCTGACATTCAGGCTGGCACCGCACATAGCGCTGCCTGTATACACAGCCAAAGAGCACCACTCTGAATTTTCAAATTTTCCAACGGTCCGACTTTTCCCGAACCAAGCAGGCATCTCCGAAATGATTTTCATCAAGGGATTTTTGCATTTTCAAGGGAAAGGCGTGTACCTTATTATATACTACTTTGAATGATCTTTCCAACAGTAGCTATTTTGTAGGACGAATGCTTTTTATAGCCCGTTTGGGTGCCTCCAAGGCTATGTGCTCCGTTAAAACCTCCGGTTCTGGTCAGTACAATACTTTTCTTTTTAAAATTAGCTACTTCACAAGGTGTATCCACCAACATCTTTGTGTTATTTTTTATTTATTTATTTTTGTACAGGCTACCATCAAACAGGGTGATATTCTACTGAACAGGATCCAGAAACTCAGCCGTGTGATCAATATTTAGAAAAGGAGATACCGGGGTCTGTTGCCGGTCAACACATGTCAGCAAGTCAACTTTCAACTCTTTGTGGTTTTCATTTTTATGTGCTTAAGTCAAAACACAACCGAGACATTCCTGTCCAGTGGGCAATTTGGATGCTTGGGCCCAGGAACAGGCCAGGGGCCAATTTCATAAAGCTGTTAAGCACAAAAATTTGCTAAGCATGAAATCGTCTTGCTTAGTAAAAACAGGTTACCAGCCAAAATTCCATGTAATTTTCATGCTAAGCAAACAACAGCTGAATGCCAGTCAAAAGCAATATTCCACACATGGAAATCTGGTTGGTAATCCAGTTTTTATCAAGGAAGCATTTTCATGCTAAGCAAATTTAACAGCTTAACAGCTTCATGAAATTGGCCCCAGTTCTGAAAGAGGTTAAGCCCACTTTGAAGAACAATTTTTTTCTTATTAAACAAATTGTATAAGCTCATACTCTTTATCAACAAGCCAGGCATGCTTTATTCGTTTGATGGGTTGTGATCCATTCATATTTTTTTTGTTAGTCCAGTCCAGATATTTGGTGACCAAGGGCCAATTTCACAGAGCTGCTTAGCACAAAAATTTGCTTAGCACGAAAACTTTTCCTTGATAAAACCTTGAGATTACCAACCAGATTCCTGTTGTATATTGCTTGTGACTGGTGTTCAGCTGTCGTTTGCATATAGGGGTGTGCATCAGAACCGGGTACCCGATACCCGACGTATCATGTCGGGAACCGGTTCCAGATTATGGAATAGAGTACCCGTACAACTTTACATTATAGCAGAGTAACTTACCAGAAAATGAAAAAGGAAAGCTTTCAAATGTTATTTTTCGGGAATTTTCAAAATTAAAACATGGCTACATGGGAAACCAGCACAGATTTTATGTTTATGATGCTCGCGAAAATTGACAATAAAGAAAATTTACCGGTTGTGGTTTTTGTAGTCTGGGTATGGATGAAGAGCCTCGACGATGTACATACATGTGTAATAGCATGCCTCATTCCACTATAAATACAACTGTATAAAGCTTCTGTCTTTTGTGATATGCCGGCACATGCACGTGCCGGAACATTTAATGGCGGAGTAGTGATCATGTTTACTGGACAGGCATGAGATTTTTCAGACTTTTGTCTGAAATCAGACTTTTGAATCTCAGAGAAATACAACTTCCGGGATTGGAAGTTTTGGGTTGGGTTTCTTTTCCGGGTACCCATATTTTTTTCAATTGGGTACCCGGTTCTTTTACTACCCGTAAATGCACATCCCTATTTGCATATTATGAAAATTACATAGATTTTGGCTGGTAACCTGTTTTTACTCAGCAAGACATTTTTGTGCTTAGCACATTTTTGTGCTTAGCAGCTCAGGGGGCCAATTTCATGGAGCTGCTAAGCACAAAAATTTGCTTAGCACCAAAAAGTCTTGCTTAGTTAAAGCAGGTTACCAGCCAAAAATCCATGGGATTTTCATGCTAAGCAAACAACAGCTGAATGCCAGTGACAAGCATATACAACACATGGGAATCTGGTTGGTAATCTCGTTTTTATCAAGGAAGACCTTTCATGCTAAGCAAATTTTTGTGCTTAGCAGCTCCGTGAAATTGGCCCCCTGTTCTGTGGATTTCTCCCCTGATCTAGGTACCGGTACATGTAGATTATGACCTGCTGGGTGGTCATTTGCCCAAAAGTGGGAATGTTGCAGCCCCAGTGGGTATATATTTTTAATATGTGGATGTGATTGCCACCTACATGTACGCTGATGTTTTCTCATACTTTCATGGCAAATTTTATCACCCGTTGGCTGTTTATGTTTACAAAATGTGGGTCGCTGGCCATATTTTTGTAGGTTTCTTCAAATCCGGTTTTTTTTCTTTTTTTTACATTAGTTAATTTTTTTTTTTTTTTTTTTAGATTGATTGATTTTCATTCATGGGTTGTTTTACCCAATCTGGTTTATTTGAGTGTTTTCTCACCCCAGTGGATTGATGACTCATTGTGTATTTTTTTTACCATATGTGGGTTGATTAATTGCGGGTAGTTTCCGATCCATTGGAGTGATTTCTCAACCAGTATGAGCACGTACATGTATATGGGCTGATTATCACCGATGGGGTGATTTTTTTTTCACCCAATGTGACCCCATCAGATGTTATCTCATAGAATACACGAGTCTCCTGTATCGCCAACAGGCCAAAGAAATTTGGCCTTTTTTGTGTTTGTACCGCCTTTTTTGTGTTTGTACCCGATTGGAACATTATGATAATTTGTAAATAGTAATGTAAATTCGTCAGCAAACAAATGCTCAAATTCTTGACTTCTCAACGGACAAAGCATGAAGCATATAGCCCTTAATATCCGAGTGGCCATCTTCGAGGTATGTTTTTGTCATTCAACTTCTGCAACAATGCAGGTGAAGCACAAAGGTCTACCCCAGAGTTGTTAGTCGAGTCATACAAGTCACTTCGCAAGTCAATTTGCATGTCAGTTCGCATGTCAGTTCGCATGTCAGTTCGCAAGTCAGTTCGCAAGTCAATTCGCAAGTCAGTCCGCATGTCAATTCGCAAGTCAGTCCGCATGTCAATTCGCAAGTCAGTCCGCAAGGCAAGTCAGTCCGCAAGGCAAGTCAGTCCGCAAGGCAAGTCAGTCCGCAAGGCAAGTCAGTCCGCAAGGCAAGTCAGTCCGCAAGGCAAGTCAGTCCGCAAGGCAAGTCAGTCCGCAAGGCAAGTCAGTCCGCAAGGCAAGTCAGTCCGCAAGGCAAGTCAGTCCGCAATGTGGTCTCAAGTCATGTAAAAGGCTATTCAAACACACTACAAAAGCATTCCTTTGCCATTGTTCATCCCATGCAACTTGTGATCTGACTTGTGATCTGACTTGTGATCTGACTTGTGATCTGACTTGTGATCTGACTTGTGATCTGACTTGTGATCTGACTCGATTACAACTCTGCTTTTCCCATGCCTGTCCAAGGGTATTAACAGACACTAGCCTCGACAATGGCCTTTGCAGGTAAGGTCTATAGAGAGGTCTGTGTAATTTGTGACTTTTTATGCCTAGCATATTGAAAAATGTCAAAGTTTCAGTCGCCTTAGAATTTGTTTCTAACAGCATGGAGCGCTGTGGCCAGGTGGCTTAGTGTTCCGGACTCAAGATCTCGGTGATACTACAGATTGTGGGTTCGAGACCGGCTGGGTCATGGTGCTTGTGTCCTTGAGTAAGGCACTTTGTCACAATTTGCTTCTTTCCACCCAGGAGTAAATGGGTACCTGTGGGGGCGGTGATGGTTATGTGTTTGAGTAGCCCATGTGCGCTTATCTTGCAGCCGGGGAGTTGAGGTTTCAGAAATGGGCCTGATGAGCAGGGGTAATAATAATAATAATATTGTAAGTGCCGTGATATAGTTTACTATTTGAGCGTACTTAAATTTTCCTCAATTGCCGGATAGGGCGACACATAATCCTAGAAAAGAGTGGGTTAGGGTGACCTGGTCGAATAGGGCGACACATAACTGTCGCCCTATTGTAAAAGTCGCCCCTTTGGAGTGTTTTTTAGTAAGGCGCGTGGGGAAAGTGCTCTAAATGGGCGACACTTGTGTCGCCCCTTTGAGGCTATTTCGGGCAAAGTCGCCCATTTGCCGCATCCAGGAGATTTCTAATGATTATTATAATTTCATTTTCAAAGTGAACAAAGAAACTGGCACGAGCGGGATTCGAACCTGCGACCTCCGGGTTACCGTACCGGCGCTCTACCAACTGAGCTATCTTGCCCTATGTTGGCGGTCTCCCAAATTGTCAGTATCTTTGTTCGAGTGGGCGCTAGTCAGAAGTCATAAACCCAGAATGCCGTGTAGCCAGGGATCACACCCAATTTTACGATACAACCTGGGAAGCGACATTGTGGAGATCACTCAATGAGGATACGACTTTTTAACTTATAATAAGTCACACAATCCACAAGGGAAACTGACTAGGTAAATTTGAATACATTTTCAAAGTGAACAAAGAAACTGGCACGAGCGGGATTCGAACCTGCGACCTCCGGGTTACCGTACCGGCGCTCTACCAACTGAGCTATCTTGCCCTATGTTGGCGGTCTCCCAAATTGTCAGTATCTTTGTTCGAGTGGGCGCTAGTCAGAAGTCATAAACCCAGAATGCCGTGTAGCCAGGGATCACACCCAATTTTACGATACAACCTGGGAAGCGACATTGTGGAGATCACTCAATGAGGATACGACTTTTTAACTTATAATACGTCACACAATCCACAAGGGAAACTGACTAGGTAAATTTGAATACATTTTCAAAGTGAACAAAGAAACTGGCACGAGCGGGATTGTGTGACGTATTATAAGTTAAAAAGTCGTATCCTCATTGAGTGATCTCCACAATGTCGCTTCCCAGGTTGTATCGTAAAATTGGGTGTGATCCCTGGCTACACGGCATTCTGGGTTTATGACTTCTGACTAGCGCCCACTCGAACAAAGATACTGACAATTTGGGAGACCGCCAACATAGGGCAAGATAGCTCAGTTGGTAGAGCGCCGGTACGGTAACCCGGAGGTCGCAGGTTCGAATCCCGCTCGTGCCAGTTTCTTTGTTCACTTTGAAAATGTATTCAAATTTACCTAGTCAGTTTCCCTTGTGGATTGTGTGACGGATTATTATAATTATTATTATTTATTATTATTTATTATTATTATTAATATTATTATTATTATTATTATTATTACAGCATGCATTACGTTGGTGGGTTGACAAAATAAATTCTGCTACTTCAAGCATTGGATGAACTGTTAGTCATATCTGGCACTTCCGAGAATGCCGCATATTTTTGTGTGTAAGTGTCCCCATTTCCTGCTTAATAGCTTACGATACGTGTGCGTTTGATTAATTAAATCACTACACAATTAATCTCTGGTTCCCCTTGCATTATAATTTAATTTAATAAATTCTGAAATGCCAGTGGCTTTTGTTGGTAATGGTATTGTGAACGAAGCCCATTGCAAAGTGTTCAAGTATTGCATAGTGCATTCCACTGTGGGAAAGACGTACATGTACTTGTCTATCGCTCAGTGGCCATTCCCAATGACGACCCCTATATGGACCTGCTTGCTTCACGCAGATCCGGATCAGTCATTCAACCGCCGGTTCGCTGTATCCAGGATTTAGTACAGTGGCGTATCCAGCAAGGGGGGGGGGGGGGTTTGCAGGGGGAAACTTTCCCCCCTGGCGGCACGTTTTTTCTGCAAAGACTGTGGCGGTATATAAACACCATGCAGTGTCTTTATTGAACGAATTGTTCAATAAAAATATGGCATGGTGTTAATTTTACACCACAGCTTTTGCAGTGTTATTCTTCGCTAAGGACTTGATTATTGGTAGAAAAATAATAAATCAAAAAATTAGCTGGCCTGACGTTTCGAACTTAAAGGAAACATGATTTAGGATTTATATTGCATTATTCCTGCTTAAAACAATTAAGTATTATCTTGACCATGATATTTTGTGTCCAGAGACAATTATTTTCCAGATTAAATATGAGAAAACAATTTTTGAAAATGTTTGTCCAAGCTACTCCGCCCCCTGAGTGGGACCCTCATTAACATAAGTGTGTGACGTAGATCGAGGCACATTACCCATTCATCACGGGTATGCATTGTGTGTACATTGTACGGCGAAAATTCTTCGTCCAAAATCTAAGCAAAATATAGTGGTTTTTCGGCCATGCCGACAAGGTGTGTGGCTGCTGGGTGCAGCAAAACAACGACAGATGGAGTAAGCCTTCATTTATTTCCAACTGATGCGAAATACCGGAGAATTTGGACGGCGAAAGTGAAGGTGACAAGAGCAAAGTGGTCCGGCCCCACTGCAGCAGCTTCTCAGCGTTATGTAGCGACCACTTTTAGCCGTCGTGTTTCGATACTGGTATTTTCAAATCCTTTGGGATGACCAATACAAATATGCTCAAGTCCACTGCCATCCCAACAAAGTTCCCAGGTGTGAGTAAGATATAGGCGAAAGCAGTTAAACGGCCCATTCCCCGAGGAGCCTTCGCTAAAAGGGAGAAAATCAGGGTAAGTTCGATGTTAGTTGTTGTTGCAACTTACGAAATTGCACGTGTAGACCTAGTGTGTGTATACGGGCCGGGTCCAGACTATCGAGTCGATCCATGAATTTCGGTGCCTCGGTCTACGTCACGAACAGCGCCCTCAATTTGAGTCTCAACAAATTTCAAAAAGGGGGGGTAAATTTTTGAGCGGCAAATAATCACACTAAAACTTCACTTGAACCAGTTTGGCTTTTAATTCACATTTAATACATATAAATGAATTTATTTATGAAATAAAATGTGATCCGACCGGTAAATTTGAGAAGCATGTTTCCTTTAAGTGCCTTTGAGAAAGAACTTGCTCAAGTTCGAAACGTCAGGCCAGCAAATTTTTTGACTTGTATATTTCAGGTCCATTCAGTCAGTCAGCATTTTGCAACAGTTTAATTCATTTTCAGAAAAATAACAAGACAAACGCTGTCCAGCTGATGTTTTTGTGTTGTGGTGTGTGGTGTTCCGTTCCGTCCCGTCCCGTTCTTGTCTGTGATAACCACTGGACACTTCAATACCCATGAGACAATGCATATCACTACATCAGCAACCTGATGTATTCATAAACCCGGCAAGATAGAAATTGGTTAGCGCGGAACAGGAGTCGGGAAAGGTTTCGAAGGAGGCGATACAAACATCTTGTTTGGCTTCGTAAATGCAAAGAGAATCTCGGTAAATGTAAAAGAGAATCAAGCCGGTTGATTGTGCCCCAAGGCGGATGGCGCGGCGATATCGGCCTACCATCTCGCTCGGAAAATGGCCATAGAATTGCATGAAGAGAATTTATTATTTGTTATTTGGGAGGCATTTCCATCCACGATTACAATCGGGAGGAGGGGGAGATGAAGGGAAAGTAGGTGAGGAAATGCATCAGAAGAGTGACTCTATCCTGCCCTGAAACCTCGAAATCATCAGCAACAGGGGTGAGATTTGTCAGGATTTTGCCTGATTTCATGATTCTTTTTGTCGGGATTTCAGAATTTTTAAAGAATCTCTTTTGCAGTCTCGGAATTCCTGAGGTTGTTGCCCTAAAGGTGTTTTTACCTGTAAAAGTGGATATAGACTAATAAAAACGGATATTTTAAGAGGATGCCTTTAGGCAAATACATGTACAAAATACAGTCAAACACCTTTATAACAAGGTCCTTGGGACTTTACAATTTACCTTGTTATAACAGGTACCTTGTATTATCAGTTATGGAAAACAAAGACTCGGGACCTATTTTTTTCCTTGTTATAAGCAGGATGTTGTATTAACAGTGCTCTTATTATCAGGGTTCGACTGATATGTTGATCTGGGGTCCGCGTGGATTTTTCGTGGATTTTGGCAAGACATCGCTGTTACAAAGCAAAATAAGACCAACTATGAAAACTGTCCGTTAAATAAATACGTACGAGGAACTGTGCACAATGAATCTGTGATGTGTATCGACATATATATCTGGAGCGTTATGGTTCGCGTCTGTTTCCTAGGCCTTACGTTTCTTTCTTTGAATAAATTAATCTTGCCGCTGTTACTCCCCCAGGTGATTCCACGAATACACCACAAGCGCCGAGCCCCACGTCCCGTCACGTGTATCACACCATATACATTGTATTGGTCTCAATTTGATTTACAATGCACATGTACATTTACATGTATATGCTAGTCAAAAGAATGCCTGGTAGCCAGCTAGAGTGTTTCGTAGTGGTGCATGCACGCAGAGAGCGGAAACCAGCTGCAATCGCGATTTTGTGAAGGCACGCACTTGCCAGCAAAATGCGTTGCACATGCGTTGCACATGCGTTGCACATGCGTTGCACATGCGTTGCACATGCGTTGCACATGCGTTGCACATGCGTTGCACATGCGTTGCACATGCGTTGCACATGCGTTGCACATGCGTTGCACATGCGTTGCACATGCGTTGCACATGCGTTGCACATGCGTTGCACATGCTTTGCACATGCTTTGCACATGCTTTGCACATGCTTTGCACATGCTTTGCACATGCTTTGCACATGCTTTGCACATGCTTTGCACATGCTTTGCACATGCTTTGCACATGCTTTGCACATGCTTTGCACATGCTTTGCACATGCTTTGCACATGCTTTGCACATGCTTTGCACATGCTTTGCACATGCTTTGCACATGCTTTGCACATGCTTTGCACATGCTTTGCACATGCTTTGCACATGCTTTGCACATGCTTTGCACATGCTTTGCACATGCTTTGCACATGCTTTGCACATGCTTTGCACATGCTTTGCACATGCTTTGCACATGCTTTGCACATGCTTTGCACATGCTTTGCACATGCTTTGCACATGCTTTGCACATGCTTTGCACATGCTTTGCACATGCTTTGCACATGCTTTGCACATGCTTTGCGAAATAACTGAAATGTCTCCACACGTATTCTAGATCCGTCCACGTTTAAGGCATAATTTGTTTTTACTTGTTTGGCTGATCGGCTGGTTGTGTCCGGATTCGGTTCGTTGTTTGGAAAATGGGTTTTACTACAGGGGCCTGGTATACCCAGCACGATATGGGACTAATAAGGGGTACCACCTCTTGTCCCTGTACATGCATTGCACATGCTTTGCACATGCTTTGCACATGCATTGCACATGCATTGCACATGCTTTGCACATGCTTTGCACATGCTTTGCACATGCTTTGCACATGCTTTGTACATGCATTTGTACGATAGTGTTTGCTTTGATGGGAAAAAACAGCGCTCGATCAGAACCTTGATCAGCTATTATTTTGGGCACCTAATTTTATAGGAAGCACGATATGGGACTAATAAGGGGTACCACCTCTTGTCCCTGTACATGCATTGCACATGCTTTGCACATGCTTTGCACATGCATTGCACATGCTTTGCACATGCTTTGCACATGCTTTGCACATGCTTTGCACATGCTTTGTACATGCATTTGTACGATAGTGTTTGCTTTGATGGGAAAAAACAGCGCTCGATCAGAACCTTGATCAGCTATTATTTTGGGCACCTAATTTTATAGGAAGTTTTAATTTCTCGTTCTGCCCTCGCAACCCCCCCCCCCCCCCCCCCAACATACCGCAATAATCATTTTTTCATACTCTACAATACTCTACAGTGCATGTATAAATGCCAGGCTGTACGCATAACTGGTTATAATATCGTCAGTCCTACGATGTAGTTCGGCGAAATAACTGAAATGTCTCCACACGTATTCTAGATCCGTCCACGTTTAAGGCATAATTTGTTTTTACTTGTTTGGCTGATCGGCTGGTTGTGTCCGGATTCGGTTCGTTGTTTGGAAAATGGGTTTTACTACAGGGGCCTGGTATACCCAGCACGATATGGGACTAATAAGGGGTACCACCTCTTGTCCCTGTACCCTTCACGAGCCCAATAACTAAATGGCGACTAAAAGCCTGTGTACGCACGCGCGTGCCCATTGTCAATGGTCCGGAAATAAGCCACTAGAGCATCTTAGAAGTGTAGTCGTTTTTATGAATGAGAAGTTTATCAAACCGCAAAATGGTGTATAACGAATGTATTACAAATATACAAAGACGTTGGCTGCACACTATCTACGGCTGTATAAATGCATGTGTGGCGTGTTTTGTCTACCAAAGTACCAATGTTTATAATGCGTTCATTGGCCCAAAATGTGTCCACAGAACCGATGATTCACTCTCTATCTTCAACTTGTTATGAATCTTAACAGAAGAAAATAAACATAATTAATCTATTTGTAGATAAAACTGGGGGGGGGGGGGGGGGTGGGGGGATTTCCCCCATCGGTCCCTCCGTCCCATGGGTGCACTATACACTAATTCATGTTCGAATTTATGCGCCTGCTCATCAACATAAAATGTATACCCCACAACTTTTTTTGAAAAAGGAGAGTTCGTGCCTCAAAATTGTGGGATTGTGTAAACAGCCCAGCATCAACTCCCTGGTTTCTGGGCTTCCACCTGTGTGCAGACTTGATAAAATTACTGTTGAAAAATGGGTCCTATTTGCCCGAGAAAGTGGAGGGATGCCATTTTAAAAATGGCTGTTGATCGGCTTGGGAAATAGGACTTTTTTGGGAGGTGAGTTAGTTTTGTGTCAATAATTAAAAATGTAATTAGCTAACCCTCCCAAAATAGAAAAGAAAAGGGAAGATAAAAGATCAGACAATAATACATTTGTTTGTGTCGACCCCAGTGATGCTGGGGTACAGGTTATTTGGCCCTGAACTTTGTTGATTTTACACTGTTGTCAATGGAGCTTGAATTAATGTAGTGCACCCCATGCATTATCTTGCTCGGCTTGGCATGGCTCGGCTTGGATGGTTAGTTGGTTCTGGTCGGTCGGTTGGTCGATTGGTTGGCTTTCTGGTTGGTTGGCTGGTTGTGGACTGGCTGGTCTGGTTGGTTGTTTGATTTGTTGGGTTCTGTTTTTTCCTGAACCCCCCCCCCCCCTACTTTTTAAGTGTTGTTATACTTTTAACTGACACGTGGTAACTTTTTTTTCAAAACGTATAAGAACACGCGCTCCCCTCTCTTCGCTTTAATTGCAAATACAGAGAAAAGTAAAAAACACAATTATCGGCTGTGTAGCAGTTGTCAGCCATTGCAGAACTGCACAATATTGCTTGTTGAATTTCACCGCTCGCTGATTGGCCAATGGCGACCGTGGCTAAAGCAGCATCATCCAGCTAGCTCTGCATGAGAGCAGTCCCGGCGTCGAGTCACAAAATGGCAGGACCTAGTGTGAATAATGACTCGTGCCGTCTGCGGGCAAACCAATCAGCTATTTTGTCCCGCGTGATGCCCAGCCAGGCTCGGGGTGATGCGCCGCGGCCTTTGAAGCCTCGCCGCTTCCCCCACTGCTCGTTTGTGCGCGAACTCTCGCGGGAATGTCCGAGATTACACTTCCTTGTCGGCCGACACTGCGCGCGTCGGTCGGAACAAATCCGACAAAGTCATAACGCGAGCTGATTTAGATTGCCAGAGTCCCTAAGTCCTGCATATTGCCAGTGGTGACGGCTTTGCACTGGCAGTCTTCCCCGGTTTACTTTTGGTAATTTGTTTAGTTCTGGGTGAAAATCAACAAAATTAGCTGGCCTAACGTTTTGAACTTTAAACAACATTTGCAAACATTAGAGAACAGAACTACTGAATTATTGTGATGTACCTTTACTTGACTATAAGTAAATAATAGTCTCAAGCATTCTGTGAAATCATGGCACCTGATTTGCTGTCATTTTCACGAAAAGTGGAATTTTCGAATCAACCGACCGTCGTTGGAAAAAAAATGACTTTTTTCAAATACTGCCCCCAGTCTACCAACTTTATTTAGTCCACATTTTGTTTGGCAATTGGTTACACATCGTGAACGGGTCATGCCAGCTCATAAATGATGCACGATATGGGGCAGAGGAAACCCTCCCCCCCCCCTAACTTTTGTGTTGGTTTTTGTGTTCCCGGAATCTCAGAAATTCTTTTCAGAGGTCTAGGGGGGTGTGTTAGGTAACAATAGAATGGAGAGTGTATAGGGTATAGGGACAAAAGGGGGGGGGGGGGGTACCCCTCTGCCCCATATCGTGCTCCGTTTTGTCTGAAGTAGGGTCAGAAAACCAGACTACAAGAACAGCATTTTTTTCTGGAAAATGACAGCAAACTAAAGTTTGAAACGTTAGGCCAGCTTGTTTTGTTGATTTGTATATTTCAGGTCAATCCAGTCAGTTGTCAGTTTGCCATTCAGTTTAATTCATTTTCGTATTTTTTTTAGTTTTTAATAAATTTCCAGCGACCATGCACTCATCGTCTGATAAATCTTCTGTTCAGAAGCCTGCTATTCCCTGAATGTCCACGTCATGGGTCTCATTATCATATACCCTTTTATGAATACATCGAAAGTGTGCAGTGAATGTATATTGTGAATGTATTGTGGGACGGGTTGCGCTCCGAATGGGTATTTTGTATAGCCCAAACTGACCCACAATGCAGTGCAACAGGCTTCTGCAGCACACTTCCGGTCAAGCGGTTATAATCCGTGACAGGTTCTATCATGCCCAAGGGTTCGCCATGGTTCAAAATTACACTTTTGCGTGTGATACTCGAGGTGTTCTCACAATGCAGAAATCTATCCTTTTAGATTGAAGTTCACGCGTATGACCTAAAAAGTAACGGTGCGGGAACCCATTACTAAGTACAGTGCAAAAATGTGCTCCACAAGACAGCAGTACTCTCCCCACCATCCTGGTCAGGACTTTCTTTTGTTCCTACACACTAACCCATCCCCATAGACTAAGCTCATACGCGTGATGACACCTTCCGGACAAAAGAAATACTCGTGAGGACTGTATTGTTCCCTTTCTTATACCCTCTTTTCTGTCCTCACTATAGAATATCATTAATAATTTACAGCTCATTTTGTGGGTCATTGCATGACAAGGCTCTCTAGTTTCGGGCCACAATTTCAAGATTATATTACAGGGAGTACAATCCGCATTTTCCATGTTGCATCATTAATGTCCAATCAATGAACACAAAATGTACGGATAAATACGTATGAACAAGGTTTGCCCTTCCTGACAAAGCCCTATACTATACGGATTCCCCCGTTACTTGAGTTTTTCATGGGCCAATTTAAGCACAAGATTTTGCTAAGCACAGACAAAAAATGCTCAGCAAAAACAAGTTACAAGTAAACATTCTTTGTGTGTGGGTTTGTTTTTGCATTCAACAGAGGACCTTTAACAATAGGGGACAATAGGGTCCCCGGTTAAGAAAGGTCCCCGGTTAAGAAAGGTCCCCGGTTGAAAATCGTGTACAAAACCAATGAGGGTCCTTGCCGACAAGTATGAACAATAGGAAGACGATAGGAGGTCCCCGATGTGCACAGGTTATCCATTACGTCTCAGGACTTAGGGGATTAGTGATTACAATACAACTGATGACCTGAGCCCAAGTCCTCGGTAGTGTTCATGTACAAATATGGGACTTGTTGAGAAAAAGTTATGTCAACACAATGGGAACAATGGAAGAGAACAGCTCGAGTCCTCAGTAGTATAGTAAAACAAGATTCTAGTATTTTTTTACGGCGAAAAGCACTGTGAGTAACCGTGAATTCACTGCGCGTTACATTTTACGGGCGAACCCGTAGCAATTGCACGACCAATCAGAAACGAGGAAATCAGTGTTCACAAAAGTCGGGTTAAATTGCAGTGCTTAGTCCAAAAATACACTTTCTTGACCATAATATAATTTATTCAAACAATTCCACAATAGAATGTTGATATTTTACAAACTTAGGTGAAGATTCTCATTACATCTCCTTTCGTATTCAAATATTGAAATTGTTTACAGGAAACCATGACTTTATTATGGTGGGATAAGCTGAATATAAAGCTAAAGCACGACATTATTCAGTTTGTGGTGTTTAGTACCCGGTAGCATTTGTACGCTCTGCCATAGTAATGTAGGCCTATAATGAGCTGCTTTTCTTTAGTCTGGTTCCCACTTCATTCATTTCTGTTAATTTGCAGTTAATTATTGGCAACCTAGTTTCCAGTACCACCTTTTCCGTTTTCCTATAAAAAAAAAAGCGGTGCCCGTAAATATTTACAAACTTTTCACCGTAAAAAAGACGGTTTATCAGTAAATTTAAATACGGTTCGACCATACAAAATACGGTAGACGGGTGGTACCTTGCTGCACGCCTTCCACCGTTAATTTTACGAGCAATTTTTACAGTGTTGTTTTTGCATTCAATGGGGGACCTTTAGCAACAGAGGACAATAGTTTCTCTGTTTGAGAAAGATCCCCGTTTGAAAATCGTGTACAAATCCAATGAGGGCCCTTGCCAAAAAGTTAAAGTATGAACAATAGGAGGGCGATAGGAGGTCCCCGATTGAAGGTGTTTACACAATCACGTGTGTGTATTGCTTGTAGATGGCTCTCAACTTATTTTGCCTATAGTACCCGGTACATAATTGCTGTATAGTGTGTAGCTTCTCCCAGCGCGCAGCTCCAGGAGTTTGGGCCCGATCATTATTAAGGAAAGAGAATGCATGTACGCGCATATACAGATACATACAACTGCCGTTTTTTAGAGCTTTTTCCGCGGTCCGTTTGGTGTCTGCTGCGTTTTAGGCCGGCCCAGTACGCAACGGACGCACACCGGACCGAAAAACGCGCTTACGGAAAAGCAGCTTAATTCGCGTAGACTCATAAAATATTTGCTATTTCCCCGTACAGTTAAATCCGAGAAGTAAAAGTGTTTCACATACATGTATTGATATTCATAATCAAAAAACGAATTTGGTTTTAATCTGATACAATTTTGTTGGGGGCTTTAGGCCCATTGTTATTGACATTACTGGGATTAGTAGCAGATGTGGCCGCAATTCGGCGGGAATAAACCTCCGCGAGCAAGGGTCCAACTGATACATCGGAAGCCCTCTTGTTTCCCCCACACTATCCCGTGAAAACAATCTGATAATTTCTAATTGATATCCTTGGGAACCAAAGTCAGCTCTGTCCGTTTGGCCTATCAATCATGCGCGCGGGTGCCTGGGACCGAACAAACAGTAGCTCACCAACGCAAACACGGTACTCCCCAGATGGACAGGCGAGGGGGCCTTTTTATCTCTACGTCCCCGCGGAGACCTGTCGGCGTGTCTTTGACCAGCTTTACGCGGTACCTGTGCCCTATTCCACAGAGGGTTGAGCCTCCATCAACGGTATCAACCCTGCCCGCCAAGAAAAAAGGGGGAAAGTCTTCAATTCTTCACTCCTCCTGAAAAAGACCCGTGGCGTACCCCCAGTTCGTTTTCACGCAGCGTCCGCCTCAGATATGCATCTCATTTCTCGATGCTATCGGATGACTGTTGCACGAAAACACCGCCGGTTTTGTATTTTCTTACGGAATCGGTCCCGTAATGCCGGCGAGATTAGGAGGGGCATTGTGACAACTGCATTTACATGTCCATGGCCCGGCGGCGGGGGATTTGCAGATAGTCTACGCGATGTATCTGATCTCTTAACGCTGATGCGCCGAGCTGTTCTGTCCAACAAACTGTCGTGAAGAAAAACAGAACGGAGCGGGGTTTCGTATGCATAGCGTACACGCGCGGCGAATAAGGGAGTTGAAAGGAGCAGATTTGCGGGTGAATCGGCTATCGCACTAACCCGATATCAACCCGATGTTCGGTTTGATCCCGCCGAGCCGATGTTCTCGATTGCTGTATCCACGGACTTGAAACCATAACCCGGCCAGGGGAAACATATTTCCCAAGTAACGCTTCGACGTTGTGGCCATTTCTGGGATATTTCATTTCATTGGCAAATCCGTCCGGATAACCTAGTCAGGCAAACACGACTCCGCTTACTCCGGTGGCTGAAAATTAAATAAATCCTCTGTCGTCTCTTGAAAAGCTCTGACGGGAAGCTGTTCATCTATTGGAGATATTCATTTTCGAAGGCCCCGTATGGCATTACAACATACTTTAGGCAGGTATCCGTGCTTCTGAATGGTATGATGAACTTCTAATACAATCATTTTAGCTGTAATTTTTCATCGTCACTTTATATTGTGGGAAATTACTCATATTTGTAAAATAATGCCTTTTGGGGGACACCCACTAGTTGAGACATGTTGCCTAAATACACCTAGTGACACAAAAGCGGCATTTCCTGTAATTTCAGTTATAGTTCTGCCTTTCGGTTCAGAAAGTTTCCATCAAATATTTATCACATGAAAAGTCGTAGAAACAAAAGGGCTGCGTGGATCAACAGCTATATGCAAAGTATGCATGTTGTAAAACGGCCTTGGTAATTTATTAATCCCTGAAAAAAAATGGTTACATGGATACCCTTTTTTTGTTTATCAGCACGTGCATCAGGTTAAGCGGCATCATCCCGACTTCCTGGCTGGTCAGTTCCACCTTTTATTATTTCACACTACATTTAAGCCGCTGTTCACTAAATATTGAAGTACAAGCCACAACAGAGAGAGCCTAACCACTTAAAGCCCGCCGGTGTCCTTAGCCGCCAAATTAGCCGTAAAAGGCATCAGCGGCTAATGCAGTGGAAAACGTGTTCAGCCGTGAGCTCCGCCATTAACACGCGCGTTGGTCAAAACAAAATTTGACGGCAAAGGCGAAGGCATCAAAGTTAATGACGAGAACCGCAAATGGTCGTCTTAAAACATTGACCATTTTAACTCTGCCGGTTTGTGTTTTTTCCTTTCCTGTGTATACAGGGAATTTGTTCAACACCAGCGGCCAATGTTTTTAACGTCTCTTAACATAATTGTTCCCCTAAGCGCACGATTTCTCAGACGATTCCAGGAGACACAAGTGTCGAAAGAAGATTTTTCATTTTTGTGTCATCTGCTCTGTAAAATGCGTATTAGGAGTCTGTTGTACAGTATAACATAAGGTGTCACCCTGCAGCATATATATATATATATATGAGCTACAAAATTATAAACCACTGTACCGATGTTTTGGAGTCTATATTCCCCCACCCTAGAAAAGTAAGCCCATATACTCGGGGGTGGAGGTGGGTGAGCGGAGGATGAGTACCGGGTATACATTTTACGTATACTATTTTGATCCGTAAAAGGAAAATATTCTCTTAATCTGTTATTGTGTATGATAATGCAATTTGTTCCATCAAAACCTGAATATACACCTCCCTATTCTATCCGCTGTAAAAAATGTCCACATGATTCGATTCTCTACTTTTTTAAAACAGAGTATTTAGGCCTGTATGGTTCGGTTCGGTTCGGTTCGGTTCGGTTTGGTTTAAAAACATGCTACCTTGTCCTTCCACATTCAGTAATTTCCAGCGCTGCACCCTAAGTGTTCTTTTCGCTATTAAAGTCTTACAAGGATGACGTATGCAAAACTTCCCGGAACATATTTTAGAGACGCCGATTAAAAGCCAATGTCATATATCAGCCTCCATGAATATCCGGCTCTTTACCCATGATGCATTGCAAAACAATTCTGCTTTTAAAATGAACACAATCGTTTTTGACAATGGCATATTTGTTAACCTCATCCCATCCCCATCCGAAACCCTAACCCTACCCTGAACCCTAACCCCGACCTTAACCCTATGTCTCACCCT
Source organism: Hippasteria phrygiana (assembly GCA_037893225.1). NCBI lineage: Eukaryota > Metazoa > Echinodermata > Asteroidea > Valvatida > Goniasteridae > Hippasteria > Hippasteria phrygiana. The sequence continues at coordinate 507,854 of JAZGUH010000682.1, forward strand.
GAACCACACCCTTACCATATGCTTATCATTGTTTTGGTTTATACGGGGTCCTACTGAACTATGCGCGGATTTCCAGGGAGTCTGATAGTCACGCGACACAGGCTGGCTTATACTCTAATAAGAGGTCTGACTGCATGCACTAAAATCTGGTACTTCAGATGCTACAAATAAGAAAATTTGCTTGCACGAATCAGTTCAAGTGCCTCAAATAGCAAATTTTAATTACCTCTGGAAGCGGGCATTATTAGAGTATGACACCACGTGATGTAATTATCCTGGAGCAAGTTAGTTCAAGGAAAATTGGTTAACCAGTGGTCGTTTCGTGATACCTTACACCTGCGCAACAAAATCAAAATTAGCGTGTTCGATTACTCACCCACCCGCGCTTTACGCGTGCCTCGAAATCGGGGAACGTTGCACATGCGCAGTACGTTAGAGTAAATGAACGATCTCGGTCACTATTAGTGGATTGGTTTTAAATAAATTGACTGAAGCAATGCTGCTTCATTCGCACTATGTACAAATGTGTTAAATTTACGTCCATCGTCCAGAGTAATTTGGATACAAATTTTTTGCCTTTTTGAATTTCCCACCGCTGACGCATCGCCGGACGTCATGTTTTTAGCATGGCCTTATGGGATACTTACCTAAGGGACCATGGATTAATGCCAATTTGCGTGCGCACGCGTGCGCACGCGTGCGCACGCGTGCGCACGCGTGCGGACGGGTCCGCACGCAATTGCACGCAAAGGCACGGGCCCCCTGCGTGCCATTGCGTGCCATTGCGTGCCAGTGCGTGCCAGTGCGTGCTGATGCGTGCCGATGCGTGCCGATGCGTTCCAGTGAGCATAGGCAATTTTCAACCGTTTGGCTCTTTATTGATCTGGGATTAACGATAACAAAGAACACAGGGCCGGCCGGCTGGCCGGCCAGGAAGGACAGATTATACCAGACGGAGAGGTGTCAGTCTCCACAAAGGGCTCCTGGGCCACAATGGTGGACTGATGACTCATCTTTTGGTGGCTTTGGTCAGACTATACATGTACATAAACAGCAATTCAAAGGCTTTTCTAAAGTCATGACGATACAATTCTAGCGGGGCTTAGATTTGTAAAGTAGGGCCTACATGTATAGGGCCTATACATATACATGTGGATTTCTGATTTATTTCAAGTTTCCGTGATTTTCATTGAAACAACAGGGCATGACGGCATCATTTATTTCTGCAACTTCAATCTTTTCTGATAGAAAAAAGTACGTTTTGAAGAAAGTATACAAAGATGTACATTATTATTCAAGTACACAAAAAACTGCAGTGCTTCGTCATCACTCAATACAACAGCCCATGATTATTGTACGTTAAATCGGATGAAAAACTATTTTAGAGATTTTTCAATACATTTTGAAAAAAATATGGCTTTTTTTTGCGTCGGGGATACATGCCGTCAAGTAGAATTATTTCGCTGCGTGATTGAAGTTTACCTTTTACGCGCAAGGCAATTTAAGCCCGGTTCATACTTCATGCGAATGCGTATGCGAAGCATGTTATGGCATGGAGGTATTATACCTCCATGGTTATGGGAACGGAGAACGTCACAATGAAGCTTCAATTGTTGACGTCATGAAATTCGCTTCGCATTCGCATAAAGTATGAACCGGGCTTTAGGGCAGCTTAGACTAATTGATTCGAAGTTTGTTATTCTTTTCTGATAAATTTGCAATATAAATGATCTCTTCATTTTTCACACATAACCCATCATCAGCGTTTATACATGTATACAGCGCTTTTTCAGAGAATGTTTTTTTTGTTGGAAAAACAGAGATATCGATGTCAGTTCAAATTTGGCGATTGCGCGACTTTGTCTTGTTGCACGATTTCTTGATTATGAGATCATTTAAAATAAATCTAGCAGGGCGTGCTTATGAATTACAACATGAAAGCGCAATTCAAGAAGGCGGCGCCATTAATACAACCATGGAGGAAGAAAACATTCTTCCTCCATGATATAACTATTTACATGATAAAGACATGTGGACCTACATATTACCAAAATGATGATGTCAATGCAATGTATGACACCAGAATACTGTTGTCAATTTGTGTCCATGTGTACGTTTTCATTACTGGCTGTTAACAAAGGAACAGTCGAAATCTTCATTTGTTTGGAGCCAGTTGTCGTGCCAACTGACGTCATCCGATTGTACATGTTCACCTTTCCATCCTTTTTCAAAATTTCAACCCTCAATTCTTTCTTGCATTATTTCTTATTGTTTTTGCTTTATTGAGAAATACACAAAAACGATTTCTTGATTGCGAGTTCATCATTGAAAAAAAGTTCTAAATTAACATGGCGATTATGAATTACGAAATGGGGACGCAATTCAAGATGGCGGCGCCCACTGCAATTTTTACATGATAAAGATATTCGGACCTACATGTACATGCATGTTTACCTTTCCATCCATTCGATTTGAAGAGTCAGGATTTCAACTAATCTATGTACACGTACGCAGCGGTCAAAAGAATAATTTTATCAGGATTGTGCCAAAAAGCTCTGCAGATGGGTGCGGTCGAAACTCAGAGGACCCGAGTTTAATTTTCATGCAGGACTTTTTCAAATTAAATTCTTGTATGTTTTGTCTCAGATTTGTAGCTTGAAGGCGTTTTTTTTTACGGAAACAAGTCCCAGAAACTGTATTGCAAATTAGACAGAAAACCCTTAATAGTTAAGAAATCGCGTAGACCCTCTACTTGTAATCCTTGTTTAACTACCAACATGCAATCAGCGACTGCCATTGCTTAGAAATTTGTGCAGAATGAAAGATTAGGTCTAATTGCATACTAATCCGGATTAGCGGATTACCCGGGACATAAGAGGGGCCGCCAGAGACGATCTCTATTGTACACTCGGGCTAGTTGCAAATGAGTCCGTTTGTGGGCCACTGCGTGCCACTGCGTGCCACTGCGTGCCACTCCGTGCAAGTCCGTGCCGATGCGTGCAAATGCGTGCCAAAATCTCCCTCGTTTGAGCTTGCACGCAAAGGCACGCAAGTGCACGGGGTTGCACGCGTGCGCACGCGTGCGCACGCGTGCGCACGCAAATTGGCATTAATCCATGGTGCCTAAGTAACCGGCTCGGCGGGTCGGTTAGTAGCCTCCTTGACTCCATGGGCGCGTGTGCGTTCCTTCACTTAAGATCGCGCAAGGCATGGTGGGAAAACATGGCGCCGCAAGATCGTACCCATGGTAACGAGGTTGGGTTAGTAGGGCCAGGCTCGAGTAAGCGCGAGAAGTCACGTGAGAGCTAAATTGAACGGGCTCGCGCTTGCACGAGTAAGCGCGGGGAAGTAACGAACGCACCAAATGTGAACGGCAGCTGGTCGAACTGGAGTGTACGTCACTGGTCCCCTCTTCACTTGTCACAGTTTGGTATGACGAAAGTTGCTATAGGTAACCAGCACGACCGTGCCCCATGGGAGCACTATCTGGTTCCCGATAGTTGACTGGACGTGGTCGACTAGCTAGCGTTTGGGCAAAGTTAGTCCAACAATAATCAACTATAGTTGAATTTGATCCGGTTGAAGCTCTCAATTAAATCACCACTCGCTTGTTAGTTCAGTGTATAACAGCCAGTGTACGACAGAATATGGACAAAATAGTTTGTATCAAAAGAGTTTGTATAATTGTGTGCAGTGTAGGCCCTATATAGGCTCGACTGCTATACCTTTTTGGGGATGACAAATTACTTCATTGGCTGTGATAGTTTGGCGCTCGTGGGTACATTGGGTTATAAGTAACATTTACGTGCATTGACAGCTATGTGGAAGTCTGAGCAAAATTATCCCAGGAAAGCAGAGTTCACAATCTGATACTATTGCAAGTCCCATAGTTTAATACTGAAATTTATTCAGCCATTGTGGTAAATTGAATTCTGTATCTGTTTTCTCTGGTATAATTTGATCGGAGTTTATTTGGAGTTTACCACAAACAGCAGTTCCAAGGTATTTTCAGCACACCACATTTCGTAATTTGACCGTTTAGGCTGGTTTGTTAAAATTCATATCCAGAGTACCTTTCTTGAAGATTATTTCCAGAGATATTTAAGGCCACCGCAAACTTTTAATAATCTAGCATCACGAACAATATTCTCTCTTAAACAATATTCTCTCGTAGGACAACATGGCCCAAAATCCGGACGTTGGATATTGCATTATGACTGTTTCACTGACGCGCTGCAAACCCTGTGGCTTTGTGAAATATCTTGGATCGAAGGAGGGGGGGGGGGGGGGGTGGGCGTAACAATTGGGGGCGTCTCCAACGAAATGTTTTCAGAAGCCAACATGGAACAAAAGGAAAAGTAATGCCCATTTTGTCAGCTATGTAAATCTATTGCGTCACACTATAGTGTGGCCCATAATTATACATTTGAAAACTGTTAAAATAATCTAATAACGGGACTAACGCAACTCATTCACACAGGCTTCCGGTTTATTTTCCGACAGGTTTAAAGTTTGTATTTGCTTCTGCTGTAATTTTCAGAAATATAGGTGGATTTGGGGGTTAGTATGTTATAGCGTGCTTGCAAATACGGTAACACTGACCTGTTTAACGTTTTGTGTGCATAGATGCTGGGAAAACAGAGAGAAACAAGTAATGTTCTAGTAGTTTAGTTCCCTGACTATACCTTAGACAAAACGGAGCAATTTATAGACGTCAGGGAATTATCAGGTCGGGGAACTAGACTATTTCCAACGATTGTCGGCCGACGATCGTTGGAAAACGATATAAATGTCCACTTTTTTTGTAAACGACAGCACACCAGGTGCCATGATTTCACAGGATGCTTGAAACTGTTATTTATCTCCAGTCTAGTACGGTATTTCGTAATAATTCAGTAGTTTTGGTATTTGATGTTTGCAAATAGTGTAGGGCCTATGCTACGTTTAAAGAGAACGGTGTCCGATTGCCAACATGGCCCGTTTCTTTTTAATTCGGAGGCACTGGTATCTGGAGAGGCACTACAAGTGGTATGTCTTCCTAACTTGGGGGCGGGTCCGGGGGTCGGACCCGCCCCCCCCCCCCCCCCTCCGGTCTTGGCTATTTTGTTTGCATGTATATATGCCTACAGTTGTACACCAGAAAATCAGAAACCCTGTATATGGGTCTTATTTTGCATGTTCAGGTAAGAACAAAACTGGGAGTTTAAATAGCACCACTAACATCGAGAAAGATTCCCTGCCCCCCCCCCCCCCCCCCCATCCACCACACCCCCACCCCCACTTATATTTTTTTGCAGACGAAAACTGTTGGGGTTAACTTCTTGAGAAAATGTACAAACGGTAGGAAAAAATCAATACCCCTCCGTGCAAAACTTCCTAGATCCGCCCCTGCAACTATCTGTGGGTGTGTCAGACTGTTTAAAATCACTGCTCGAATTTCAAACTATGATATTGTTTCAGTCGGCAACAATAACGAAATTCCGCAATCAGCAGTTTGAAGCCGCTAGTTTCAAGGAGTTTAACTTTGCTGTATGTAATTATTCCGGTGTTTTTTCTGCCCTATTCCAAGTCCAGGTTCAGCACGGTATATTTCAGAATAACTTGCGAGGCATCTTACTTGAATTTCATTTAAAGGTATATACAACATTTGCAAACATCTAAAAACCAAACTACCGAATTATTATGAAATAGGCCCTATATACCTAACTTGACTGTTAGTAAATGATAGTCCCAAGCATCCTGTGAAATTATGGTACCTGGCGTGCTGTCATTTTCAAGAAAAGTGGATTTTTTAAATCAATTTCCGGCGATTGTCGGCCGACAATCGTTGGAAATAATCTAGTTCCCCGACCTGATAATCACCCGACGTCAATAAATTGCTCCGTTTTGTCTGAGGTATGGTGAAGGAACCAGTCTACAAAAACATACTTTTTTTACGTTTTCTGTTTTCCCAGCATCTATGCACACAAAAACAGGTCATTGCTACAGTAGGCCCCTATATATTTGCTATAATATACTAACCCCAAATTCATTCATTTCTGAAAATTACAGCAAAATCAAATGTTGTATACTATACCTTTAAAGATGTTGTGTGCGTACTTTTTGGGCGTGGCACCGTGAAAATTTGAATTGCTAATCTGTTAGCATTAGATAAGTTATGAGACATTCCACAGAGTGTATACTGAGCATTTCTTCCGTTCAAAAATACAGTTTTCCGCCATTATTCGCTTGTAGGACGAAAACCACTGAATTGAAATTTTCCGCCACGACACGAACATTCAACTTTAAAAATTTCATGAGAGGGATCCGCAAACATCAGTATACTTTGTGCGTCGTGGGAAACGAAATCTCAATATTTGCTGTATTCAACTACTCACCATTTCTTTCCCCTATTCAGAAAACTAAAGTAAAATAACCTGCGGTATATCTTACTGGAATTTAAATTATTTGAAGATTTTATGAGAAAGAGTTTTGGTAATGGTTTATTAAATTGTGGCGCATGCCTGATGATGAGCAGATGTGGCCTTTGTGAAGAAGGAATTGGCTTGATTCATAGTATATTTTATATGCAATAGTCGAATGCAATAGTCGAATGCAAACAATGTGAATGCTAACAACAAAAATGTATAATTGCATCGCTGTTATGATAATTTCTTTCGCTTCTAGCGAAATGCATTCCCCAATTTTTCTTTGATTTCTATGATTTGACGGGCCGTCTATGATATCTTGCAATGTCCGTTGTGTTCCGGTTCGTTGACGGGGATTAAAAGACCATCAGCCCGCCGCGCGCCGCGGCCACGTGTCGTTTCGAATTACACCCCGCAGTTGCTGGCAGCAGTCCCCGCGCGTTAGAGGGACTTTAGCCCAATTAATGCGTCAAATGCTACAGCGATAATCCGCACACGCTCCCAGCAATAATTCGAAAGCAACTGTCAGAAGCACTGAGTTTTAATTGTGATAATGGTACTTTTTGCCGGGATTTTGGGGGAACAACCCCGCCATGATGGATTTGGTGATCGCCGAGTGTGGGGCCCAGCTACCTACCGCTCACGTGTACCCCACGGCCTGGTGGTCTGTCCCGTCCATTAAGCCGGTCTCTCCTTGATAGATTCGCGTCCGTTTCGACTTGGTTGTGGTAAATTTTGAACTGGCTTGGGGGAGAGAACACCATCCGTATATGCTAGCTGGTGACGCGACGCGTCGAGCCCGCCAAAATACACCCCGCCAACTTGTGATGTTTGCATGAACGAAGTGGCCCTCGTCAGCGCCGTGGGACGAAGCAACGGGGGGAAAACTGTAACACTATCTGGTCGCCCGATCACTGGAAATTGAGAGATCACACAAGCCTGCCGCGCCAGGACTTCGCTGTAAAGGCTTTTTAATTACGCTGAGAGTGTGGACATGCGCGGCTAGTAATCACATTAAGAGGGCTAGTGGCACGACATTTTCCGCATCGCCACTGTCAGCTGCCGATCGTACCGCCTGGTGGTGCACGTGGGCGACTTTGTCACTCTGGTACCAGGTTTCTATTGTTCTCCCATACACCTGTTATGAGCTGTCTTCATTGTTCTTATCACCTGGCTTTGTCATTTGGCACCACTGTTCTCTGTAGTCCTGGTGTCTGAAGCTTGAATGCATTGCTACGGGATCGACTGCTGCCAGTTAACACCACACGGTCGACTGTTACAGCTAACACTACAGTTTGATGACTTATCGAGTTAACACCGTAAGTAGACACATTTCCGTATTTCCCATTTTCTTGCACCAAATCTGTTGTTCTCTGTGCATTTCTGACAACATGTCGACCCCGGGTTGTGAAAATGGACGTTGACAACACGGGAAAGAGGAGAAGCAATTTAGGGGGAAGAAATCGATGTAGCCGCCATCCCTCAGCGGCGCCACTTGTCAGCCCATCCCTCCGGCTCCAGCCTGGCGGTGACTCGCCGATGTCTGATTGTTTGAAATCATTGCGGTGTCCCCTTTCAAATCGCAACCGTCTTCCATATTTGCTTTGGTATCGTGTCGAGTGTCATGTGTATACACAGCTCGTCTCTTCCCCTCTCTCCCTTCCCTCTCGCCGTCTTATCCCTATGTTCTCCCCTCTATCAATACTCATACCGTGGAAACATCGTGTATCGGGCGGCAGTGCCAACGCCAATTACCCCACACTTGCGCCCGCGCGGGGAGAAAAGATCTGGGAAAAAGTGGATAATATTGCGCAAAGATGACGACACGAGATGTAATCGTTTTGGACACGGCTGCTTCGGTACACAGTGAAATATCCCCCGTGGGATGAAGGGCACACTTTACGGTCTCGTCTTACTGATTGTGCCTTTCTGTATAGGCTACGCATTATCCAGGGTCTCGCTGTTGCTGCTTTATCTACTGCATGTCTTAGTCTTAAGGAGACACAACATGTCTGGAGTAATGAGTAAAATGTATGTTTCTGAAACGCCAAACATTAACTCCTCGGCTCTGAGTAAATTTTGCACGCAGACAACTTCAGCATAATGTGCAACAAAAGTTCAGTTTGAGCGTTCAACATTTTGAGCGTTCAACATTGAGAATGATTGGACAGAAATTAGAACTTCATGTCATACTTGCCTCGCAATTTTCACTTTTCTGAATGATTTTAACTGGCTGATTTTTTTCTGAATGCAGTTGCAAGTAGGCCTAATTGTTTTGTACACTGTGTAAACGCAGTGAGATTGTCTGCAGTGCATGCGATTGTCGTAAACCCAGCACGATATGGGGCAGAGGGGTACCCCCCCCCCCCCCCCCTTTTGTGCCTATACCCTATACACTCTCCAGACTGTTGTTACCTAACACATCCCCCCTAGAAATCTGAAAAGAATTCCTGAGATTCCGGGAACACAATGACCAACACAAAGGGGGGGGGGGGGGGGGTGCCCGCTGCCCCATATCGTGCATCGTATGGATTGTCGACAGAAGAATGGGTTAATCGTACCAGCAATGAGCTCACATTCTTGGAAGTAATAGGCTGGACAAGTCTTTCCCAATGATATCTGTTAAAACATTTGGACCATTGACGAATTCTATAGCCTATATCTCCTCAAGCCAGGTCGGGCCCAATTTCATATCGCTTTTTAACGGTAAGCAGAAAAGTTGTGCTAACTATAGCAGGAACATTTGCTTAAGCATTGGCGTATTTCATGGCCAAGTCGTGCTAACGCTTGCGCGTGCGTGGAGATTTAATATTGTTGCGTCATTAATTTAAGCAACTCCTGCTTCCGAAGTTAGCGGGCTCTTTACTGTTCTTACTGCTTACATGAAATGGGCGAGGGTTCCGTTAGCAGAAAATTGTGTGTTAAGCAGCGCTATGAAATTGGGCCCAGGTTATTAGAAGGCCCCGTACCTTTACCAGCGCTTTTCAATTCCACGCTTTTCAATGCCACAGCTTTATATACCGGTACCCTGCGTGTGAATTAAAAGGGTCCGCGTTCCATTCTGTATTGGTTTTTATAATGTAGTATCAATCCATTTGTGATTACGTTTGTCAAACAGAAATTGTAAGCAAGTCCCATACACACACAGCAAAAAAAACGTGGTGTTAAACGAACACCACGTGGTGTTCAATTGGACGAATGGTTCAATATAGATATCAACAGGTGTTAATTTTAACACCGCAGTTTTTGCAATGTTTTTACTATTGGGTGTATGCAGTTGCGTAATTGGGCTTAAGTTCTGGGGGAACCTAGGGGAACACACAATTTTTTAAAGGGGGCACTGAAAGTAAATGAACTGCGGCTTGTATAATTGTTGATTCATTTCAAGATTCCAAATGGGGGAACCCGGGGGGGACACGGACGTCAGCTGGGCCCCTTCCCCCCGGTGCCCCCCCCCCCCCCCACCGGAGTTACGCCACTGCTTGGGTGGGGAGGAACATACGCGACATAAGCACCTACACTATGGATTTAAGTCATTGAATGTGAGATGGGTAAGCTGTTGCATTCCACCAAGTCACTCTGGACTAGAAAAAAGTGTCTGAAAAATATTTCTTTCTTATGTACCGCTGTTGGTATTCTTTTCATCTTGGGTTCCCGAATTTTAACAAAAATGTTCGTCCGATGCCGTCTTTCCTATTCACAATAGGCCTATGTAAATTCGGCCACATTGCACATTGCGGTGTTCTTTTAATTGTCAAACTTAACACAGGTGTTACAAACGTTCTCTGGTTTCACACTCATTCACGAACCGACCGATGGGGACTTGTTCTTTGGGGTATCCTCTCCGTAATACTCGATATCCTGCAATGTAAAAAGAATTCCCGTATTTTTTACGGTGCATGTAAGGCATGTACATTTTCACTGTGAGTAACCGTAAATGGACTGCGCGTTACATTTTACGGGCAAACCCGTAAAAGACCGCTCATTACGTAGCAATTGCACGACCAAACAGAAATGAGGAAATTTGTGTTCACAAAAGTCAGGTTAAATTGCAATGTTTAGTCCACTTTCTTGATGATGATATGTTTTATTCAAACAATTCCACAATAGAATTTTGATTGTTTACAAACATAGGTGAAGATTACATCTCCTTTCGTATTCAAATATTTAAATTGTTCATGGGAAACCATGACTTTATTATGGTGGGATAAGCTGAATATAAAGCTAAAGCACGCCGTCATTCAGTTTGTAGTGTTTAGTATATCGTAGCATATGTACACTCTACCATTGTAATGTATATAACTTACTTCCGTTTAGTCTGGTTCCCAACTGTTAATTTGCAGTTACATTGTAATTAATGGCAACCTACACTATTTAAAGAACGTTGGTCAAAATGGGTTGATATTTTGCCCAATGTTGGAAAACATTATCAACAACCCAAAATCTTGGCTAATTCTTCCCAATAATTGGTCCATTTTACCTGAATTAACCAACAATGTGGTTAATTAACACCAATGTTGGGTAAATAACAGTTGCCCGGTTATGTTTTACCCAACGTTTTTACGGTGTAGTTTTCAGTACTTAAAAATGGCAGTATTTACAGACTTTTCACCGTAAACTTTTCACACTATTTATCGGTAAATTTAATTACGGTTCGACCGTAAAAAAACGGTATACGGGTGGCACCTTGCTGCACGCCTTTCGACCGCTAATTTTACGGGCAATTTGTTTACGGTGTATGCAGCCTATACCGCTGAAGTGAAACTTTGACGATTGTACCAAAATTATGCCGCATGTTTTGGCAGATTGGAAAACAGATTTAGTGTGACTTTATTTTAATTGTGCAGGGAAGACGAAGAAATGTTCAGTTTTAGAGGTGGGAGGGAAAACCCCGGAGCAATATTCTGGGAAAAACCCACGGAATCAGGCAAGGACTGGTAACCGAATCTACATGTCGACCCAGTGTGGGATTCGAACCCGGGTCACAGCGGTGGAAGGCGAGGAAAGTGCCACTACACTTCAAAAATTGTGTTTAGCATTTAAACACTTTGCTGCTTATAAATATTTTCAAAGTGAACAAAGAAACTGGCAGGAGCGGGATTCGAACCTGCGACCTCCGGGTTACCGTACCTGCGCTCTACCAACTGAGCTATCTTGCTCTATATTGGCGGTCTCCCAAATTGTCAGTATCTTTGTTCGGGTGGGCGCCAGTCAGAAGTCATAAACCCAGAATGCCGTATAGCCAGGGATCACACCCAATTTTACGATACAACCTGGGAAGCGACATTGTGGGGATCACTCAATGAGGATACGACTTTTTAACTTATATTTCGTCAAACAATCCACAAGGTTGGTAGAGCGCCGTTACGGTAACCCGGAGGTCGCAGATTCGAAATCCGCTCCTGCCAGTTTCTTTGTTCACTTTGAAAATGTATTCAAATTTACCTAGTAAGTTTCCCTTGTGGATTGTTTGACAGTTTATAAATTTGTTTAAATACTAAACATGTTTTAGAGTGTTGACGGATAGTGTTTAGCCATTCAATACTGATGTTTAGGAATTGGATACGTAGGCCTATGTTATGCTTCTAAACACTCAGTCGTGTTTTCCTATACTACTGAGGACATTGACTAAGCACGAATTTTTACGTCCGAGGACCGATTTTAACAAAAGACCGACTCCCGAGGACAAGAAAGATTCCTTTGTATTTTTTTTTTCCTCTTGTCCTCGAACGTATAATACAGTACATGTACATGTTTACAAACTGATAGCAAGATTGTGTTTAATTGCTAAACACAGTTTTTAGAGTGTAGGCCAAGTAACTGCACTTTAAAGGTAGTTTCTCACTGTCTGAGGCTTCTTCAGAATTGAAAAACGTATACGAAATTCCGCCGTCGTTAACCATAACTGTACGGGTTGTCTTAAAATAGGAGCCAGGTTGTCGCGGAGCTCCTTTCATCCCCTTTCACCTGTGTTACTAAGGGTCGAGCCCCGTCTGGGGCCGACATGTGGATTAGATATTTTAGTCCCCTTCATTACTAACCTTTTTCAGGCTTTCTTGCTACAACGTGTTGTATATTGATTACATTGATTACATTGATAAGTATAAAAATACGTCACAGTTCCTCTTTAAACCAAATTAAAATATGTCTGGTTTAAAAACAAACGACCAAATGAGTGCGGGTAAACGCTGTATGGTTTCTAAATGGTGTACCAACGAGACTGATTGGACTTTTTCACCAGGGAAACGTCATCGGCAGTAAAAAAGAAAAAAGAAAAAGAAGAAACATTACTTGCCACGCCCCTACATTTATTTATTTATTTATTTATTTATTTATTTATTACATTTCTTTTATACCCAGGGTGTGCCCAAGGAGTTTAAAACTTGTTTCCATTGATGCCCTGCATACTTTTAATTAAAACTGAATATTTACACACATACTAAATATATTTATACAAATATAAGAATATTTACACAAATAAATCTATCACGGTTAACTTTTCAACTCTCCAGTAGAAGCCTATTGCTGATTTACGGGATGGGCGAAAAACCCGCGAAAAAAACCTTTTGGGGTAAAAATCAAGGGGAAATTCCCATCCGGCTCCAAAGTATTGTGGCAACCAAGTTTATGAACTCCGTAGATCAGCGCAAATGGCAGAAATATCACTAATGGATGGCTTTACGTAGCTCCGATTTAAATGTACCCAAGGAGTTTATGGTTCTTAATTTCTCAGGCAGATTATTCCATAGACACCACACTCACAGCGAAACTTGTGGCGTAGCATTCTTTTTGGGGGGAAAGGAATTTTCAGTGCCGGCCATGTGGGTTGATTACCTTGTTTCACGAATTGCTGTATAGGTGATGTGAAAAGAGCCGTCATGTACTGAGGAGTCATTTTGTTAAGACTTTTGAAAACAAGGATAGCTTTTTTGGACTTAATAACCTTTTTGGACTTACATACACATACACCGTGAGCTTTGTACTCGGCTAGCTCTGATGGACATCAGGGGCATGGCAAAAATATATATATATTTATTCTATTTCTATTTGTTTTTGGTCTGGTCTGGTCTGGTCTGGTCTGGTCTGGTCTGGTCTGGTCTGGTCTGGTCTGGTCTGGTCTGGTCTGGTCTGGTCTTGTTTCTTACTGCCTATGACGTCACAATTTGTTTTGCTGTCACAGCCACATTATTGTTTCTGTCTTAAGTCACGATAACTTACTGAAACATAAGAATTCAGCAAAGTCATTAGTTCTGATGCATTCATCATTGTTTCATAGAACCATTTATGCCATTTATCCAATTCTGATTTATAGGACTCTTTCAAATTCTACAATGAAATCCACTTAGCTTATGACGCTTGCGAAAATGCAGTTAACACTGTAAAGCCATAGAGCTCATTGTACACACTTGCATCTTGCTGCATCGATGCACTGATGTGGTAGTACCGGTAGTTAATAACGTGCAGACCTTTTCAAACAATATGAACAGCAATTTTCGAGATTTCATTTTTGGGATTGGCTTTCTTAAACGGGTACCCGGGTACCCGTGGGTATTTTTCAGTCGGGTAACGATTCACTACCCGTAAATGCACACCCCTAGTAGAAATGCAACGTTTCTACATTGTAAAGAACAGAGCTTACTCTTGTGACCGCTGTACATTTTTGTGGAAGACGTGTTTCTTTCATCTGAACAAATCGCTTTAGGCCAAAACAAATTCGGAAGATCTCCAAAGTTAAACCAGTTCATACAAATCTGATTTGCAATTCAATGCATAGCACAGCAGTTATCTGCTGTATCTTACACCAATTCTATGCCCGCATTTGCCTCATTTTGTTATGAATCGTCGCATCTATTAAGCTCAACCGGTTACATAATTGTCTGTGGATTTCTATTACTTGATGCTGGAATGTAAATTGGTAAAAATCACAAAAGGTGTACCATTGCTTTATGACCGTTACCGCGTTCGCCCTCCAGTGGTTAATGAGTAGATTAACCATCTCTTGAAACTGACCGTCTAACGACGCAAACAAACAAATGCGAAGACCCGATAACAGATGCCATTATAACATTATTTCATTTAATAATATACTTTCCATGCTCTTTTAGAGTTTCACCCAGAAACAAATTATTATTTAATTTTTCAAAAAAATTTCTAGCAAATGCAAATGTTGCTCAATTTTGAATGAGACATTGAACGAAAAAAAATCGTTTATATTTAGTTATCGAATTACAAATAATTCGGTTGTATCTTTGTGTGTATTAGATGCGCTAAAGCAACCGAGAATAAAAGTTTTTGGAGGGTTGCAAACGCCCAAAATAGAAAAAGAATGTGTGTTTTTTGTTCACGCCAAAAATGTTAGAAGAAAATATTTAGAAGAAGAAAAAATTCAAATATTTTGAAAAGCACGGGCCGTATACCTTGAAATTCATATTGTTTTAGGAAGCTTAAAAGCTTAAGGAAGCTTAAAATCTTTTAAAGAGATTTATAAAAAAAAGCCAATTTTACAATAAACTGGCATCAGTGGCATACCCAAATGAGCGAGATTGAAAGTGATTGCTACGTTCCCGATTTTCATTAAGCATCTGGTTACCACACATTCATCAGACACCGCAGTTCTGCCCACAGCATTGTGTCAGCTATTGTTTGAAATAACCAGCACATTAAAAACTGCGGTGTCCAACGTGTGCGTTTATCACCAACGTGCTGGACTTCGTCGATTTTCGCATGTTGGGTTATCAGAAATGTTTGGCGACGGTAATATAAATGAAGGCATTGTTGGAGGTTTAATGTGACCACCAGATGTTTAAAAGCCATTGCTGTCCATATCATTTAAGGTTTTTTTTCGAAAAGAAAGGATAGAATGCCTAAATCGTCATCAATGTCTCTTTTAACATCAAGACACTTTCGACTAGGAACGCAATTAAATGTGTACACCTCAAGAAAAAAGTACTTCTTTTCTGAATCTAAAAAATTCAATCAAACATGATGAATTTAACTTTTCCAAGCTAAAGCAGCCAATACGCAATCTATACAAGAGTGTTATGGCAAAATATAGAATATCAAACTGGGCTTTTTTTTCATCAAAATATCTCTACAGTTGACGCGTGCTGCGTCTCAGTATTCTGACTCATCTGTCTTGTTTGGGCCTGGCAATATTTTCTTTAGCGGGAAAATTATATAGGCTAAGCATCGGATCCCGTCCTTGTGTCTCGCTCACGCGCCACGCGACACGGAATTCACCTTGACGGGCCAACTTTAGTCCAAACCTCCCCCCCTTAATACCCCGTGACAGTGACCTTGTTTTTAAGCTGATTAAGGCAAAGCCCGTCGTCGCAAATGGCGGTTTTTATGTTTCATCCGCCCCCACATGGTTATTGAGGAGAATCTTCTGATGAGTTATTAGTCTTCGCGGATATCCGATCCTTCGTTAATTTCTCCCCCACGATGCATGGCGCTAGAACTTGCTGCGGGGCGTTTGTCTTAATGGTGTGTGTGTCCATGTTTTTCTAGTGTGGCTTACTTTCCACCCGGGCCAGGGGGACCGTTTCAAGTTGAAGGGAGACGGTTCCAAACGTCCTGTTTCTCTGAGAATTTATCTTGCACTTTTCACTAAACTGATACGAGTCGTATGCATTGTTTTTATAATTGGAAAAGAAATCCATTTGTTACAGACAATTTAGATTCTAATTTACAGCATTTCAAGTTTTTCCCCAGACGTTCTTTGGGGTTTATTTGGCCAGAGGTTCTTACTTACCAAAGGTTCTGGATTTTGGTTGTTATTATTGGAAATAGAATTGGCTCTGCGGGTTTTGTGCAAACATTCATGTTTATAGAGACACCACTAAGGCATTATCGAAATGCTTTTATCAACTAGGAATCACAGTGCGGAGTGCTTGTAAGTCATTTGCTATACAAGAGCAATAAGATTGATCAGCCTTAAAACCCACCGCCATAACCAAACGCCAAAGCCAAACAATAGCAGGCAATCGACTTGAGTGACCCGCACATTGGCATGCGCTGCGCACCACTGCTCCACAGCTTAGCTACTGGTACCCGTGGGGTGTGTGCATAGGCCTGCGTGCTATCTACGGTAGATAGCTCAGCAGCCACACACGGCAAAACAAAACGAAAAAAAACGCGGCGGCGGCCACTCGGGCATTCACCGATGGAATTACTTCATATGATCATCACGCACACATTACGATCTCGTTACAGACCCACGGCCTGTGGACAAGCCGGCGTGTGGGCGAAAAATGATCCGATTTAGGGGCAATCATCCTGGCCGACGCGCCGCCCCCGTCTCCGCGCCGGGCTTTGGCTAAGGTATACGCGGTCGCGGTGCTTGACAGTCAAGCGTGTGTATGTCCGTCAGGCTCTGGCAAAAACCAATTTGGCTGATGACATTGCGAAGAGGAGGCCATCACGCTAATTTATCAGACACTCGGTTTGACTTCTTCCCTGACAGACCGGCAATGCTAATTGTATTGCATGAGGCGTCCGTCAGCACACACCCAGACTCCACCGACTGATTTTACGTTGTTTGTGAAGGTAGGACAAAGGCGGCGTATTAGTGAAGGTTGGTCCGTAGGGAGAGGTTCGCCAGTGCCCACGAGACTCAGCTGGGTGGCCACTTGGGTGACAAGGCGAAGCCGACTTCTAGCTCTCAACCACCAATAGACGGGCTACTTCTACCCAACAAACGCATTAAGAGCCGTCAATTGCGTTTCATTAAGAGGCCTAGCGAGGTGATGTTCCACGCGCTAATGATGCTTAAATCTGTATAAAAACTCGGTCTCCCGCACAATCTAGTATTCCCTCTCTTATTGCGACTGTCGATCAAGTGAGCCGTTTCTCACCATGCGCGCGACGGGTTCAATGGTCGCTTGGGGAGATGGGACACGGCGAAGGAAAAGAGAGAATACTTGCATAACGCCGGAGAAATGTCATAAAAATCTCTTCTCAATTGTGAAATCCGATAACAGGCGTAAGTTCGAGTGCTCGCCTGTCATAATTCGATCCCACCTGTGAAAATGCTTTCTGACGTTTGATTGCGGAAATATTCTGTACCTTATACTGCTGTCCATGAAAGAGGCATCCATACTGAGTTCCTGTCACTTCTTTCCCCGTGCCAGACATTGATTAATGAATGTCAGCGCTGGGGCCCAGGGGGAATTTTAGAATAAACCCCCTCCGGCCCTGACAATTTAAACCCTCTGTCGAATCCTAATAATCCTAAGATCCATAGACATGAAAATAAAATACCAGGTGATGGTCGGCTGACAATGGACGAATATCATTCCTGCTAGGCAGGTCATTATGTTGTAGACTGAGATAATTTTTCCCTCCGTGGTCTTGTTCTTCCTGAATAGACCTACCAGTGGCAGTTTATAAAAATAGAATAATGACTGTTAATGTTGAATGTTTTTAAAGTTGAATGAACTGCTCGAAACATTAAAGGAGAAAAAGTACAGGGATAACATTTTTTTGACGAGTCTCGAATATTTGCCACAGCACCGAGTGAGGAAAATGTGCTGAAAACTCAAGGAACCATCGTTTTATGACTACAAAGTTTACGTGGCCGGGGTTTATTCAATAAGGAAGTACGCTTTTCAGGTTTCCCATGTCCCGATTTCTTGTGTATAAGAAGTAGTGACTCGATACTCGGACTTTATATGTTTGTAAATCCTTCAGTCTCATCTCATGTTGATTCAGTGCATTTATTGCCAATAATATTTAATGGCAATCACAGTAAAGCACTGCAAAAACTGTGGTGTTAGAATCTACACCGTCGGTGTAATATTGAACCCTTCATTGATGTTTATTTTGAGTAAGGATTTGGGTGTTCATCAACCCAAGTTCCAAAATTAAGATAAACACCAAACCAAACATTTCTCAGAAAGCTCTGGTGTCAATTGAGCCTTCCAAAAAAGAAATAACACCAGTTTTGGTTTCAATTTAAACACCAACAATAGTGTCATCAACGTAAATGTCGCGTTGTAATCTGGTCAGCATACGACGAGCGGACGAGCACGACCAGTATGACCAGATTACGACGTGATAAAGACGTGTGCATGCTATAAGGGTTGTGACTTGTCCCGTTTCACAGATCAAATTGTCCATTTCAAAATTTCATAATTCGTCCCTTTCAAAACAGGTTGATGTTTCTTTGGAGCAAAATGGTACGAACACGTTTGCTTCACATGTAGGCCTATAAATACCACAAAAAACACTCGTGAGTCCCCTTGCTCATTACCCCAGTTCCCAGGCTTCCAGTGGCCGGTATTCATGTATGTTAAAAAGCGTAGGAGAAATATAGACATGTATTAGTTTGGTCTTTACTTATAAAGTCAAAACCTTAAAGTCCAATTATTTGATCAAAAGATGCAGGAAATTTTCTTCTAAAGATGATCATACCTAGCCTACTGAAACGTTGAATCTTTAGGTCACACTGTGTACCACCACATTAACCCTCCGAGGCACCGAGTCGAAAAACTGATTCGGAAGCGCGAGTGGTACGGGTTTTTACGTAAATTGCAAAAATCCCGTTGGCGAAGATTTTTTGTTCGTTATTTAAGTGCTTTTTGGGGGCTTAAAGAATTGTTTTTTCCTCTTTCGGGATTTTTTGGGTTGTTATTTGCTCCATAAAAATAATTTGAAACCCCTGCCTTCATTGCGTAACATGATAAATCTTATAGGGGCGGTGCCACGCCCCCATCAGTAGAGCCCACTCTTAGATCTCACTATGATAATGTCAACCACAAGCCCACCTAAGCCCTCCCACCCCTCCCCTCCCCACCCCTCTCCAACCCCTCCCCTCCCCACCCCTCTCCAACCCCTCCCCTCCCCACCCCTCTCCAACCCCTCCTCACCCACCCATCACCCCATCCCGAGCGCCATCTGCTACTCCAATATGTAGGCGACATCCCCTATCTGTAGAGCCTACACAGCCTACCCGTATAGAATCACTATAATAAACTCAACTGCCAGCCCCACCCCGCCCCTCCTCACCCAAACCACCTTTTTCACCTTCCCCTCCCCACCCCCTCCCCACCCCCTCCCCACCCCCTCCCTACACCCTCCCTACACCCTCCCTACCCCCGCGGTGCGCGTATGTCAACGAGCAAAAAGTTACGTAACCTTACATAAAAACCCGTACCACTGGCTTTAATCGGAGGGTTAACTGATCGCCGTTTTGATCACTATGCGCGCTCGCTGCAATTGCAGCCACCGGAAGCTCGCTTAAAAGGTCGTTCTCTTGTAGTCCGATTCAAAGAATTCCTAAGTTGGGCGGCAGATATTCGACAATTTATGCCTTGCCGCACACCTGTCAAAAGTAGACAAGGGACAGGAGAGCGACGTGGCTTCGACAAACATTGGCCGTCCACCGTGTAATACATTTCGTTCACCGTTGCCAAGCAAAATTACACTATGCTTCGTTCCTCGTCTACCGGAATTAATATTACATTGTATCTGCTCATATATAATGTATAAAATATTATCTTGAGATACTAATTTTACAGATCACCACAGATAACAAAATACCCAAACAAACATCCACGCATCAGTAACGTTCAGGGCTGTTGTCGAGTCCATCACAAGTCTATCACAAGAGGCGACCCAAGACAATCAGCCAGGCGCAACCAACTGCACATTCCAAAGTGTCGTCCGTTTCACGAATGGCAGCAGAGGTAAAATTCCATCTCTACAAAGTCCAGACCAGGCATGGCTTATTAGCTCCAGGTGATCCAGAGCGGAGGATGCGGTTTTCGAGATGGTTCACTGCTGTGCGACGACGATTTATCTGTGGTGATGAGGCAAAGTTTCCTCTGAACGGGTGCATCAATAAACAGAACACTAGAGCCTATGCAGCAAAAGACCATCCACCCAGAGAGTTTACTTCAGACTCAAGAAACGATCAGAGAGATTCCATTCATGACTGGGCTGCTATAACCATGGGCGGCGATCCCGGGGGGGGGGGGGGACAGGGGGGACACCCCCCCCCCCCCCCCCAATATCTTTTTGGGAGGGGACGGCTATGGCAGTGTCCCCCCCCCCCCCCCCAATAATTTCCCCATGGTCATATACATTTTATGGGTCATAATTGGCTTTTACATGCACCAGAATGCACCAGAATACACAAAGATCAGCAAACATTTTCAAAAATTTCCCAGGATACACAAGAGACACCGAGTACAAAATGCTTAAGGGACCATTCAAAATGTTCAATGTTTTAAAATTTCGATCTTAAAATATTGATTTTCCATTTTCAGTTTCATGACAGCGTTATGCAGCTGTGGGTCTTCCCCACTTTAACACGTGCCCTGATGACTTCTAGTGTTTTATTTTCAGCTTCTGACCTACCTCTGTCGATATTTTTCCCGCTGTATCGCCGATATGGCGATAAAATCGTCTAAAAATTACGACATGATAAACATGTTGTGAAACGCGTAGTAGGCCTAAACAACTTTCAAAAACTTAACACCGCCAAAGCTCTCTATCACAATATCGCCACTCGGATCGTCCACCCATGGAGGAATGGTCCACTATACCCACGTGGCGGCCAGTGTTGCAGCCAACTTTTTTACCATTCCAAGTCATTTGTTTTTTCAATCCAAGTCACAAGTAAATTGTTTCAACAACTTCCGAAATTCTTGAAGTTGAAGCCACACAATACCCCTTTTGAAGTTGACATTCGTGTAAAAATCACGCAAGTACACGTGTCGTTTTCCCAAAGCTTCGCAACGCGCAAGCAACGTGTATGCTTATTAGCACGGTTCCCGTCTCTGCTACGGTTATTATTTGACGGGAACCAATCTACAGTGCGTACTCGATTGGGTATATTTTGATGCATGACTTTAAATATAAATTAAATAGGTCTATAGAATTTTACTCTCTCGATCTCAGACACCCTTATTTGCATTTCAAAGATGTATTGTGATTATATACGTATACAAACTTTACTTCATCGTTTTGAACGTTTGAAGGACATTACATAAAGCATTTTTTTTTTGCGAAAAAGAGGAATTCTTGCTACGCTTTAATTGTAGATTCAGGCCTATAGCAAAGACGATGGCAGTCGTTGTAAGATGATGAGCCCGGTACGGCTTGGGCTTTGCCAAATACCGAAAAGCCATAAGAACAGTCTATGAAGTATAGAATATCCACTCTGTTGAACAACGGATGACACGTCTAAGACTACGTATAGGCCGTACAGGTATATATAGGGTTAAAAAAACAAACGAATCGAAATGCGGAGTGGAATTGGCAAGTCAAAAGAGCATTTCTTTTAATTTTCCCTTATGTTTGAAAACAAGGAATGCATCTTATTGGGTGATTTTAACTGTAATTTTATCGATAGTGTCACTAATATCAATACTGATAACTTGAAATTTTATACCTCTCTATATGGATTTGCTCAAATAATCACCTCTCCAACAAGGGTCACCAGCCACAGCAACACTATCATTGACTTAATATTCGTAAATAATCCAGATGTTTTTACTGACAATGGTGTTTTTTGTACGAGTATAAGTGATCATTTTTTAACTTATTCGGTTCGTTGTTTTAATTTTAAATCATCCACTCAACAAGGTCATAATTATATGGAGTATAGACCATTCAAGAAGATGAATGTCCAGGATTTTATTAATGATTTGGTAAATGTACCATGGGATGTTATTGTTAACATAACTGACATTGAACTAGCCTGGCGAACCTGGTTAAATGCTTTTATGGATATTGTGAACCTGCATGCCCCACTCTGTAAAAAGAAAATTAGGCATAATGCTTGTCCTTGGATCACAGACGATATTGTTAATCTGATGAAAGAACGTGATCAGATCCATAAGGCTGCTGTGAAACATAATTGTCAGAATGTATG